>OX596232.1:54189732-54745873 GCA_951394345.1 Salicornia ramosissima | reverse complement strand
AGATGTTTGCAGTGGGTGGGTGGGAGTGTGGGATGTTTGATTATACTTCTACCAAACACAAACAATCAACAAAGATTTTTTCATTTCTTTCCTTTCCTAACCCTTTGTTGATTCCTTTCCTTTTCCTAGTATTTAACTAAACAACCCCTTAATCCCCCTTGTCTTCCCTTCTAGCATAGTCAGGTATTATTGTTGGTCGAGTAAAATTTCTTGCAGAACTCTGCAATTTCATTTGCAGAGTAGCCTGTCTAGTGTCTACTATTTATTCAGTGTCTAAGATAAATGAAGCAACTGAGTTTAAGGGTGATTAAGTTGGTGGCATATGGATCATAAATGTTACTATCTTGGACCATTGGAAAAATAAAGGAATCTCAGACTTTCTGAAAGTAGCTGGTTCCCTAGTTTTTGTTTAGGTAGTTGTTCCTAGTTTTTTGCGTTGTCTGTTTGTCTTTTTTTTGGGCAGTGCTCTTAAGGTCCAGTGTGGAGAGGCTCTATTGTGTTACAATTTTGAACTTGTATTCACAATAATCTTTTTTTTTGGGAAATAAAATCTTTATTAACAAAAGGAAGAGAACAATACAATCACTGATTACACCAAAAACTAAGTTGCAAAAGCATCACACAATGGCCATGGCACCTTCTAGGAAGGGTTCCAAGGCCAATGGAAATAATCTGCAGCAAAAAGGCACCCAACAAGACACACCCTCAATGATACAAAACATCCTCAACATGTTATGGTCTGAACTAACCACAACAACAACAGTAACACAGTAGGCTATAAACTAAGCTGATGGATTGAATATTAAACTGCTAAAGTGAAGATAAAGAGAAGATGATGATGAAATTATGTATTAATAGCTAAGAAACTGAGAAAGTAACAAGATAATCCACATTCGAGAGGTGGAGGCTCTCCCTAATCAAGCTTTTGAGAGGCTTGAATCTCTCCTAAGAAAACCAGAAAACTCTCAATAATATTCAGCATACTTCCTTTCATTCTCCTTAGGTGTATTTATAGAAAACCTTGCTAACTACTCTAACATTCTAGAAGCTCTTAATATTTATATTATGATAAAATACCTAAATTGCCCTTGTCTTAATATTTGATTCATTACACAACACTTTCCTTACGTCTACAAGTAACTATAAACAAAATTTGCCTAAACAGCTGGTTAGAAGAGAGCCAAACTCTACCAAAAACTACTGTATTCCTTTGCAACCTGACTGCATAAACCACGTAAGTAAAGAAACTGACCAACAACCTACTCTTTTTATCAGTATTCCTACATTTCCTGAGAATCCAGTCAAGCTCAGTAGCAAAAACACTAGAAGTCCTCTGAAAGCCAAATAGAGCCAGAATATGCTTCCAAATAGCACTTTAGGCATGAGAAAAAAATAGTGTTGCACAGTCTCATTCTCTTGAGAACAGAGAACACAACAAGGATCACAAGTGATATTCCAAGAGAGGAACCTGTCTTTAGTACACAACCTATTTTGAGCAGCAAGCCAAGCAATAAAAAACACTTTTAGGAGTAGCTCCATTGTGGCAAATAAGCCTTTTCTAGGAAACCTTAGGGGCAGCATCCCTAAGTAACAAGAACATCTTGGAGATAGAGTATTTTCCTTTGACCAGCACAGAATGGAATCCTCAAAGACTGTAACCAGCTCTCTGTATCCCAAAATTCTCTTTGTATCCAAAGGTTCTTTCTGAAATAATATCCATGAGTCCAATTGACCCAAAGATTACCAACTTTGCAAGAAAGAGCCCACAAGAGCTTGATTGTAGCATCTTTGTTCCAAAGATCAAGTTTGATAACATTCCAACCACCACTTACCTTAGGTAAGCAAATTTGGTCCCAAGAAACCAAGGCTGTATTGGAAGTATTACCAGACCCAGTCAAAGGAAGATTCTGCAATGCCCTTTAATCTCCTTCATTATCTTTTTAGGGAGAACAAAGATTTGGGACCAGTAGGCTTGAACACCAAAAAGAACACTCTTAATCAACTGTTATCTGCCAGCATAAGAGAGCAACTTGCTAGTCCAACATTTAATTCTTTGAGTGACTCTCTCAATCAAAGGCTTACATTGAGCAATAGTAAGCTTTTAGAGGTAAGAGGAGCCCCTAGATATTTAAAAGGTTAAGCATTCTTTCATTCTTTGACAATAGGCAAAACTAAGGATCTCATCCTGAACTGAACCAAGAGCACCCTCAAAGTAAACCGAGCTTTTTTCCAGATTTGCAGTCAAACCAGAAGCTGAAGAAAATTTTAGGAAGGCTTGATAAAGTAACTGAATGGAGAGTATTCACAATATTCTTTACTGAGATTGGGAGTGTCAATTAGAGTACAAGATTTTTGCTTATCATTATCCCATCGTATAATATAAGATCAACAATGGTAGAATACAATAAGGTTTTGTTGCATTTTAATCAGTGGGACTCTGCTGCAATAGTAAGTTTTATGATGTCATTCAGCAGCTATTAAGATGAGATGCAATGATGGGATTTAATTAAGTTTGGACTTTTTATATTATGGTTGTCTTGATTACTTTAAATTCTTGAGCATAAAAGACTAACTTTAAGGTTGAAATATGCCATTCTTTTGTTCCAATAACCCATATATCAAGACGTCTTTTTTTGGGCTTTAACTTAATATTAGTCAGTCTTATTCATCTACGCTTACCCCCTTGTCATTTCAGGTGCAGGTTTGGTCTTCTCATGTATGGTTTTGGATCAAAGAAAAACTTGATTGAAGATTTTGCCTCAACAGCGTTGACTGAATATTCAGTGCTTGTTGTTAACGGTTATCATCAACCAATAAATATCAAACAGGTAAAATGCTTAATGATGAATTTCTCTCCTGAAGGAAAACCTTTTTTTTTGTTTCATCCTAGTTACCGCTTACCCTTTATGTTTGTTCCCTATATGTTTGTAAACCCCTTCTGATCTTAGAGAGTGACCATAAGCTATTTGCAATGAATTTTGAACTGCAGGTCATTGTAGCTGTAGCTGATCTTTTCTGGGACCAAATCAAAGCCAAAAGGAAAACAACTGGGAGCTTGTCTAATATTCAACAACCAATTAATACTAAATCCACAGATGACCTATTTGCTTTTCTGGATGAATCGCTAGCAGATGAAAATGATTCTTTTGTGTGTGTTCTTATTCATAATATTGATGGACCTGCTTTACGGGATTCAGACACCCAACAATCTCTTGCTCGATTGGCTGCTTGTTCTCATGTTCGTATCGTGGCCTCAATTGACCATGTGAATGCATCTTTATGTAAGCATTCCCATTTTCTTTTTAATCTTTTTGAGAATTTCAGGACATTTAGCATCTTTTGAAGTTATTCTACACCTTTTTTCCCCTGGATTGTAGTATGGGATAAAAAGATGGTCCACACACAATTCAACTGGTGCTGCCATCATGTCCCAACCTTTGCCCCATACAAGGCTGAAACAATATTCCATCCCTTAATCCTTGCACATAGCGGCGGAGGTCAAACTGCAAAAACAGCTGCCATAGTTCTAAAAAGCTTGACACCAAATGCACAGAGTGTGTTTAAAGTCCTTGCCGAGCATCAACTCAAACATCCTGATGAAGAAGGTGACTAATATCCTGCACTTTGTCATTATTTTGTTCTTTAGTTTCAGGCATACTCTATTTGTTGATAGAAGCTTCGACATGTCTTGGCCTTTTCCCTAAAATTGTGTTTTTCCAGGGATGACAGTTAATGATTTATACACGATTTGCCGAGAGCGGTTCCTAGTGAGTAGTCAGGTCACTCTGAACTCTCACCTAACAGAATTTAAGGATCATGAGTTGGTCAAGACGAGAAGAAATTCTGATGGTCAAGATTGCTTATATGTTCCCCTCTCATCTGAAGCTATACAGAAATTATTGTTGGATATTGGTCAATAATTTATTGCCCCGTGATTTGTGATACTGATGTGTTCTTTGTAGGTGCACAAATTCTAAAATACATCGGGTGTATATATACTAAGTGTACAACAAATTAAAATATTATCTAAAAATCATAAAAGTTACTCTAAGAATACCCTTTAATAAAATTACACGTTTTTATGTGATTTTATTATGTTGTAACTTTTATGAGTTTTAGGGTAAATTTTATTCCGTTGCACAGTAAATTAGTGTACACCTCGGTGTATACAGAACCTTTTCACTTCCTGTGTAAACTGACATGAAGTTTTTAGTTAGCACTTGATCTTTTTCAAGCTACTTAATGTTGTTTGAACATTAACTAAAATCACTTCTATGTTTGAACTTTTATTGTTCACCCCTTATGTTTTGTGCCATTCCACAAGATTAAACATGTTTAGTGTTTATTGCTGATTGTGAGATTTAAACATGGATTCACTGTTAAAGTGAAGACTGAAAGGTAATTGGTTTTATAGATGCTATTAGTGGAATTTCAAACAACACTTCACAAACATCTACTACCTTTGTCCTGTTTTCTTTGCCCCGTATAAGCTTAGCCGCTTAGCACACAAGCCAAAGGAAAGGGGTGGAAGGTAGGTTAATTTGGGCTCTCATGTGTAAAAAGGAGAGAAATAGGTTGTAAAAAAAAATAGGGCAACAAATTAGAGACAATAAAATAAGGAAATTGTGCAAAGAAAATGCAACAATGACTATAACAATAGTATCAATAACAATTATCAATAGAGAAAGTATTGTGTTAGACCGATCTGACAACAACATTTTTATCAGACCAGTCCACTGGACTTGGACACATATTGTTGAATCTGGACACATATGTGTTTAACCTAGACACATGCTGTTAAACTTGGACATGTATTGGTAGACTTTGACACATTTGTAAACCTGGAAACAGAACTGGAAACATTTGAAATCTGGACACAATTTGTAAACCTGGACATGCAAACCTGGACAAATGTGGACAAACCTGGACAAATATGAACAAATCTGGACAAATATGAACAAACCTGGACAAATCTAGATAAATCTGGACACACATGGACATGCAAACCTAGACAAATGCGGACAAACCTGGACAAATATGAACAAACCTGGACAAATCTAAACAAACATGAACAATTCTAGACAAACATGGACAAATCTGGATAAATCTGGACACACCTGGACATACAAACCTGGACTAATGTTGACAAACCTGGACAAATGTGAACAAACCTGGACAAATATGAACAAACCTGGACAAATATGAACAAACCTGAAAAAATGTGAACACACCTAGACAAACCTGGATACATATTTTTAACCCTGGATATATATTTGTAAACCTGGACACCTATTTGTAAACCTGGACACATATTGTTTAAACATGGACACATTGTAAAACATGGACACATTTTGTAACTAACTTGGACAAAATACTTTTTTTGCATTTTGAGGCCTTTAGAGGCCTCGTTTGGCGATTTTCGGTTCGGGAATTTGCAACTGCGTTCGTCTAGAAAAATTAATCAATTTCGACATATTATATGCCCTGATCCGACACCCGAGCGCAAAGTGATAACCTCCCGAAGTTTTTCACTATTATAATTGGTTATATAGGTCAGCCGTCTGACCAGATTGTCTGATCTGACCCAATACTTTCACTTATCAATATGAATCAAATCAAGGATGATAGCATTACATCATTTGTAGCGTGATTTTAACATATTTTGTTACAAACAGAGATCAAAGCGTCAAAATTCCCTCTTACTTTTTCAGCATGGAAGAGGCTAAACATATGTTCATTCATATTTAGAAATGGTGTTGGATGGCATTGATAAACAAAAATAAAGAAAATTTGTATCTTTTTATGACTATTTACATAAGAGAAAGTATTTGGTCAGACTGTTAGACTAAACAAATTGTTTAGACGACTGACTCAATTATAACTAAAACATTAATAAAACAATTTGGCTCATGCTAGTACTCCAACAAAACGCAGACGACACAAGTCAAATTCAATATTGATAACCCCCATAGATATTCCACAATTTCCTCCCCAATTGAGTGATATGCGGAGGTTTATTTTTTAAGGCAATTTTTGGATGTTTTTGTCTTTTTTGATGGTTTGTGCAACTAGAATAAGTCGGGAAGTAGTTTTTCGTCATACTGGACGTGGGGGATGATACTGGGGATTTTTGGAGTCTATATTAGATAGGGTTAGTTTTAATGTCATTTGCAGACAAAATGTAATTTTAGCGCCTTTTTGGACAATTTTAGGTTCAAGGATGATGTTGGACTGATTGTTGTTTAAGGTAGTCCTCGGATTGTTTTCAATGATTGCTTTGTGTTTGATTAATTTTACAATCATTTTTGGACTATTGCTAGTTCAGGGTCATTGTGGGACCGCGTCTAGTTTAGAGTCATCGTAGACTGCTTAAGTTGTGTTTTTATAGTATGTGTGACTATGTGTAGTTTTAGGGTCTTTGCAGACCATATCTAGTTTTAGGCTTATTTGCGGACCAACAATAGTTTAAGGTCTTTTAGGACCGCTGATAGTTTAGTGTCATTTCGGACTGCTGCTAGTTTAGATCTTTTTCGGAACACTGCTAGTTTAAGGTATTTTTCGTATCGATTTTCACTTTGTTTGTTTTTGTTTTTGTTTATTTTGTTTTGTTTAGATGATTTTGAGTTTGATTTTAGTTAATTGGAATTTCTAAAGTCGACTTGGGGTTATCATTTCAGCATTTTTTTAGCAAGGTGGAGTTGTTTAGAGATCGCGCGGAATGGACTAGTAGTCCAACTAGAAACATGGATTTTTAAAATCCATACTGTACAATGTTTAGTAATTTTGAGTCTTAGATTTATGTGCATGCTTGGGTTATAGGTTAAATGCATTACTCATTATATGTATATGATGTAGTTTGGGTCATAGGTAAATGCATTGCTCATTACTCATCATAGATATTTTATTTTGTATCTTATCATGAATTTTGCATCTCATATTGCATACACTAGTTCTACTCAACAATTGTGGTGTTTTTTTAAATGTTTGTCCAAAGTATAATGAGACAAAAATTATAATTTTGTATGCGATATATTTAGTCCAATAGGATTATAGCTCTCATGAGGCTATATATATAACATTGATTTGATATCATGTTATGAATCAAGTAAGAAGAGTTCCTAAAAAACTTATACATAACTTATTTTTATATTTGACTCTATAAATTATATATTTCTAGTATCACAATGTTAATATTACTATCAAACTCCTATATAGTCTATGTGACTTAAATTTTGACATCGATCTCAACCTGGAGTTTGAGCATGTGATAGCTAACCAATTTTTGTACACATTGGAGAACTCTTGCATATATGAAATGTCTAAAGAATAGAATTAAATATCTCCCAGTGAGGATAATTTTTATAGTCTAAGGAACTGGGAGCAATGTAAGATTAAACAATAATATGTGAATATATAAGTGTTGCCATAATATTGTGGTTGGAGAATGTATGATCAATCATTGATCTTGGATTTTTGCTTTATTAGACCTCTAAAACAAGGCATCAATCTAGTAATTAAGGCAACTTGAAGCAGAAATATCGATTGAAATGATAATAAACCCATGCATTATCTTCATAAATATTGATAAATGAAGATGATTCACTATGTCCATACGAAGATTTGAAGATTCAAAACCAATTTGGGGAAATCTATCATTAAGGAATGTTATTATATATGCTACAATTGTCAAGTTACCCAGCAGCATTAGATTTATTACATTTGAAGATGTCAAATTATGTATTTAGCAGGGGGAGAAAATACATGCTGCACTCTTTTTCCCTTAACCGAGGTTTTGTCCCACATTGAATTTTAATTTCCTGGTAAGGTTTTTAATGAGGAAACATTTCAAAGCATATTACGAAAATGGTGCACTCCTTTTCCTTCACTAGGTTTTTATCCCACAGGGTTTTTTCTTAGTAAAGGTTTTAATGAGGCACACTATTTGACTACATTTAAGAATGAGGTGGAGTTAATGCACGTTGTACATGAATATAATGAAATATTGTTTCTTATTTTTTTTTTTTAATAATGGACATCCAAGGGGGAGTGTTATATAATATATATTAGTGGATGAGTATTATACCCCTTACAATACTCTAGGAATAATCTAGAACCAGGTTTTGTTTTAAATACTCCTGGTAGCCTGTATATATATCTCTTGATCGCAATGAAATGAAGTACCTCTTTCCCATTTTTCACAACAAAAAACTAATTTTATGATTGCTATGGCACAAATATACCAATCAACAAAAAATACACAAAACTCCTTTGGGAATTGTATATTTGCACCAAAAATAGTTTGACTATCCAAAAAAAGATAAAAATAAAATAAAAATACAATTGTTAGCAAATCTTCTGTACATTCCAATGCACCAACAAAAAATCCATTCCGAGTCATGTATAGCTTAAACGACTTAAAATAACATACCAGAATCTTTAATAAATCGTTACATGACCACCCCGGCTTGTAATGCTCCATAGACGACCTTAAACACATCAAAAGATGAAACTAATCTTGCAAAGCACCTATATGGTGAAGAATTTCATCCCTAACAATGGCAGGATCATTTTAGGATCGTACGACTCTACACGATCCTATCAGTTCTTACTAGTTTTTTTAGATTATTCATTACTTAATTTGTTTTTAAGGTTTGAATCACCATGAAACTCATTAATTATTTAAGTATTACTATCTTTAGCATCAAATTTACCAGAATCATACATATACTAAGTATTAATATTTTCTATAAAGGGTGGAAATTTACCCTAATATCATCAAATTGGGGAAGCTGCTTGACTCCTCTCACCATAACTTGTTGAACCTGAACTTTTCTGCTTAGGAAATAAAAGAACTATGTGGTATTATGGTTGTAGACACTAAAATTTTGTAAGTGTCAAATTTAAATTAAATTAATTATTTTAGGGTTAAAATAATATTATTAACTCGATTTAATTAATTTATCCCAAAAGGGTTTCCTGAATTATACAAATGTAATTCGGGTCATCATAAATATTTGAACCAGTTTATAGTGCAGGTCCAAATAAAATATTAAAAGGACAAAAAAAGGGAAAGTGGACCAAATCCTCCAAGTACCGAGTCCAATATAATCAAATTGGGCTGAATTCATCAAAGCCCAAACACTAATTAAGGGTCCATGTAGAGGGTACCTACCTCTATAAATATAATCCTCTCCCTTATGAAAAAAGAAAGTTCATTTGTTAGAAAAGCACTCAAAACTTCTCTTCAAAATTCTCTCTGCAATTAGTTACTAAACACCTAAATTGTGTCAACTGATCAGAGGCATTCAAACATATTCGAGTGATATTCAAGCTTCGAAAAGCTCTCATTCGAATAAACTCAAGCAAACATTTGAATACGCTCAAACAAGTGTTCGAATATGTTCAAACAACATTCGAATCTAGGCTGACGTTGCAAACACGTCAACCTACATTCAAATTAGTGTGACAACTTCACGCGACCTGCAATTGTAGGACAGAATCAGAGGACTTAGTTTATTTTTATATAAACTTGTAACAGAGATTGTACCCGCACTCAAAATTATTAATAAAATTCATTTGTTGCTTTATTTCCCGTCTTATTTATTTAGACTCGAAATTTTAAGCTCGGTGGGACAATCTCTGCCTCTCATCTTTGTTTGTAAAAAAAAAAAAACACTTTGAAAAATGGCTTCTCCGAACAACACCTCCCAAACTGTCGGAATGAAATTTGTTGCGGCCCAACCACAGTCAACCACTGTTAGTCGTCAACCAATCATTTCCACCAGAGGAATGAAAAAAAGTTGCTGTAAGTGGTGCCGCAGCAAGCTTGCGAAATGCTACAGTACCAACTGGAGCCCGTAAGGCTCGCACTGCAACTGCCCCTCCAAAGTCACTGATCACACCTCCTGTTAGTCAAACTGGAGGAAAACAGGTGTTTGGCTCAAGCTTTTTCGCTGAACACGTGGGATCACCTGTTGCCTCACCTAAGTCAAGTCAGGCTTCTACTGACAGCGCGGAAGACTTGATCATCCGTACTAGTCCCAGCTTCAACCCATTCAATATGGGAGGCGAAATTGAGACTGATGTATCCCATCCATCATCTCCTAAGAGTTCTCAATTTGGGGAACCTACAGTTGCCACTGTCTTGGTGACTAGTTCTAATGATAAGACAGTTGAGGAGCAGTTGGCTGAAATGACTAGTCTGCTTAACAAATTGGTGAAGGATGGGGAACAAAAGGATGCTCAAATCAAAGAACAAAGTGAGCAAATTGTTGCGCTTACTAAGAAGCTCGACAAGTGTAATGATGAATTGTCAATCCATGGCGGTTCAGAAGATGATGAAGAGAAAACCTGAAGAAGAAAAAGAGGAACCATACAACGAGACTCAACTTTCTTTGACTCCTCAACAAATTCAGGCTATGATCGCTAGTGTTGTCAAGAATCAGTTGGGTGGAAACAAGTATGAGAATGCTCGTTACATCAAACCTTACACTAAAAGGATTGATCGACTATGCTTGCCTTCTGGTTACCAACCTCCTAAGTTTAATCAATTCGATGGGAAAGGGAACCCGAAACAACACATTGCCCATTTCGTAGAGACATGCAACAATGCTGGTTCCATGGGGGACTTCCTTATCAAAGAATTCGTTCGTTCCCTCAAGGACACTGCGTTCGACTGGTATACTGATTTGCCTCCTCAATCTATTGATAGTTGGGATCAAATGGAATCGGAATTTCTAAATAGATTTTACAGCACACGGCGCATTGTCAGTATGCTCGAACTGACAAAGATAAAACAATGGAAGGATGAGCCTGTCATTGAGTATATTAACCGTTGGTGTGCTCAATAGAGTGCAAGGATCATTTGTCAGAACCATCAGCGGTTCAAATTTGCATCGAAGGAATGGATTGGGATCTCCTCTACATCCTTTAGGGCATAAAGCCCCAGACATTCCAAAAGTTGGCCTCGCGAGCCCATGACATGGAGCTTACACTGGCCAACAAGAAAGAAAAAAGGGCTTCCTCTTCTGAAGTGAAGAAGGATGACAAGGAATACAAGAGAGGTGACAAGACCCCTAAAAAATCTTCTAAGGAGTTGATGTCCGTCTCAACCACTGCACAACCCATTAAGATCTCCGCAAAGGTTAATGGGGAGAATCGAGCTTCATCATCAAGGGCTCCCAAAAAGGATAGACCAACTCTGAAAGAGTTGGAAGCAAAGAAATACCCCTTCCCAGACTCTGATGTGTCTAGGATGTTAGATGATCTCTTGGAAAGGAAGGTGATTGAACTCCCCGAGTCAAAGCGAACTTCGGAAGTTGGTAGGACGTCTGATCCAAAATACTGTTGATATCACAGGTTCGTAAGTCATCCTATCGAGAAATGCATAACACTTAAAGAAAAGATTATGCAGCTGGAGAAATACGGCATAATTGTATTGGATACTGACGAAACGGTGGGAAGTAATCACACTTCGACAATCATTGAAGGAGTGTAGATGACAGAAACCATACAATTTGGAAGTCTGGTGTGACGACCCGACCCGCTTGAATCGGCGCGGAAGAAAACGACGAGTCGAATAGTAAAAAACTAACAAACTAAAATACTTAAAAATTAAGACAAAACCTCAAAATATTATTATTATAACCCAAAAGTACAAATACCCACAAGTTTGTACATTACTAATCCAAAAGTCAAACTACTATTACTAATAAACGTAACTCCAAACACATGTCAGAGTTATAGCCAAAGCATACAAGTATCACTACTATAGTCCAAACTAACTGAAAACGTAAAACAACAGAAATACAACTATATAACTATATCGGCGCTCGCCCAACCCATAGCTAAGCAAGAACCTCATCATCAGAATTACCTGAAAAGTAAGCAACAGTCCACCGTCAGTGGCGAGTAACATAACTGTCTCACCCTAACGGGAATACACAAGCACATAGCATAAACCAAAAATCCAAATCATAACATCGAATCATGTGAAATCATACCAATACATGCTTGACTCAACTAACTTAACCAACTTATCTTTGGCGCAATCATTCGCACACTAGACCGGATTATGCTCGTACGAACGCCTCTTACGCGAACGAACTTTTCAACTATGCCAGGATTGAGAATCTTACTCCCAACCCTATGAAACCAATCTTACTAGAAATCCATGTCAAAGACGACACAGTGGTAATCACTATCCCAATACCGCGGTTAGGATAGCGGCAACGTCTTAACCCAAAAACATAGAATCTTACTCTATGAATTAGGCGTCTAGCTACGAAATCAAGCTAATCTTACATTCTTTGATCTTTAATCCGAAGTTTACATTCTTAGTTACTTCTTAAGTTGCATCTTACGCCCTGACTTAAGAAAATAACGTGTAAACCAATCATCTTACAACATCTTATCACTTTCTTTAACCTTTTCTTTAACTTTCTTTAACTTAAAAGACTTAATCAAGAACTCATAAAGACTCTTAAAGAACTCATCAAGAACTCATCAAGAACTTAAAGAACTCATCAAGAACTCATCCAAGATTCAAGATCTTCAATCAAGAACTCAATCAAGATTCAAGAACTTCAACCAAGAACTCATCCAAGAATCAAGAACTCATCCATACATACATAAACCACACGCATACTTCCAATTTTAACACATGAAATCATCAACTTTCTAGTATCCAAAATTCACCAAACTTGAACATGATTAACATAAACTTAATACCAACATAATCAATCATAAAATCATTTTATTCAAACATAAAATCATCATATAAAAATTCCAAAATCAGATTTACATTCATACATAAAAACATGATCAAACCTCATATAAACTAAACTTGTTCATTTAATCTATACTATGAAACATAGTATGCCAAATTAAGTTGAGAAAGTATGTTACCTTATTGAAGACTAACACACAAAATCAACACAAACTTGCAGCCCGGAAAACCGAACCACACGACCCTAGCCACGGCACAACACGTACGGCCTCCACACGAGCAACACGGCACCACCACACGGCTGCCCTTGCACGGCTGTACCACACGAGCCACCACCGTCACGGACCAACTTCACGGCTGCACCACCATGAGCACGACCCACCTTCACGGCCACCACACGAACTCACACACGAACACCCACACAAGCCGAGCCAAAACCAACCCAAACTAGCGATCTTGAATGCAAATTATGTGGTTTAGATTGTGTTTTGATTCTTAAAGATCAATAGAAGTTGAATCTTTAAGTTTGGGTATTGAAAAGATGATGAACAAATGTTCAACTTGGAAGAGCCAAAAATGGTGTGTGGATTGGTGCAAATAGGAGGGAGTTTGTCTCTTAAACTTTTGATGGCAAGAGATGGCAAATTAGCAAATGAATCCTCAAGCCTTACTAACTCAACTATATATAGCGTTAGTTCAAGGTGTGAACATAAGGCAAGTGGCAAATCCTTGCCATGCACACATGGGAAACCGGCCAAGCAAGGGAAATGGGCCAAATATGGGCTTTCGTGATTAATTGGGCTAATTTACAAAAATTGCATGATTAATCATGCTTAAATCGATTTAGCCCAAAATATTAAATAATTAATTAGAACATTTAAATAATAAAAATTCTAATTAATTAAATAATAATAAAAATAATTAATAACTAATCAAAAGAAAATAATTTGAATTAAATCGAAATTATTCACATAAAACAAAATAAATAGTTCAAAACTAAATTTGAACTATACATAGCAACACATAAATACACATAAACATCCGGTAGAAATACCTATTAAATCAGGGTCGTTACATCTGGAGCCAGTCACTATAATGGTCCGACAATCAATCACTCAACAAGGTTATACCACATAACATCCCCCCATTGACACCTCAAATGAGGTGGACAATGAAGGATGGACCATAGTTACAAGAAGAAGACCCAGGAGACAGGTCAAGCAGAAGCCACCCTCTTCTCATTGCAAGAAGAGGCGACAAAAGAAGAAGGGGCCTAAGCACCCCAAAAGCAGGAAGAAGCTGGACAAGGTCATGCCTGTGGAGTTGCCCGACCAAATGTCTCCAGTTCCCATAACTTTAGGAGAGTTTTTCCCTCAAGAATTCTTCACTCCAGTTACTGTCAACGTGGCTTCTGTCGAAGAAGACAAAAGTGAAGAGGAGGAAGCAGATGAAGAGCATGACAATACGGATGAGGTTTCATTAAAAGTAACTCCTCGGCGCTAAAGGATGACAGCAGACCCAAAAATATCTGCTATCTTAAACTCTCTCCCATCACACATGGATTGGGCCGAAATTTTCCGTTTGCCAAGGGAGATGTGTCAGAAGTTGGCGTTGGCTTTACAACATCCGGAGTTGTATGTTGAAACAGCACAATGAGAAGAAAAACCTATCGCAGACCTTGCTAAGCACACATCATGTAACACTGCAATAAGGTTCACAGATGAGGACCTACTTATGGGGTCAAAGCCCCACAACCGGCCATTGTTCGTCTCTGGTTATGTGCGTGGTCAGAAGGTTCATCGTATCTTAGTAGATGGGGATCTGCAGTCAACATCATGCCAAAATCCATGATGAATGAGTTGGGGGTTACAATGTCGGAATTATCCAAAAATCGTATAGTTATTCAATGGTTCAGTCTCGAAAGTCAGCGTGCGATAGGTGTCGTACGCGTAGACCTCACCATAGGTGATTTAACAACGCCTACTCTTTTCGATGTGATTGATGCAAAGACATCTTTCAAATTGTTGCTAGGGCGACCCTGGCTGCACGAAAATGGCGTAGTTGTGTCAACCCTCCATCAGTGCTTAAAATACTATCGAAGGGGTGTTCAGAAGATAGAAGGCGATGCTCGGGGTAGTTTATGTCCAGTGATAAAGGCTCCGATGTTCGGGGTAGAGGGAACTTCTAATGGTCAGGAACGCAACAAGCAGAAATTTGACCCAAATGCATACAAACTCCTAGCAAAATCTGGCTATGATTTCGAAAACCCGAAGCCTATGGGAAAAATTATTGACATAAGAGGGAATGGGCTCAATGACACCCAGAAAGTGCTGCAAGAGTATGGTACTGACGTTCCTACATCTAGAGCCGGATTGGGGTTTACATCGCATGTGCCAATAAAGATTTCTTCTAGGCATAAAGGGAATGCTTGTGCACATATCACAACTGAAGAGGCTGAGGAAAGTGAAGGCGAATAAGGATCTCGTCCTAAAGTCTATGTCTTTGATCGATTGAGGCCACCTAAAGCTACGAGTCAATTGTCGGTGTTTGATAGGATTGGCAAACGAGAAAAAGGAAAGAATAAAATTCAAGCGTCATATCCTGTTCTAAAAGGGCAGTCGTCAAGACAAAAACACCCAGTCTTCGGTCGTATCGGAGCATCTGCTTCAACAGGAAAGAAATAGCGGAAACCAGTATGGATCCGCATAAGCAAGGAGAAAGATGAACCTGTCGAGAGCAATGTCAAATGGGAGAGCGACTGTAAGAGTGCCTTTCCCTCTCGCATGAAAAGAACACAAGTAGTTGATATCACTGAACAACATCCCTTAAAGGCTAAGGGGCGTGTCATTGTCTCCACCAAACATCAAGAATTGATACTTGACAAGTAAGATAAAATGGTGGTAGCCTTAAACCACGTAACAGCTCAAGAGGGGTCCGACCACGACGAAGAGGTTAAAACGGATGAAGCCCCAAAGACATTTGAAGACGGGGGGCAAGCTACGGTAGACGACCTAAAAGAATTGAATCTTGGGACTAGTGAAGAGCCATGACCTGTTTATGTCAGTGCTCTTCTTACAAAAAAGGAGGAATTGTTGAACCATGTTTGATTTGAATGATGACAAACCAATCCTCTATACTTGATGTCTATGTATATTTGTATATGAACAGGTTGAATCAAGTGAGGACTCATCAAGGCAACCATGAAGGCCTTGAGATACTTGAAGATCAGAAGCCAAGAGCTTGGAGCTATTTATTTTTTATATTTCTAGGATCTTCTTGTAAAATAGGCTTAGGAAAATATTCTTAGTGTTTTTAAGTAAAGAGCAAAAAGACTTTAAGTGTACATCAAGTAAAGAGAACAGGCAAAGAACAAGCTTGGAACAGTTCCCTTTACCAGATGTAGACTTAGTAGTACTGAGACCACTGTGGGAACAGACCTCAGTATTACGCACGTGATCCGTACAGATTTTCGAGTTCAAAATCATTTTTGAAAATTTATTTGAAAAATCTGGATCACTTGTACTTTGGAAATCTGCTAAATTGATTTGCAAAATCAGCTCATTAAATGCAATGTACTTGTTGGACTTTTGGGTATTAACCGCTGCAAACAGTGGTAGGACACAAAGGTCTGGAACAGGTAACTGTACACTTGTGTCAGCTGATCTTTTTGCACAATTTAGGGGAGCTTCCAGCACACTTCTAGGGGACGGTTTTCCTTGCCTATATAAACAATCTTTGCAAAAAACCCTAGAAGACTTTTGCTCTCCAAAGAAAACCAAGTCATATTTTCTGAGAGTCTATCCTTAGTCCAAAACTATCTCCATATCCATCTTTTAAGAGAAAAACTTACGGAGATTCAAGTTTGTAATATCTGAACCACTTAGAGGGAAGTGGTTGGGGAGTGTTCTGTGAACACTGAGTGAACTGTTAGAGTTAACAGTTGGGGAATTAAGTGTTACATAGTTGTAGCATTTAATTGAGTGTGTAACCTTGTTATTATTCTGAGTTGATTAATAATATTGGTGAGAGAGTGGAGGACGTAGGCTTGTTTAGAAGCCGAACCTCGTTAAATCTTTGTGTCCTTACTCTTTGCTTACTGTTCTCTCGTTGTTCTCACAAAAGTATAAACAAAACTTGAAAACGATTGAAAAAACACACATACTCAATTCAACCCCCCCTTCTTGAGTATACATTGAACTAACAATTGGTATCAGAGCCTAACTTCTCAAAAGGTTAACTACCTAGAGGAGCAAGAAGATGTCTACTCAAGAATCAAACAGTTCAAGACTCCCCAAGTTCAATGGCACTAACTACTCTTGGTGGAAAAATTGCATGAAAAATCTTATCATTGGGATAGATTATGAGTGCTGGATGATTGTCAAAAATGGACCCACGTCCATCAACAAGAAGAATCAGGAAGGGCTCATTGTTCCAAAGACAGAAGAAGAGTACACAAGTGAAGACTACAAGAAGCTGGAGAAAAATGCAAAGGCAATGTCACTTGTCCAACAAGGAATTGCAGAATGTGAGGTAAATCGAATTCTAGCTTGTTCTTCTGCAAAGGAAATATGGGATACACTAGAGCTTGCATATGAAGGCAACTCTGAGGTGAGAAGGTCAAAAATTGACATGCTTATGTCAAAATATGAAGTCTTTGAAATGACTAGAGATGAAAATATAAAGGACATGTTTACAAGGTTCATGACCATTGTAAATGAACTAAAGTCATTGGGAAAGACCTTCTCAAGTGAAGAGTTGGTGAGGAAAATGTTAAGAAGCTTATCAGGGAAGTGGATGCCCAAGGTCACAGCCATACAAGAAGCAAAGGATCTGTCCTCACTATCTCTAGAACAACTTATTGGTTCCTTGATGACTCATGAGATGTTGGTAGATTCAAAGGCTGAATCTAGCTCAAAAAACAAGGAAATGGTCCTCAAAGCAGAGGAATCTGAGGATGATGAAGATGATATAAGTCTCATGGCCAGAAGGTTTGAAAAATACCTTAGGACAAAGTCCAAGGGTAAGTTTGTAAAAGGAAGGAACAGTTCTGGACAGTTCAGGAAAACCAGTTCCAATGCTGGTTGCTTTAAATGTGGGGAAATGGGGCACAGAATCAAGGAGTGTCCAACATGGAAAAATCCCAAAGGAAATCCTGGAGTCCAGACTGAGAAGAAGGTTTTCAAAAGAGCTATGTTGGCTGCAGTTTGGGGAGATTCAGAATCAGAAAATGATGAAGAAGAAGAAGAGGCAAATCTCTGTCTAACTGCTTTCACATGCACAGATCAGTCTGAGGTCTGTTTGCAAAAAGAAGAAGTTCTCTGTCTCATGGCTGGTGGAAGCACTTCAGATGACAACCAGGTATGTTTTGATAATTTATAGGCAAACATGCATAATCTAGATAGAGATGAACTAATTGACTATCTTGAATTCACCATTGATCAATGCATTAGTGTTGGGTCTGCTTATCAGAACAACAAAAAGAAACTAAAAGAAACAGTTCGAGAATATGAAATATGTGGTGCTAGATCTGCTGAACTTGAGCTTATTTGTGAAGAACTTAAAGAAAAAATTTCTGAACTTGAAGTAACAGCAGATCAGCATAAAATGGAGCTTGAGACATTAAACTCCAAACCAGTCCCTAAAGAGGATGAACTTTTTGAAAAAATTGAAAAGGGGTTTAATGAGCTTAAGAAATTCACTACACATAATTTAAACTTTGAACTGCTAAAAGATACATGTACCTTGAGTAAATCTGATGTCATACTTGCATATGACCATTTAATTGAAAAACTTGAAGATTTACACAAGGAACATGGTAAGCTTAAGGGTTCTGAAGTGACTGGTTCTCCCACTGCCTTTGATGAAGTTTTGGATGTTTTACATGATGAGTGCATAGCTAAGATATGTGATCTTGAGGCTGAACTCATCTTGCTAAAACAAGAAAACATCAAGAAGACCAGTGACGAACCAGATCCTTCCCTGGTCTCAAGACTACAGGATGAACTTCAAAAGACTAGACTTGACTTAAAATCTTTTGAGAAACAGAATGAAGTTCAACTTAAGAGGCTTGAGAACAAGGAAAATGAGCTAACAGATTGTATGAACCAATTGAACAAAATGTTAGATGCTCAGAAAACCCTAAACATCCTGACATCCCAACCTGGAAATTCTCAAAGGTTTGGTTTAGGGTATTCTGGATCTAGTTCTACAACTGTTCTTGGCAGAGACAACACATGGTTGAATGAATTCAAGAAAGGAAAGTATATATTTGCCAAGGATATGCATGTTTGTACCTATTGTGGTAAAAGTGGTCATGTTGCTAACAAATGTTTCACCAAAAAGAAACATGACAAGAAAAATAAAACCTACACCCAACAAGTGTGGGTTAGGAAGGTCAAGGTTTAAAATGTTTCAAAGAACAAGGAACCCAAGCTGGTCTGGGTTCCTAAAATTAACCTTTAGTTTGCTTGTGCAGGTACGAGTGAAAGGAAAGCCATATTGGTATTTAGACAGTGGTTGCTCAAGACACATGTCCGGGGATAAAGAACAATTCCTTTCACTCACTGCATTCGAGGGAGGGCACGTGACATTTGGTGACAATAGCAAAGGACTTATCAAAGGAGTAGGTAAGGTTGGTAAGTCACTCTCCCAAGCAATTGACAATGTTTACTATGTAGAAGGTTTGAAACATAACCTTTTGAGCATATCTCAACTATGTGACAAGGGAAATAAAGTGAACTTTGAATCAAACACTTGTCACATAGTGAACTCTAAGACAGGGGAACTGGTCTGTGAAGGAACAAGGCATAACAATGTGTATATTACATACTTAAATCAACTTCCACAGAACAGTGCCCTCTGCCTTAGTGTTGTAGAGGATGACCACTGGCTTTGGCATAAAAGATTAGGACATGTTAGCTTCACTTTGCTCAACAAGTTGAGAACACAAGAATTGGTATTAGGTTTACCTAACATCAAATATGTGGCAGACCAGCTCTGTCAAGAGTGTGCAAAGTGCAAGCATGTAAGATCATCTTTTAAACCAAAGAAAGTGGTTAGTTCCTCTAGACCATTTGAACTTGTACACATGGATTTATGTGGACCTATGCGTGTACAAAGTAGAAATGGCTTTAGTTATGTATTTGTCTTAGTTGATGATTACTCTCATTTCACTTGGACCATATTCTTGAAATACAAAGATGAAACTTTTGATGAATTTGAAATTCTAGTGAAACAGGTCCAGAACAAGATCAATCATCAGTTAGCATCTATCAGATCTGATCATGGATCAGAGTTTGATAATGCTAGCTTCATAACTTATTGTATGGAGCATGGTGTTTCTCACAACTTCTCAGCCCCCAGAACTCCACAACAAAATGGAGTTGTTGAAAGAAAGAATCGCACTCTAGAAGAAATGGCTAGAACCATGCTTCTAGAGAGTGGTCTGTCCAAGAAATTTTGTGCTGATGCTGTGAGTACTTCATGCTACATACTCAATAGGGTTATGCTAAGACCAATACTAAGAAAAACACCTTATGAACTTCTAAGAGGTCGAAAACCAAACATTGAACATTTAAGGATATTTGGTTGTAAGTGTTTTGTACACAACAATGGTAAGACCAGTTTGGACAAGTTCGACCCTAGGAGTGATGAAGCTGTTTTTATAGGGTATTCTCCTCATAGCAAGGCATATAAAGTTTTCAACAAAAGAACCTTGTGTGTTGAAGAGAGTATCCATGTGTTATTTGATGAAACTAACATGTTCAACAAGCCTGTGCAGGTAGATGATGATGAAGGCTTTGAAATTGGGATGACAAATTTCACTGGACCTGAAACAGAGAACACTGCTGAACCAGACTCTCCAACTTCTCCTGAAAACAACAATGAGTCTGGTGCAGCAGAGGAAAATGCTAAACAGGTTGTTGAACTCAGTGACTCTCCTGCCCATCCATCTGAAGATGAAGTGGGAGAGAACACTGAAGAAACTGGTCCACCCTCTCAAAATGAAAATGAAATAGGGGGAACCAGTACAGACATTGGTTCTAACTTAGGTGACTCAAATGCTGTAAGAAAGAGTATGTTTAAACAAAGAAGCTCTCATCCTTCGGATCAAATCATTAGTGATTTATCAAAAGGAGTCCAAACTAGAAATTCTGTTTGGAAGAACTTCTGTGCTTACTTCTCCTTCTTATCCCACATAGAACCAACTGACTATAAGATTGCACTAACTGATCCTGATTGGATCTTGGCCATGCAAGATGAGTTGAACCAGTTTGAAAGAAATCAGGTTTGGCATCTTGAACTAAGAACCAATGAGATGTCAGTTATTGGAACCAAATGGGTCTTCAGAAACAAAATGGATGACTCAGGTACTATAGTCAGAAACAAGGCCAGGCTAGTGGTTCAAGGGTTTAACCAACAAGAGGGAATAGACTATGATGAAACCTTTGCTCCAGTAGCCAAGCTTGAGGCAATAAGAATTTTAATTGCATTTGCTTCCCACATGAACTTTAAACTCTTTCAAATGGATGTTAAAACTGCTTTTCTAAATGGTCATTTGAAAGAAGATGTGTATGTGGAACAACCCCCTGGCTTTGAGAATAGAGTTTGTCCAGATCATGTCTACAAGTTAGACAAAGCTCTTTATGGCCTCAAACAAGCCCCTCGTGCTTGGTATGAGAGACTCTCTAGCTTTCTTATTGAAAATCATTATGAGAGAGGTTCAGTGGACAAAACTCTATTCTTAAAGAAAAGAGGAACAGATCTGTTAGTGGTCCAAGTATATGTTGATGATATTTTGTTTGGGGCTACTAATTCTGTTTTGTGTGATGAGTTTGCAGACTTAATGAAGAGTGAATTTGAGATGAGTATGATGGGAGAACTTGGCTTCTTCCTAGGGCTTCAAATCAAGCAAGTGGATGATGGAATCATGATCCACCAACAAAAGTATCTCAAGGAGCTGCTTAAGAGATATGGTCTGCAAGATAGCAAGTCCTATGACACACCTATTCCTACCTCTTCTAAACTGAGCCTAGATGAGAAAGGAAAGGATGTTGAGGATAAGCTATACAGAGGTATGATTGGCTCACTTCTCTACTTAACAGCTAGTAGACCAGACATAGTGTTCTCAGTTGGGTTGTGTGCAAGATTTCAAAGCAACCCAAAAGAGTCTCATCTAAAAGCTGTTAAGAGAATTTTTAGGTACCTAAGTGGTACAGAGGACATGTGCTTATGGTATCCAAAGGGAAGTAATTTTGATCTTTTAGGATACACAGATGCTGATTATGCTGGTTTTAGTGTGGACAGGAAGAGCACTTCAGGAATGGCTCACTTCTTAGGTTCTTGTCTCATTTCATGGGGATCTAAGAAACAAAATTCAGTGGCTTTATCCACAGCTGAATCAGAGTACATAGCTGCTGCTTTGTGCTGTGCTCAATTGCTTTGGATAAAGACACAACTTAAGGATTTTGGGGTTTGTTCCGGAAGTGTTCCCATATTGTGTGATAACACCAGTGCTATAAACATTTCTAAAAATCCTGTCCAGCACTCTAAAACCAAACATATTGAAATCAGACATCATTTTCTCAGAGACAATGTTGAAAAGGGAAATGTGAATCTTGAATTTTGCAGATCTGAAGAACAATTGGCTGATATTTTCACTAAACCCCTGAGCAGGGAAGTGTTTGTCAAACTCCGCACATTACTTGGTATGGTAAGGATTAGATCCTAGTTCCTTAGGACTTATCTTTCTCTTTTTGGCTATGTTTGACTTTTTGATCATTAGTGTATATAAGCAGGGCTGGTTAACTCTTAAATGTCATTTATGCAAGTGGTCTCAAAATTCTTATGTTGATGCTGTTCCAATGTGTGGTGTCTCTAAGTTGCCTAACTGAAAGATGCCTTAAGTTTTTAATATATACAGATCAGTGTCAGACCATCGTTAGACCAGTTCCTTACAACGGTTATATCAGTTATTGCTGAACCCTAAATTTTGAAATTGAGGAGTTAAGTGTTCTGACACATGACCGTTGTGAACAGTTTAAAGCAACTTCTACTTTATCTGTTCGAACAACTGCCGGTTTTCTCCATTTTAATTCACTCCTTCACATTGATTTCTCTCTAACTGTCTCTCTCTCACTAAAAGTAATCTTCTCTCTCAAACCCTAAGTATCATCATCAAAATCCTCTTCAAGAACTCAAATTCAGTTTCTCTCTTCTCTTCATCAAAGCCGCTGATCAAACCAACATGGGAAGAAAGAAGAACAAAGCCTCAAGGAAGAAAAGTCGTGGACTAAGCCAATCTCCAAATTTCACACCCTCTAAGGCTGAGATAGAATCAGAAAATGTAGTGGTTGCTGAACATCACCACACAGAAGAAAAGGAAGAAAAAATTAAGGATCAAGCCACAACAGAAACAGTTGCTGAATCTAAGGGTGCATGCAAGCCTGATGAGAAATCTACTCCTCCACCAAGCCCTAAATCATCACCACCATCTTCACTAAAATCCCCACAACCTCAACCTCATAAAACTCCATCACCATCCAAACCTTCAACTCCTCCTTCACCCAAACAACTCTCTTCACAGCCTACAAAATCTTCACCTCCACTAAAACCACCATCACCCACAAAAGCCAAAACTCCTCCTCCACCGTCACCACCAAAATCCAAAACTCCACCACAAAAAGAAACAACCCCATTACCTTCTCCACCATCAGAAAAAACACCTACACCATCACCACAGACCACACAGAAACCAGTGCCAAGCACTGAGGAGAAAGAAGAGGCAGAAAAGGAAGAAACAGAAGAGAAGGATGAAGGAACACAAGCAGAGGACATGGAAATTGAAATTACAGGTATAATTCAGGGGGAAAAGAGACAGGGAAGAGGACAAGGCCTTTGAGGTCAAGGATCTGTAAGGAAGAGATTAAAAAGGAACCTGCTGAAGAGGTTCCAGAGGGAAAGAAGGAAGAAAAGAAGAAAAGGATGAAGAGTGTTGCCAAGAAGAGCAAAGCCTCCGAGAGCCCCAAGCCTGCTACTAAACTTCCAGCAGAAAAGAAGAGGAAAGCTGCCTCTGGCCTTGAAAAGACTCCTGCCAAGAAGAAAGGTAAGACCACTTCTGAACCACTGTATGAATTAAGTGGTAGGGGTGTCTTATTTGGTTTTTCATGTCCCACGTCTTGGATGAGTCAACCGTTTTTAGACGAATTTAAAGAGGCCATAGAGTTCCAGGGTTGGGAAGGGCTGTTCGACAAGAGGTTAGATGTTTTTGAAACTTGTGTTGAGGAGTTTTACTCAAAATTAGGAAAGTTAGACAAAGGAAAGGTTTGGAGTGAGGTCGAGGGGTCGACATCACTCTTTCAAAGAAGAGTCTAGGGGAGGTACTAGGTGTACCAAGGGGTGGGTTCTGTGATTATTCCAAGGACAACTGGCCAACTATTCCTGAGGTCAGTACAGAACACATACAGACCACTCTCTTTACTGGTTCTCCACATGATGGTACTGGCTATGTTATTGGCCAACTAAGGGAACCAGTAATGAGGCTGTTCCACACAGTTGCCTCTAAGATAGTACTCCCTAGGGCTCAGGGCAGAATGGATGTTAGGAAGATGGATGTTGTGATCATTTACTGTCTTTATGAGAAAATTAAGTTGAGTCTCCCTGGTCTCATGCTAGCTCACATGGTTAGCATTCTGGAAAGGTCCAACCACTCTCTACCCTATGGTGCCTGGCTTACTTTGGTTTTCCAAAGTAGAAAGGTTCATCTGAGTGGTGAGGTCAAGAAAATGTCTGTCCTCACCAACCAGATCCTAGGTCAGAAGGGGATGACCTTTGAGGGTGGTATGCTGAAAATGAGGGATGAAGAGAGGACCACAGGGGCAAGAAGAACAAGCAGTTATAGGTCTGAGGAAGCTACTGGGTCATTGTCCAGACAGGTGCAGACACATGGGGAATTACTGCAACAGATGATGGCTAGTGTCAATGCTCTGTGTACTTCTCTGGATGGCTCTATAAAGAACATATCAGCACGACTGGACTCCCATGAAGAAAAGCTTGCCTCCTCTTCCAGTTTCAAGCCCAAGACCACCAAGAGACCAGTTCCCATCATAGCCCAAGTCAAGAAGAAGCAGCAGGAGCAGAGTGCAGAAAATGAGAATGAGGATTCTACTGAGGATTATGATGATGATGTTGACTCCACTTCTTCTTAGCCTACCCCCTTTCCCTACTAACATTGATCTCAAACTTTCATTTCTCTGGTTTTTCTGAACAATTTCTATCCTTACTTTCTGACCATTTCTGCTAAACAATTTCTTTGCAGAATGGTCCTGGTCTGTATAATTTTTAAACTTCTGTGTGCTCTTGAACAGTTTGGGATTGTGAGTTGCGGGTACTCACATTTGGGACAGCATCTCTAGAATGCTGTGTGTATATTATGCTTATGACTTTACTTGTTGCCTTCTCCTAATTTTTGTGCTGTGATTGTTTTTGTCATTTGATGATGCCAAAAGGGGGAATAGGACAGGTGAAGTTCCTAGTATCAAGTGTAGCAACTTGAGCAAGGTTCAGACCTTGTTAAGAGATGGCCCAGCTTTTTGCCTAGAAGTATCTTGAATTCAGATCAAGTGCCCCTATCCATCCCAACTGGAAGAAATTCTTCTAAGTGAAATTGAAATTTCTCTTGCTACATTTGATAACTGATAAGTCTTGCAGGTTACAGGTTTAATGCTGAAACTCAATAATAGATTGAGTAATGTGATGAGTGACTGACCATTGTAATCAGTCTAATTGTGCTTTAGTCTGCTGTATATTTTTTATTCTCTGAGATTATGAATCTGACTACAGGCACAGTGCAAGACCAGTTCCTCTGAACAGCTGTTTTATTTTGAAACAATTGGTTACTGTTGTCAGGGGGGACTTCATGGTTTGTCATCATCAAATAGGGGGAAATTGTTGAACCATGTTTGATTTGAATGATGACAAACCAATCCTCTATACTTGATGTCTATGTATATTTGTATATGAACAGGTTGAATCAAGTGAGGACTCATCAAGGCAACCATGAAGGCCTTGAGATACTTGAAGATCAGAAGCCAAGAGCTTGGAGCTATTTATTTTTTATATTTCTAGGATCTTCTTGTAAAATAGGCTTAGGAAAATATTCTTAGTGTTTTTAAGTAAAGAGCAAAAAGACTTTAAGTGTACATCAAGTAAAGAGAACAGGCAAAGAACAAGCTTGGAACAGTTCCCTTTACCAGATGTAGACTTAGTAGTACTGAGACCACTGTGGGAACAGACCTCAGTATTACGCACGTGATCCGTACAGATTTTCGAGTTCAAAATCATTTTTGAAAATTTATTTGAAAAATCTGGATCACTTGTACTTTGGAAATCTGCTAAATTGATTTGCAAAATCAGCTCATTAAATGCAATGTACTTGTTGGACTTTTGGGTATTAACCGCTGCAAACAGTGGTAGGACACAAAGGTCTGGAACAGGTAACTGTACACTTGTGTCAGCTGATCTTTTTGCACAATTTAGGGGAGCTTCCAGCACACTTCTAGGGGACGGTTTTCCTTGCCTATATAAACAATCTTTGCAAAAAACCCTAGAAGACTTTTGCTCTCCAAAGAAAACCAAGTCATATTTTCTGAGAGTCTATCCTTAGTCCAAAACTATCTCCATATCCATCTTTTAAGAGAAAAACTTACGGAGATTCAAGTTTGTAATATCTGAACCACTTAGAGGGAAGTGGTTGGGGAGTGTTCTGTGAACACTGAGTGAACTGTTAGAGTTAACAGTTGGGGAATTAAGTGTTACATAGTTGTAGCATTTAATTGAGTGTGTAACCTTGTTATTATTCTGAGTTGATTAATAATATTGGTGAGAGAGTGGAGGACGTAGGCTTGTTTAGAAGCCGAACCTCGTTAAATCTTTGTGTCCTTACTCTTTGCTTACTGTTCTCTCGTTGTTCTCACAAAAGTATAAACAAAACTTGAAAACGATTGAAAAAACACACATACTCAATTCAACCCCCCCTTCTTGAGTATACATTGAACTAACAGGAACACGACTATCATAAGTTGCTCTCAGAATATAGGGACGTCTTCACATGGAGTTACAAGGAAATGCCTGGATTAAGCCCTAAAGTCGCCGTTCATCGACTAGCAATCAAGAAAGGCGTCAGTCCAAAGAAGCAACCCCAGAGGAGATTTAGACCGGAATTAATTCCTGAAATTGAATCTGAGGTAAACAAACTCATCGATGCAGGCTTCGTTCGCGAAGTCAAGTATCCTAATTGGATAGCGAACATTGTCCCGGTGAGGAAGAAGAATGGACAATTACGAGTTTGTGTCGACTTCCGTGATCTGAATGAGGCATGCCTCAAAAATGATTTTCCACTCCCGGTCACTGAAATAATGATCGATGCTACTACAGGTCATGCAGCTTTGTCATTCATGGATTGTATTGCTGGTTACAATCAGATCCACATGGCTCTTGAAGACCAAGAAGCTACTGCCTTCCACACCCCGAAGGGGATATTTTCTTATAAAGTCATGCCGTTTGGGCTAAAAAATGCAGAGGCCACGTACCAGCGTGCGATGCATAAGATTTTTGAGGATATGATGCACAAAATTGTGGAGTGCTATGTGGATGACTTGGTGGTGAAGTCAAAGAAAAGAAGCAAACACTTAGGAGACCTCCGCAAGGTGTTTGAGAGATTACGAAGATGTCAACTAAAGATGAACCCTCTCAAGTGCGCATTTGGCGTCACTTCAGGAAAGTTTCTAGGCTTCATCGTCAGGCATAGAGGCATTGAAATCGATCAAGCCAAAATAAATGTAAGGCGTCTAGCTTACATCCGAAGGTTCATTTCTAACCTTGCTGGAAGATGCCATCCTTTTAGCCACCTCATGAAAAAAGATGCCCCTTTTGAATGGGATGAAAAATGTTAGAATGCTTTTGAAAGCATTAAGAATTACCTGTCTTCCCCTCTAGTTCTGGGGGTACCAATCAAAGGGAAACCACTCATCCACTACATTGTCGCACAAGAACGGTCTTTAGGGGCAATGTGCGCTCAAGAAAATGAGGAAGGCAAGGAAACTGCGCTCTATTACTTGAGTCGGACTCTAGTAGGAGCAGAATTGAATTATTCTCCTATTGAAAAGATATGTCTTACCTTGGTTTTTGCAATCCAGAAGTTAAGGCATTATATGCAAGCTCACACCATACATGTGATCTCCAAGGCCGACCCAATCAAGTAAATCCTCTCAAGACTAGTACTATCTGGTCATCTCGCAAAATGGGCTGTAACTCTAAGGCAATATGACATTGTTTTTGTTCCGTAAAGAGCAGTTAAAGGTCAAGCAATAGCTGACTTCTTTGTCGATCACCCCGTACCCTCGGAGTGGGAACTTGTTGATGATATGCCTGGGGAAGACGTTTTCTATGTGGACATCCATCCACCTTGGAAAATGTACTTCGATGGGGCTGCTCGTCAAGATGGTTCTGGTGCAGGGGTTGTGTTCGTCTCTCCTGAGAAACATGTCCTACCTTACTCATTCGTGTTGATAGATTTATGTTCAAATAACATGGCTGAGTACCAAGCTCTCCTTTTAGGCTTGAAAATGGCACTCGAAATGGGAATAAAAGACTTAGATATTTTTGGAGATTCCCAATTAGTCTTAATTCAACTCTCTGGAGAATACGAAGTCAAGAAAGAAGATTTAATTCCGTATCAAAGGCATGCCTCGAAGTTGTTAGCCAATCTTGTCACTCTCAAGTTGGAACATGTTGTAAGAAGTGCCAACAAGATGGCTGACGTGCTTGCCGGTAGGGGTGTCCAAAAAAAACCCGGCCCTCTGACCCGCTGACCCGAACACTACTCGGCGGGTTTTTTTTTTAAAAAAACTTTTTTTTCGAGTCGGGTACCTGACCCGGTATAAACATGATTTATCGGGTCGGGTATTGGGCCGCCCTTTTGTGTAGCGGGTACCCGCTAAATACCCGAGTTTTTTTTTTTTTAGGGGTTTCTACTTTTGTAACTTGTAAATGTTCTAAACTTCTACGGCCGTTCTTTTCACCTTTCTCTTTTCTCCATCAGAAAAATAGAAACAAAACTAGGGTTTCTCCTTTCTCCTCTCCATTTCACCTCTCCATTTCATCACCTCTCCATTTCATTTCTCATACTAGGGTTTTCTCCTCCACGGCTGGGCGTCGGCGACACCTTCTCGGCTCCCTCCTGCCTCCGGCGACCGACATCGGCACGACGGCACCCCCTTCCTCCATTTCACGGTATATGCAATTGCAATCTACTTGTTTGGTTTTTTCCTTCTTATTTGTTGGGTTTTGCTTTGAATTACGATCTACTTGGGGTTTTAATTTGAATTACAATCTAGTGATCTACTTTGGGTTTTGCATTGAATGAGATTTTGGGTTTTTTATTTCTTTGATTGATGGTTTGATTTTGTATTTCTTTGACTTTTTTTGAGCTATTTTTTTCCCTTCCTTGCTTCCGTGCTACGGTGCTACTGCTGGCTTCAGTTCAGAGGCAGAGACTCAGAGAGGCTTGCTGAGTTGCTGCCGTGCTACGGTGCTACTGCTGGCCGTGTTGGACTGTTAGGTTTTGCTTTGAATTATGGTTTTTTTGAGATATGATGATATATTATGTGGAATAAATATACAACTTGCATATAATCAGACTCATTCTAAAAACAAGTCATTTCTATATATGGGTTAGTATATTTCATGATTAGTGTCACTTCTTTATTTTTTTTGTTTCTATTAACTGATTTTGAGGGAATTTTATATTTGTTATTTTGTGGGTAGCTTCAATTTTATTGGAATATATTATGAATTTATATAATTATATGTCTAGATGAGATATTCCTTTATGAGTTTATGGGTATTATTTATAAATGAGTTTACGAATTAATTTATTAAAATTTGAGAAGAATGGTTATACATCTTATAAGTTATAATTAATCTCAAATGCTTTCGATTAATTTATTTAGTATGTGTATTTATTTTTATGTTATTGTTTATTTGGTTTAGTAATTGTTTATTTATGTTACTAGAAATGTCAGCTTCTGATTCTGATGACTTGAAGTTCATGGGGGCTAATTCAAATCCTACAATTGGAGATGACATCATTGATGAGTCTGATGCACCTGAGGATGATGAGATCATGGAGAATACTTCTTCAAAGCATAAGAAGAAGAAAAAAGTGGTGAAGAAACCCAAAGATGAAAATGTTGGAGGTAAAAGGAAAAAGATCTCTAATGTTTGGGATCATTTTATTGTGATTCCTAATAATGAAAATTTTGCTGAGTGTTCTTATTGTGGGGCCAAAATTTCTTGTTCTTCTAAAAATGGAACTAATGCCATGGCACGACATACTAAAAGGTGTAAAAAGTCTCCTTGTTATGTAGATAGGTCACAAACACTCTTAGAGTTTGAGTCAAGGACTAAGATTAATACTGATGGGAGTGTTGCGACTTTTAACATACCTAAATTATGGAAATTTAATCATGACGAGGTTAGAAAAGCACTTGCTAAAATGTTAATTTTAGTTGAATTGCCTTTTGCTTTTGTTGAACGTGAAGGTTTTCGTCAATTTTGCAAAGTTGTTATTCCTGATTTTGTTCCTCCCTCACGTTCTACTATTACAAGAGATTGTTATGGGCTTTTTATTGAACAAAGGAAAAATTTAAAGACTTTTTTCAAGAACTTGTCTTCTAGAGTATGTCTTACTACGGATACATGGACTTCAGGACAAAATTTGTCGTATATGTGTCTTACTGCGCATTTTATTGATGATAATTGACAATTACATAAGAGAATCATTAATTTTTGTCCGGTTGATTGGGAAATCTGTTGAAAAGTGTCTGTTAGAATGGAATTTGAAAAAGGTTTTGTGTGTAACGGTTGACAATGCAAGTTCGAATGATTTGGCTATAAAATACTTGAAAAAAATATTTAATCTTTGGGATGGGTGTGTGTTGAATTCTAAGTTTTTGCATATGAGGCGTGCCGCACATATTTTGAACTTGGTTGTTAAAGATGGCTTAAAAGATGTGAGTAATTCTGTTTTAAAAGTCCGAGCTGCTGTGAAATATGTGAGGTCTTCCCCTTCTAGGCTTCAAAAGTTCAAGTCTTGTGTTGAAGAGGAGAACATCACTTGTAAAGGTCTTGTTTGCTTAGATGTTGAAACAAGGTGGAATTCAACATATTTGATGCTTAAGACCGCTTTAGTTTTTAGGAAAGCCTTTAAGAATATGAAAACAAAGTTCTCTCCTTACACTAAAGAACTTATGAAGCAACCGGTAGGGGGTGCTCCTGATGATGATGATTGGGATAAGATTTAATGTTTCTTGTCTTTCCTTGAAATTTTTTATAATGCTACATTGAAATTGTCTGGATCTCAATATGTGACGGGAAATACTTTTGTGGAAGAGATTTATGATATTGGGTACACCATATATGAACATGCTAATGACCCGAATGATGATGTTAAGAGGATGGCAAAACAAATGAAGTTGAAATTTGACAAGTATTGGGCAAATGTACATAATATTAATAAATTGATGTTCATTGCATTGGTTCTTGATCCAAGGAATAAGATTAAGTATACGGAGCATATCGTGCGTAATTCTTATGATGTTAGCAATGCCTATACTTTGTGCCAAAGGATTCATGATGCATTGAACTCATTATTTGATTGTTATGCACAAAAAGTGGGGTCATCTTCTGCTAATACAATCTCTGCTAGTCAAAGTGAAATGGGTGTGAATGAACAAACAAATGAGGATGGGGCACCTCGCCAATCTCGATTGAGAGATAGTTTTGTAAGGGAGACTGGGAATGATGAATCTTCCAATGGAAAGACCGAATTAGAGAAGTATTTAGGGGATAAACTAGAGGGTAATGTTAAAGGTTTTGATATTTTGTCATGGTGGAGTGCACAAGGAAAAACATATCCAATACTTATGACAATGGCTCGTGATATTCTTGTTATTCCGGTTTCTTCCGTTGCATCGGAGTCCGCTTTTAGCATGGGAGGACGTGTTTTAGATTCTTTTCGTACTTCTTTAAGTACAAAAATGGTAAAAGCTCTTGTTTGTGGTCAAGATTGGATGCGTAGTTCTAATGCACCTATTACTATAGAAGAAAGCTTGCTTGAGTTGGAAATTATGGAAGAAGAAGGTGATTTTATGATTTTTATCAACTTACATCTTTCAAATGTTTGTTTTATATACATATGTAAAATGTGTGATGTGTGATTAATTTTTTATTTTGTGTTTTGTAGGAATGAAGGACTTGGTTTCGGATCAACCAACGATTGTTATTGATGAGACGATTGAAGTTTCGGATCTCACAAGTGATTGAAATGATCCCCTATTTACTTTTTAGTTTGTTTCGCGACCTTGTGGGGTTGTGCCATTATTTGAAATACTTAGTTGTTTTGATGTTCTTTAACTTGAATGTGTAATTTAATTTGGTACTTTGGATTTTTAGTTTATTAATTTGGTAGTTTGATCTTAGTTTAAAACTTAAGGTTGTTAGTAATTTTTAACTTAGTATCTCAATTGCCAAGTTATTTTACAAATTATTTGGTACGGTTTAATTGTACTCAAGGGTCAAGACTAAAGACTCTTATTTTACATTTGATGTAGCTATAAAAAATGATGATAAATTCTTCCAAAAAAAAAATAATAATAATAAATAAGTCTCGGGTACCCTGTGACCCGACCCGGATAACCCGGGTACCCGATTCTCGGGTACCCGGGTTATCCGGGTCGGGTCATGGGCCGGCCAAACAACTACCCGGAACCCCGGGTACCCGATTATGAACGCCCCTACTTGCCGGTCTTGCAGCCACATTGGCACTGGGGGTAGATGAGACGATGTTTGTGCCTGTGTGTAACAGGTAGGTCGTTGCTCCTATAGAGGAAGAGGACGAAGTAGAGATTAATGCGATATCTATTTTTCAAATTGACAAGGAGGATTGGTGCCAACCAATTATCGATTTCTTGGAACACCAAAAACTACCAAGTGATCCAAAACATCGGGCAGAGATTCGCCGCCAAGCCCCTCAATTTATCTATTATAAGAAAACACTTTACCGAAGGTCCTTTCATGAACTTTGGTTGAGATGTCTTGGGGATGAGGAGGCAGTAGAAGTAATGAAAGAAGCTCATACTGGCATTTGCGGTGCTCATCAATCAGGCCCAAAGTTACATGATCAAGTCAAAAGGGTGTATTACGTACTGGCCTACTATGGTGCAAGATTGTATGGATTATGCAAAGAAGTGTGAGGCTTGTCAGTTTCACGCTAATTTTATCCATCAACCTCCAGAGCCCTTACACCCGACAATATCATCTTGGCCTTTCGAAGTTTGGGGACTGGATGTAATACCCCGAAAATTTGGGATATTTTAAATTTTTTATTTATTGATTAAATATATGATCAATTGACTATTTAATTGATTATTATTTAATTAATTATTATTTGTGTAACAATTTAATACTTTTTGAGCCTCTTTTTATTTTGTTAACCAAAACCCGAGCCCAATTATTTCCTTTGATCCATTTGTTACGCAGTCCGTCCTTTTATTTATTTTCTTTTCTCCTAAACGTTTTATTTTAATTCTAAGTCCGAAAGGCCATATTAATTGGACTGTTTTTATTTATAACCCAATCCTTTCTTCCAAATTGGGCCAAAGACCCAATTCTCTCCTTTTAGTAATCTTGGCCGGTTCTTGCTTTGTTTATGGGCCAACCTTGTTTTTTTTTTATTTAATTAATTATTATTTTGTGGATAATAAAATTAATTTAATTAATTTAAATATTCTAACCTATACAAACTAGCTAAGTCCTCCCCTTTTTGCTCCTCCCATGTACACGGCTAACCCTAAGTACATAATAGGGTTTGCCCTCTTTGTTGCTTGTTTTCTTATAAATAGGACCTAATCACCTCTTTTGGGTCCTAATTGTTAAGTTATCAAAAACCCTAAAATACATATTTTCTCCTCTCCTCTTCCTTTCTCTCAAAAGCCAAACCCTTGAGAAAAATTCACCAAGAGTGAATTTTTCGTGCCTTGGAATTATTAAGCGAATCCAGGTAACTTCGCTTTCTCCTTTAATCTATGGGTAGAAAAACACATAGTTAATTAGGAATCATATCATGAACATTGTAGGAAATTTAATATTGTTTTACTTGGATATGTCGAGCATGAAGCATGAATTTCTTGATTGATTTTTATGTATTTTCTTGATTTTATGTATGATCTTGTATGAATTTATTTACCAATCAAATCTTGTTATTTCTTGATGAATTTTTCATGGTATCTTGTTTACTGTTTGATTATTAACCATGATTTATTTCGTGGCAAAATTCGTCCTTTTATTATTTATAATATTTTAATCTTTCAAACCGGTAAAACTGTCCAGAATCGGTTTACGAATTTATTAATATACTTAATCAATTCGGAATGCTACGAAATTTTGTATGAAAGTCAGTGATAATGTTTTACAGCTTGTGTTAAATTTTAGAAATTTTTAAAGATCGTTTGATATGGCATAAAATTCTGAAACCGAATTCAGCCTAATCTGACTGGTTAGTTATAAAATCACTTAAAAATAGTAAAAGATGTTATTTTTAGACGAAATTTATGCACGTAAATCCTTGAACCCATATTTAGCTCCCATAAAAATTTCCAGATTTTTAGAGATCTTTAGATGGTCGTTTTTAATTTAATTCTTTAAAAATCAGATTGTATAAAATAGGGCAATTGAATTATTAAAATATGCTATTATTCATTCTTGAATTTTCGAGTGACCTAAGTATTAAAAGGGAACTAAAAATATGATTTTTATGATGAATCTTGATAGTATTGAATTATATTGATAAATCTTGAATTAAAAATTAAATCTTGTTATTACCTTCTAATTGTCAAGTGTATAGAAATTAAAAGAAGAGTTAAAAATATTATTTTTATGTTAATCTTGATGAATGTTGTCGAAAAATATGATTTTTATGTTTATTAATTAGTTAAATTATTTAATTCTTGATGATTGAATTCATATAAATTAATTGAATAATTTTGGCTATTATTGATATAAAATGTCGAGTGTGGTGAAAGTAGGAAAAATAGGATTTTTATTATATTTTGGTTAGTTTTGAATTATTATTAATTTAGGAAATAATTAATAATAAAAGTTATGGACAAAATAATTATTAGGGATAAGTTGTAAAGTGAAGGGATAAAAAGATATTATTAGTATTATTATTAAGAGGACCGAAATAATATTAGTACTATTAATATAAATATTTTTCGAATATTGTTACAAATTGGTATATGACGTAATATTAAGGTTAGTATCCGAAAGGATAGGATTATAAGTATATATATATTTTAAGAATAGTATATTATAAGAATTGAAGTTGCATAAGATATTACTAGGGATAAGAAAGGAAACAGAGTAATAGCTATACATGTTATGTTTCGGTCTCTGGCTAGGAAAGGCTTGGTATTTAAGGTGGCCAATATACGTGCCGCACCTCCCTTTCCTGGGACTCCGAACATTTCATTTCCTATTACGGTCACCTAGTATTATCCTAATATATGATACGATTAAATTAATTGAAGATATAAGATACAATATGGACACCCACCTGTATGATACACGAGTCATTAGTGGGTTAAGTCAGAACCACTACTCAATGGGACGAACACATGAGTTTCCCCGAGTAGTTTGACCTTAGAACATGTAGTCGTCTGGTAACCGTATCTGCGAGTCGCTACCAGGAAGTTATGGCCATAGCTTAGACTTAGCGGTGAAACACGGGATCCGCTATGGGATTGAGTACACGAGCTCCTCCCGGCATGTTCTAGGGAGTTATGGTGAAACACGAGATCCATAACGAGTTATTAGTGACCGGTCCAACAAAGATATTATATTACGATCATACGATTTGATAAGATGAAATCATAAGATGAAGTATAAGATGATTTCAAAAGATGATAAGATATGTTATGATCTAATGTGATAAGAAAGACATGATATGATATGATTAAGATATGATTTATGATGATATGATATGATATGATATGATAAGAATATGATAAGTCATGATGATAAGAATATGATAAGTTATGATGATAAGATATAATTATGATTTATTAATGATATAACTTAAGAAGGGTTAAGTATAAGTTAAGGATTGAAGATGTATAGTATAAAGTATAAGTTAGTGTATTGTAAGTCTTCCGCTGTGTATTTCCTGAATTTATACGAATATGTAACGTGTGTGTATATTATACGGATGGTGTATGTATTTGGTATGTATTCTAACCGTATTTGCAGGGTTGATTATACGTATTTTATACGTAATTATACGTATTCTAACCGTATTTCTGCAGGGGTATTTATACGTATTTTTATACGTATCTGTATACGTATTTTATACGTACTTCTATACGTATTCATATACGTACGTTTATACGGAACTTGTGTATTTATATGTAAAGCATGTATTGAATTCTTTACAGTTTTTATGATATTTTTCTATGCTATTATGTGTTTGGTGGTCCCTCGATTAAATGGGACAGCCTAGTTACTCGCCACTGACGGTGGACCCCCCCCCCTCAGTTTCAGGTGAAGACGCTGCTGAATAACGGGCTATCGTGGATGGGTTTGAGTAGCTGAGAAACTTAGTTAAACGGTTTAATTAGATGATTTATGATTTATGACATTTATTTAGTTTATTTTATGGTCCCAACATGTTGGGACAGTATTTTAAGACCTTATATGTAATTATGGCTATTGGATTGTTATGGATAGTTGGTAGGTTATTTAATAAAAGTTAATTCATCTACTCAATTAATCTGATTTATTGTTATTTAAGTTGGTAATGATCCGATTGTCGATTTCCCTTTGTCAATCGACATGTCTCAAAAAGTCGGGTCGTTACACTGGATGTAGTAGGGCCAATCATACCAAAGTCGTCTGCAAGTCATGCATACATTTTGGCTGCCACTGATTACTTCTCTAAATGGGCAGAGGCTATACCTCTGCGTGAGGTAAAAAAGGAGAATGTCGCCGACTTTATTCGAACTCATTTGATTTACAGGTATGGCATACCACGACAGATCATCATTGATAACGGAGCGCCATTCGTTAATAAATTGGTGACAAGCCTATGTGAGAAATTCAAGATTGTGCAACATAAGTCATCGATGTACAATGCTCCTGCAAATGGGTTAGCTGAAGACTTTAACAAAACTTTGTGCAATTTGTTAAGCAAAGTGGTCGCAAAATCTAAGCGTGACTGGCATGAAAGGATAGGGGAAGCCCTTTGGGCTTACCGAACAACCTACAAGACGGCAACTCGAGCTACTCCATATCCATTGGTTTACGGTGTGGAAGCGGTCTTACCATTGGAACTTCAAATTCCATCATTGTGTATAGCACTGCAAGAGGGGTTGACTAATGATGAGAATGTCAGGTTACGATTGGCTAAGTTAGAGGCGCTTGATGAAAAAAGGTTACGCGTGCAACAAAACTTAGAGTGTTATCAAGCTCGTATGTCACGCGCTTTTAATAAGAAGGTTCGGCCTCGTTCATTTCAAGTAGGGGACATGGTCTTGGCAGTTAAAAGACCAATTATTACTTCTCGCAAGACCAGAAATAAGTTCACTCCTAAATGGGACGGCCCTTATGTTGTACAAGAGGTATTTACAAATGGAGCCTACAAAATTGTTGATGCCGAAGGGTTACGCGTAGGTCCTATCAATGGAAAGTTCCTTAAACGCTACTACTCTTAGGTTATCATAATTGTCGAGACAGAAGCTTATGTAAGCTCCTCTGCAACAGCTTAAACTGCATGACATAAAAAAAAACCAAAAAAAAGAAATTGTATTGAATTTCGTCGGCTTGATCTTGCAATGTGTTAAAAAAAATGTTTTGCAAGTACGTAGGCAGCTTGGATAAAAAAAAAATTCAAGTGCAGCCACATCAAAAAAAAAAATTAAAAAAATTAAAAAAATCACATTGTGGTAAATAAATACTCCTAGCCCGCAAGAGTATAAACTGTGAACGGCAAAATAAAATCAACAAAGATAATGTCTGGTTGTCTGGTTATCTGCAATGTAAATAAGTAAGATGTTTTTTCAAAAAAAAAAAGTCACACTTACTCTATATTCAATCACTCAAGATTGTCTAAGGTGAACTCGAGATATGTATGTTTGTCGTCAGCAAAATCCTTCAGATACACCATCTTCACAAGTAAAAAAAAAAAGAGAGAGAGCATTAGAAAGGGGATTCACAATGAAATAGTCACAATGCAATAGAGGGAACATCAAATAAAAATAAATGAATAAAAGAAAAGGGGTTTAACAATCCTCCATCTAGCCACTGTCTAGAGGTGTCAAGTTCAACATGTCTAACATGTTGAGTTAACACCTTCGAGGGGTTCATAACGTCGAGCATCCTAACCCATCACGACAGCCGCTGATGATGACGATCTCGTTGCTGATGCTCCTCCATCTAGCCAGTGTCTAGAGGTGTCAAGTTCAACATGTCTAGCATGATGAGTTAACACCTCCGACGGGTTCATAACGTCAAGCATCCTGACCCATCACGACAGCCGCTGATGATGACGATCTCCTTGTTGATGCTCCTCCATCTAGCCACTGTCTAGAGGTGTCAAGTTCAACATGTCTAGCTTGATGAGTTAACACCTCCGATGGGTTCATAACGTCGAGCATTCTGACCCATCACGACAGCCGCTGATGATGACGATCTCGTTGCTGATGCTCCTCCATCTAGCCACTGTCTAGAGGTGTTAAGTTCAACATGTCCAGCATGATGAGTTAACACCTCCGATGGGTTCATAACGTCGAGCATTCTGACCCATCACGACAGCCGCTGATGATGACGATCTCGTTGCTGACGCTCCTCCATCTAGCCACTGTCTAGAGGTGTCAGGTTCAATATGTCCGGCATGATGAGCTAACACCTCCGATGGGTTCATAACGTCTAGCATTCTGACCCATCACGACAGCCGCTGATGATGACGATCTCGTTGTTGATGCCCCTCCATCTAGCCACTGTCTAGAGGTGTCAGGTTCAACATGTCCAGCATGACGAGCTAACACCTCCAATGGGTTCATAACGTCAAGCGCTCTGACCCATCACGATAGCCGCTGATGACGACGATCTCGTTGCTGAATTAGTCGACCTGCGACAAATAAAATCGAAACACAACCAACCAAGCATGCCCAAAAAAAAAATTGTTGTGTATAAAAAAATATACAACAGGTTAGTGTGTAAAAAAAATAAATGCAGAAACATATGCACACAGGGACACAACAACACAAAATAAAGAGTATATAGGGGTGTGTATAAAATATTATGCCTCTACCACGCACTATAGTCACTTGTCAACTCGCAAGCGTGATTGATGTTGACTAATGCTTATCTACTCAGTTGATATATAGTGTTTTAAAAAAAAAAAACACTTTACAATGATTGATCAGAGTGTAGTGCAACATTGATCAGAGTGTAGTGTAACAGACAGGGATGACGAATGATGAGCAAGCAAAGCATCAATGTAATCATTGTTTTAAAAATAAAAATAAAAATAAATTAAAAAAAATAAATAGAGTTTTTCCTTTTCATTCTCTACGAACACACACAGCAACAATAATAACAAGCACCAGTCACACAGCACCAGTCACGCAGCACCATAGGAGGCCGCCACCCACTTGTCGCCTGACCCGCGTCCCTCTCCGGCCACCAGCGTTCCATTGTCGCTGTCTTCCGGTACCGCCGCCGCCTGGGTTCGCTTCCTCCTCCTCTCTCTTCCTCTCTCTGTCGAACTACACAGAGAGGGAAAGAAATTTCTGTGCACCACCACCGGGCACCACCGCCAGTTCTGCCGATGCCCAGTCGACGTCCAGCCGCCTGCAGTGCCGCCACGTCCGCTGCCTCCGTCGCCCTCGTTGCTGCACACTGTCGGTACTGTTGTTCTTTTATAGGAGCAACGAGTCCTTGAAGAGAAAGAAAAAGAAAAAAGCAATTGAACAATTTACAAGAAACAAAAAAACGTCAATCTCATTTCAATCATGGATTTCATCAATCATGGATTTTGATTAAAAAAGGAAGAACCAAAGTACTGTAAAGAAAGAAAAAAAGAAAAGGAGCAAGAAATCACGTACCAAATTGGGGTGCCGAATGGTTGGTTCTTTGATCAGTTTAAATAAGTAACGGATGCAAGCTCTAGTGTCAAGTTATTAAGTCCTTGGCCCAAAAAGGTTCAAATGAGTTAGGTAAAGGATACAAATCCTAACGACTTGACAAATTTTATCTAATTCAGGATACAAATCCTACAGATCTGTGTTTCAGTATGATTATTACTGACTGATCCAAAATGAACAAAAAAAAGGGATTGACTTTTAAGTCAGAAAACAAATTGACTACTAAGTTATATAAAACGAATTTGATTGACTTTCAAGTCAGAGAAAAGAAACGTTCGACTTCCAAGTCAGACAAAAAATCAGTTGACAGGTCGAGACCCTCTCATGATCAAAATCCTGCCACGAGTAAACACCTTGAATTGTGTACGTGGTACCAAAAAAAAATCAAATCAAGCTCAGGCTAGTCGAGACCCTATCATGAGCAAACACCTTAAATCGTGTACGTGACATGGTCTTGAGGGGGCAATTTGTAGACACTAAAATTTTGTAAGTGTCAAATTTAAATTAAATTAATTATTTTAGGGTTAAAATAATATTATTAACTCGATTTAATTAATTTATCCCAAAAGGGTTTCCTGAATTATACAAATGTAATTCGGGTCATCATAAATATTTGAACCAGTTTATAGTGCCGGTCCAAATAAAATATTAAAAGGACAAAAAAAGGAAAAGTGGACCAAATCCTCTAAGTACCGAGTCCAATATAATCAAAGTGGGCCGAATTCATCAAAGCTCAAACACTAATTAAGGGCCCATGTAGAGGGTACCTACCTCTATAAATATAACCCTCTCCCTTATGAAAAAAAGAAAGTTCATTTGTTAGAAAAGCAATCAAAATTCTCTCAAATTCTCTCTGCAATTAGTTACTAAACACCTAAATTGTGTCAACTGATCAGAGGCATTCAAACATATTCGAGTGATATTCAAGTTTCAAAAAGCTCTCATTCGAACAAACTCAAGCAAACATTCGAATACGCTCAAACAAGTGTTCGAATACGTTCAAACAACATTCGAATCTAGGCTGACGTTGCAAACACGTCAACCTACATTCAAATTAGTGTGACAACGTCACGCGACTTGCAATTGTAGGACGGAATCAGAGGACTTAGTTTATTTTTATATAAACTTGTAACATAGATTGTACCCGTACTCAAAATTATTAATAAAATTCATTTGTTGCTTTATTTCCCGTCTTATTTATTTAGACTCGAAATTTTGTGTTAACAGTGGTCTATCCCTAATAACAAGGTTCCTGGCATTGATGGGTTCTCTAGTGGTTTCTATAAAGCCATCTGAGGAAGTATATTGGGAAGGATGTACTAGAGGCTATATAGGATTTTTTATAAGTGGCAGGCTTCTCAAAGAATATGACTACCATTACCTTAGTTCCTAAGGTTCACTGTCCCCAAAATGTGTCTAAATACAGGCCATATTGCTTGCTGCAATGTCTGTACAAAGTGATCACCAAGCTGATATGCTCTAGGCGTAAAGGAGTATTACCTGATCTGGTTTCCCATAATCAAGGATCTTTCATTGAGGGGAGGAGTATTATCCATAATATGCTCATATTACTAAGACTTTGTGAAACATTACAAGAGGAATGACCATAATAGATGTCTAATGAAAATTGATTTAAGAAAGGCAAATGATTCAATAGAGTGGGATTTTGTGGAGGAGTTGCGTATTCACTTGGGGTTTCTTAACATTTTTTATTAAGGTGATAATGGAGTGTCTTACTACCCCTTATTTTACCATCATGCTTAATGGTTTCCCTACTGAAGTCTTGAAAGTTAAAAGAGGTCTTAGGCAAGGGGGCCCTATTTCTCCCTTGATCTTTGTCCTTGTTATGGAGTACCTAACAAGGATCGTGAAGTTCATTGCTGGTATGGAGGAATTCAGATTTCATCCCAAACGCAAGAGTATGAGACTTAATGCATGCTGATGATCTTCTCTTGTTCTTTAAAGGAGAGGCAGGCTCCATTGAGGAATTCAGATTTCATCCCAAATGATGTAAAGGTCTCCATTGTTGCATGTATTGGGTTCCAATTAGGGACCTTTCCATTTAGATATCTTGGGCTACCTATTTCCTCAAAGAAAATTAAAATCTCTAATTTTGAAGCTCTGATTAATAAAACGATTGTAAAAAATGGAACCTCTCTTTTGTAGCAAAAATGGAGTTGGTTAACTCTATTCTAATGAGCTTACATGCTTATTGGGCTCGGATTATTATCATTCCTCGAAAGAGAATAGAGAATAACATTATAATTTGTAGAAATTATTTATGGCATGGAACTTAGGCAACTTCCAGGTCTACTTAAGTGGACTGTGATCATGTTTTTAAGTCAAAAACTTCACGTGGATTGGGGATAAGCCGATAAGGGATGTAATCACTTAAAATAAAGCTTTTGTGGGGAAGCTAGTTTGGGATATAGAAAAAAAAGGAGGATTGTCTTCGGGTAAAATGGATCCACATCATTTATATCAAGAATGCTGATTGGTTGGAATTTTCCCTGCCATAAACTGCTAGTTGGACAGTTAAAACTCTATGCAAAAGGAAGAATATTTTAAAGCATCACATGCTCTCTTGGACGCATCCTAAATACTCTATCAACAAAATTTACTCCTTGATCGATGAGGGGGCAATTTGCAAAGATGCAATGGGGATATGAAATATGGAATAGGAATATCATACCTAAACACATGTTTGACATGTGGCTATGCATGATGGAAAGACTTCAAACCAAGTCTCGACTATTCAAGATTGGTCTTATTTATGATAATATGTGTCTTGTTTATGGTTTGGCTCTTGAAGAACACTTGCATCTATTCGGGCCTTGCCCTTAAACTAACAACCATCTACAAAGGCTGTTGATTTGGAGCAAAAGAAAGATTTGTCACTCTAAAGTCTGAGAAACAACTTGTTTCTTCAGCTTTAATTAACTTTGGAATAGTATGCAACGCAAAAATCTATGTAACCAAATATGCTCTTTGTAATATGCTGTCAATTAAAGGCTACCAAATATGTATAATTGGAATAGTATAATTGACAGCTCGAGAAAGTAATTAACTTTGTAAAAATCTATGTAACCACTAGATTTAAACAAATTGTGCATGTGGATGGTAATGTGCAACATTGGATATCTATGGAATATGATTTGTATAATTGTTTCTCCCTTTTTTTTAAGGGATTAGGTTTTATTGGTGTGTTGGTGGTTTGCAATAAAAGTTATTTGACTTACCCAAAAACGTCTATAAACACCCTTTTACGAGTTTTTGCATCCGATTCTACTGATCCAATCATTTCAACCTATCCTAAACAAAAGTAGGATACGAATTCTAATAACATTGCATTTGTATTTGCAATACATTTTATTTTCATTTTCAATTTAATTTAGCAATCTGCTTTCAATTGCAACTCTTTTTCATTTTATCTCCTCCAACATATTTTTACAAGATAAGGTAAACTCGATCCCGACACATGATTCCTATCGAAGTAATACACCAATACCATAGCAAGCATTACCCTAGGGGGAGGGGATTGGTAAGAATCGTATTCACAACCTTTCAGATGCAAGATAAACTTTAGTAGTTACTCTGTTGGAGTTTGATATGCAAGTTACTCTACTTAGGTTATCGGTGCACTAGATACTCCATTGGCTCCATATTAATCGTAACCATTTGACTATATAGATAGGGAAAGATTACAGTTAAATGTACCAACTATGGACGTACAACCTTATTTTATAGGTATCAATTATGGTTTATTACTCATAAGTATCAAGTGTAATGAGTATTTTATTTCATAATTCAACTAAAAATAATATTTGAAATTGATTGCATAAAGCATGTGGATAGGGTGTTCATAAACCAGTCCGGACCGTGGACCGTGGTCCGATCATAAACCGGTTCATTATTTTCATGGACCGTGGTCCGGATGCTATTGCATAAATCAATTTTGGGGTGCCAAAATAATTTTCCTGTCAAAAGATATGAAAATACATTGATTGGAATAATTTCATGTGATTTATACAATCAATTTCAATTACTATGTATTATTTTTTGTCAAATATCTATAAAATTAAAATACCAATATTATAATTTTGTTATACATTTATTCTATGTGTTTTCTTTACTATTTTAATTCAATCTAATGCATTTTCATCCTTCTATTCTATTATAAAGTCATGTGAGTTCTCATTTTATTCGTCCCAAATCCCGATCTATTCTTCCCAAATACGTAATGTTTATATTTTTTTTTGTTACACATAAATCAAAATATTAGGTATCGGTATTCAATCCAATTCAATCCAATCCAACGAGTAAATAGATAGCACCAACTCGCTGATGACAGTCCCACGCACTGAGTCCCGATAATATCATCATCTAAAACCAAACAAAATTCAACCATGCTCCTGCAAACCTTCAAACACGAAACACCTCGTCATCTACTCATCTCAAAAACAAAATAATCAACCAGAAAAAGAAGAAGTAGAATTTAGCTTTTATGTGTATTTGAGGTTCGTGTGATAGAGAACTTACCCAGTTTCTCTGTACCTCATCATCAACCCATTAAGTCTTTGTTCTGAACAAATTAGCAGAGAAAAGTTTTGTATTCGTTACAATTACTGGGTGATTTTTAAAGATGTGGGGTTTTGGAGGAAGGTATTATTGGAATAGGAAGGAAAGTGGGAGAAGAACCGAAGGAATTGTTGTTGTTTTTGCTTGGATGTCCAGTGAAGATAGACATTTGAAGCATTACATCGATCTTTACGCTTCTTTGGGTTGGAATTCTCTTGTTTGCCATTCTCAATTCCTCAATTCGTAAGCTCAATTTCAGTTTATTTTCTTTGGTTTTCGTAATTTTGATGGTTCGAATTGTTGTTCTAAGTTAATTTTATAGCTGCAGCTTGAAATCTTAGAGCTGACTTTTGTTGACTTTTTTTTTCCCCTGTTTATGTTTGGTTATTGTGTAATTAAGAAATTATAGGTGAAAAAATGATGAAATATATTGTTCATATCGTTAATTTATCTTTTTTTAATTGATATTTTTGGGGTTGTTGAGTTCTTCGCTTAGGCTATCAGTCTCTGTCAAAGTTTTTAAACGACTCAATAAAGCATGCGGAAGAATTGTGTGATTTGAAATTGCTGTTCTGGTTTTGTTTTTTATTACTTTAAATTGGATTTCTTATCCCATAATTATCAGACTGCAATCACCATTCGTCCACGAGTCATATTTAAGTAGGAAAATTTTATGTTTCTGTAGAAATAGTTATCACATCATGAATCAATATGTAGAATTGGTTTCGGAATGGGTCAGATTTTGGTCTGATGATTACCACCTTGTTTTTGCATTTTAAGCAGCTGTAGTCAGATTTCATATCAGGGGTTGATTTTTTGGTATCAACTATTGAGAGAGGATATGAGTTATTTCTGCTTTAAGTCAGCATGTGGAAAACCTAGGATTTAGGAATTTATCATATATGCTTCGCTCGTGTTTTGATTGTGGAAGTAGATGTTGTGTGCATCATACTGCATGTTCTGAGACCGGTTTACTCAAACTTCTATGTAACTTATGCTCTGATGTGGCAAGATCCCTTTCTGAGCTAGAGACTTAATTTTTTGTAATGTATTGTTAATTGCCATATGTTAAAGGAAAATTTTTGGTAGACCATTACATTCCCTTGATGCCATTATTTGCCAAGGTCATTTGCAGAAGTTAATCTATTAATTCTAATAGCTCATACCATGGAATCAGTGATCTACAGAAGACAATGTCTAGGCTACGTGTAATGTGTAAGAAGAGGGGGTAGGGGTGGTTGGGAACAAATGAGGAGTTATAAACTGCAACCATTCTCAAATCTGCGATTTTCGCTTTGTTGTCTTAGGGGAGAATCTCAAATAGAGTTAATTTTCTACAGTGTTTTACCAGATACAAAATATAATATTCTCTATAGTATTTTCTGGTGTCCACATATTACCAAATAAATATCAAGAATGTAAATATTATTTTATGATGATCTATTCCATCAAACCTTTTTATTCCGTTTATTGATGATTTCTTACCTTTTTAGATCATGTATTGGCCTCATGTGTTTCACCTCTTGTCGTGCAGATTCTTTCCTGAGAAGGCGACATCATTGGCTCTGGACCTTTTGGATGAGCTTATAGAGGTCAGTGCTCACTGCTCAGTAGTCCATCCAGCAAAATCAGTCTTGTTTTTTTATTATGTTCACATAGATGAAGTGTTTTGTAACTCCAGTTGGAGTTTTTTTTCTTAGACATCATTGTTAGCTGTTAGTTTGCATAGTTTATGTAATGAATCTGTGCCCGGCAACTCTAGTGTTTTCAATTTTTACTTCACTAGTGGAGCCTGTGGAGGAAGTGGTTGGAACTTGGAAGCATGGATCATCTTTGACTTAGGCCCTGTTTTTTTTGGATTGTGTTAATCCGAATTGGATGGAATTGTATGAACTGCTGAACTGAACTTAATTAAACTAAAATTTTAGACTTAGCAGGAGCGGAACTAAAACGAAATGAAATTTCATAAATCAAGTCCAAAAGAACAGGGTCTTCATATACTTTGTAGGTTCTTTTCAGATGCAAGTCATGCAAAACTCCACTTTTTACACTGGCCAAGACACTTTTTTGTCTATGTAAATTTAATTATTCATTTGTAAAATTATAAAAAAATTAGATTTAAAAATATAATAAATTTACATTGAGACAAATTAATCATGATAACTTGACTTTATTTTTCTGTACGTATTGAATATTGATCATAAAAGACAGTCAAAGTATGATGATTGAAAGTCAAACAGTTACTACTAAAAAAACGAAGAAAGCAATTTGCTTCCTTTTTAAATTCTGGCTTTTGTATGTGACAAATTGCTGGAATACACTTATATGACAATCTATAAGATTTGGAACTCGACGTGACAGATTGTGCTTACATTTTTTGTGTGTTTTTCTGAAGGAGCTCAAGAGAAATCCATGTCCTGTCGTGTTTGCATCCTTTTCCGGAGGTCCAAAGGCCTGCATGTATAAAGTTCTGCAGGTATTTAGTTTTGGATTACCTTTTGTCTCATGTGTTAGGACAAGCTGAATTCAAAATCCAAACTATTCAATTTCGTATTGTACTTTTTTACTTTTCTCTTAAAGTTCCTAAGTCCTTATTCTGGGAGTGATCTTCTAGGATACTGAATGTGCCTTAAGAAATGGTTCTGCACTGTAAAAAGATTGACCATTATTAATGTAATGAGGGCTTAGGTTATGAATGTGACTTGAGCTCTCTATAAAACTATGACATTGATGAACTCTTTTGCCCCCCTCTATCTAAGCTATTTGAGTTTGAAATGTGATTTTCATGAAATAAATAGATCTGTTGGTAATAAATTTGTGCAATAGGTATCATGAATTGTACTTTGTGTTGCATTAGTGTTGTCAGTCTAGCAACAACAAAAAAATAAAACCAAAAATCACGGTCTTACAAAGTAATTAGATTGAACAGAAGTACTTACTGGAAATTTTCCACAACCTTAAACCTCTCTAATCTTTATATTTTATTTCTTTTTAATGCAATTTTTTTTTATTGCTATGTGAATTGTGAATTGTGAATTGAATCTAGAGAGTGGAATACTGGTTGAACTATACCCATAATTGTAACTCGTGGGTTTCAGTTTAGCTGAATCACAATACAATTTTCCAGTATTAGCCACAATGTCTGAAGAGCACAACTATCATCATTTGCATCATGGAAAAAAATTTTAAATGGTGTGGCAGTGTTTGTGCTTAGTTGGTGTTTCTATGGGAAGTATGAGTGGTACTGGTGCGACTGCTCGGAGGAACATAGAGCAGTGGTTTCAGTGATTAGGTTGGTGGTAGTTTCTGTGTGGTGGTTGAGGTTTCTATGATAGAATGGGGGTGGTTCTGGTGGCAGGTGTTGATGGTTAGATGGTAAGACAGATGGTTTTAGTGTAATAATGGTGGTAGTGGTTCAGCTCGGTGAAGGGGGAGCCATGGAGGATTTTCAGTGAGGAAGTAAACTGGAAGAATAATAATTTGATTTAAAAATAAAAAGATAACAATTGAACTGGTAAAAGTATGACAGGTTTTACAGGTTTTTTTTACCTGTTTGATTGGTTAATGTAGGTAATGGACTAATTAGAGAAGTTACTCCTTAAAGTTGGGATTTTTTTTCAGTTAATCAAAACACGTGTTTATTTTGAGAACATCCATAGGTTGGATTCTTGTTGACACTTTTACCTAATTAATTTTCCTTTTTCAACAGATAATATCGGGAAAACCTGAGAGGCTTAAAAATCTGGTACTTTTTTTATCTGTATAGTTTGATATCTTTTTCTTCCAAATGTTTAGTTTGATTGTTACTCATTTAAACCTTAATTGAGGTTTTCTTTCTTTCTTTTTTATGCTAGTAATTATCAGACACAAGTTATGCTTATTACCAATGCATATTTACTTTGCCCTGTCATTGAAGATGAAATATCAAGCTGTCAAAGATTACGTTGCTGGCCACATCTATGACTCCAGCCCTGTGGATTTTACCAGTGACTTGGGTACTCGTTTTGTGGTTCACCCATCGGTTCTTAAAGTCTCAAACCCACCAAGATTTGTGTCGTGGTTGGCGAATAGGATTGCCTCTGGTTTAGATGGCCTTTTCCTCAGTAGGTTTGAATCACAACGAGCAGAATACTGGCAGACTCTGTACTCTTCTGTTGTATGTATTATCAGTTTTCTGTGGTTCTTACTTTAGTACCCTTTTTTTGTCTTACAATTCTGATTTGATGCAGACTATGGGAGCACCGTATCTCATTATGTGCTCAGAAGATGATGATCTGGCTCCCTGTGAAACTATTTGCAATTTTGCTTACCGATTGCAAGAACTTGGTGGTGATGTCAAACTAGTGAAATGGACCAGCTCACCTCACGTAGGTCTGTCTCTAAACTGCACAAATATTCTCAATTCTGACTAACTACCGATCTATCATACTTTAGGCATTGTGGTCTTACTAGCTTATTATTTTATTTCCCCCCTCTCCCCCTTTTTTTTACATGCTTTATGCTATAAAATGCTTCATTCTATAAAATATGAACTATGAGCATTGGGAATTGTGTGGTGATTATAACTTACATAGTATCCTATTGCACAAGGGTATTTGGTTTTGGCGGCTTTATAAGATGTTACCCACAACCAAAAGGGATGTTTGGAAATTGATTTTTAGCCAGCGTGTTGGTTTGCTTTTGGCTTTCGGCTTTTGGCTTGTTGGCCCACATTTTGGGGGTGTTTGAGGGAGAGAGTTTTGGAGGAAAAGAGAGTTTTGAGCTTTGACCACTCAAAACTCTAACTTTGGGTGTTTGTTGCGATAGAGTTTTAAAGAGAGTTTTGTACCAAAAAGCTCTCATCAAAACTCTCTTGAGAAAAAGCTAGGGTGAACTGCTTTTTCTTTAGAATTTTGGAGAGAGAAAAATTAATTGACTAATTTGACAACATATGGAAACCTAACAAATTATTTTTAAATGTTTGTGAATGTCATTTTACATAACTAAACTCTAAGCAATAAGCTAAGTGTTACCAAAGTAACCAAACACCTTTACACAATCAACTATTTAAATCAGCAGGGCAATCATTTGAACTAAAAGTAATCATTTAACCACAAACTCCATCTAGTAAACAACCAACAACTAGTAAATAATTTTACCAAGTATCTTAAATAGCAGGTTTATACTGCTAGGTTTATGTTATAGGACTAATCCCATTGCAAGGTATGGGACTTGAATCCCACATCGATCGTATGAGAGGTTGATGTGAGATTTATATAGTTCAATAGGCTCTCCCCCTCATAGGCTAGCTTTTGAGGTGACTCTCCTATTGATTCATTGCAGTTTAGCAGCGAATGAAACCAACTTATACTATCAGCTATTCAAACAAGTCAAGTGAACTAGCTACCATCAAACAATTGTTTGCCAGACACTCAAAAATAGTTTAACCATGGGATGATAATACTTTACGCCTGAATGCTGGAGAAGTTTATATTTCAAATTGGTACAATGGATTGGTGTGTTTTGCTAGCATTATTGAACCGTTTGCAGCTGCTGGACATAATGTAAAATTGTATGCTTCTTGGATTGAAGCTTGAATCAGTCAGTTGCAATGCTAATTCTTTTGATTTAACATGCACATGCATTCTCTTCTATGCAAAATTTAAGGGACTTGGCCTATGCAAATTGAGTAGAACTTTTGCCCTTTGATGAAAAAAAGTTGGAACATTTATGCTCTTGACTACATATGATGGTTAGGCTAAGCATATGCCAACTTTTCATGATTGCAGGTCACTATCGACAGCATCCAGTTGATTACAAGGGTGCTGTGACTGAGCTACTCGGAAAGGCATCAGCAATCTATTCACAACGGACACATGAGCTTGAAGGAGGGTCGATGGGCATGGGAATTGATAGTACCCGTGATGAGATTTCTGAACCATTAGGTGATTTGAGAAAAGCTGCAGCCAGCTCAAATGATATTTTTAAGAGATTCTCATCCAAGCTAACAGAACAAGCTGTTGTGCCCAAAACCTCATTTGAGTATCATGGAGGTAGAGCTGTTGGGTCTGTCCAAAATGAAAAGCCTGATCTTGTCCATCTTCCCAGCCCTCCAAGGATCAATGCGAATGGAGTTCTAGGTCAAGTCCTCTTCGACGTTTGTGTCCCAAAGAATATAGAAGAATGGGATGTGGGGTCATTCAGCTCTTTACGGCACTCACCATTTCCTTCAACAAGGAGGCACCCCTTGCATTTTAATCCAATCAAATGCATACGACGCTCAAGGTTGTGATTTCCAAGCCTGGCTCTTTGACGGGGTTGTAATTTTTTTTTTGAAGAGCTAGTTGACGTTTGTTTAAACTCATGGCCGAATTTCAAGAGCAGTTCATTGTGGCATATCTTCGGGTGTAATATGTGAGAAATATTGGATGCATAGAACAAGACTGCTGAAGGTGCCTCTGACTGAAGCCATAGGCATATTTGGCAAGCCTTTACTTTGTTGTTTATATTATTACTTCGTATAAGAATGTACAGTGCTAGTTTGCGAGTGCACAACATGAGAGATTGATGATCCGCAATTACTTGTGTAAAAACTTTATTGTCAATTAACATATTATTATAGTTGTCTGCTTACTAGTTCTAGATTTCTTAAGTTTGGTCTTTGTATTTGATCTGCAACACCGAATGGTGCAAAATGAGGTCGAAACTGATCTAAATTGATATCATCAGATACCTATATAGACACCAAAAAATTTAGTATATATATAATCTATAATTGACCCAGTTCAGATAGAGATACTTCAGTGAAATGAGATCAATCATGCATCCTAAATTTTAGGAAGCATACAGCTTCATAAAAAGTTCAAGAGGATTCTATCTCTGACCCAAAAAAGGGGAGCAACTAGGTCTCCATGCGGAACTAAATAGTATAAAGGAAGCAATATGTTTTTGCAAAGATTCAAGTTTACGGATTGTAATTATGTTGTCAACCTTATTAACAAGTCAATTACTTTTCAAAGTATATATTCGGATGTGGTTAACATGTGCAGGGAAAACAAAGAACAGTTCCAGAGCTTCCAGATTCGGTATTTGATGCGTGAGGATAACGCAGTAGCTGATTCTATTGCAAGAAAGAGTAGATCTAGTAGTAATTTAATTAATGTAATCAAACCTATCCCCGCTCCCTCCAACTTTTGTTTCAAACTTTATGAGATGATTGTATTAAGTTTGATGACCTGTATCGTTTGTACGACACTATTTAATCTATGTTAATGCTTCTACTAAAAAAAGGGTTTTTTTATGTAGCGCCCCTGTAGTATAGTTAATTCTAGGTTGTATCTCTCTAAATTAGGATTTCTACATGGTACCCCGAGGAACACTAATGTTGTATACAATACCCTTGCCGTTAATGTAGTGTTAAGTGGAGATGTTAAGTGTACGAGGAAGGTTTTTTTGGTGGGAATTTTCGCTCCAATCCTTTACGGTTAACCACTTTTTTGCATTTTCTTTATAAATACAATCCATTTTCCATTCTTTTCATCTAATTTATCAAAATCTTCAATCTTTTTCATTCTTCAATAATGTGAAAATAGCTTCCCATGACAGCTCCAAATTCATGGCTTAATCATTTAACGAAAAATTGACAAAACAACAACTGCTACTAAAGCGAATCATACTATACGGAAAAAGAATGAATTTTTGGGCTTGAAAATTTCAATCATAGTTTCAAATAGATGTCAGATTGAACAGATAGGTGTTCAGGTTTACAAATACAGATAAACAAATATGGATATTTGAATTTGTATGGGTCATTGACGTTCCCGATCCTGTTTGCAGTGTTGAGTCCTGTTGGCCGATGAAAGATCAGCGGTCAGTTAATTCAGTTTGTCACTCATCCTTTCTTCGGTGCGTTGACCTGCAAAATCAATAGCAAACCCATCCACCATTAGTCCATCACTAGACAACAATGGAAGACAACAGCAAAACTAAAGTATTGGTGACTGGAGCATCAGGTTACCTTGGTGAAAAACTCTGCCATTCCTTAATTAACCATGGCTACTCAGTCCGTGCTTTCGTCCGCCATACCAGCGACCTCTCTTCGCTCCCTTCACCTTCCTCCCAATTTGAACTCTCTTTCGGCGACATCACTCACTTTTCTTCTCTTCTCTCTGCCACCAATGGCTGCCACACTATCATTCACTCTGCTGCTCTTGTCGAGCCTTGGCTTCCTGATCCTTCTCGTTTCTTCACTGTAATTAATTTTACCCTAATCATTCTTCTTCTTCTTCTTCCATTTCAGTATTTTGTTTGGTTTATTTTATTTTGTTTTTAATTGCTTTCTACAGGTAAATGTTGGTGGGTTGAAGAATGTAATTCAAGCTTATAAAGAAAACAAAACAGTTCAGAAGATTGTTTATACGTCGTCGTTTTTCGCTCTTGGACCTACCGATGGTGGTTTTACGGCTGATGAGAATCAGGTTACTTCCTCTCCCGCTTGCTCTGTTGATTTAAAATTTTGTGTTTACACTTTAGTTATAGGTAATTGCTAATTTTAACTTCCCCACTCTTTGATTCAATATTGCTAGTTGAGGTACAACCCTTGATTTTCAGTTTTATGGACTAATATTAGCAACAATTACAATATTAAAGCCTTATTCCCAAAATTTGGGGGTCTGCTAGAGATGAATTGGAATTCATCCACATAGATGTTCTCCTCAAATCTTCCCTATATGCTAAATTTTCTTCAACTCTCAAGAACTTCCATGTTTGTACTTTGTATTGGTCTTTCTCTGCCCTTACCATGTCACCTATTTGCCACTCACCAAACTTCCTTATCGGTGCATTATGCTATTTCCATTTTTCATGACCAAACCATCTTAATTGATTCTTCCCCATTTGGTTCTTTATAGACGTAACCCATAGATTTTCGTTATAACTTCATTTATTTCGTGTATGCCCATACATCTATCAGCATACACATTTCTGCCACATTTATTTTATGAATACGACAATACGTCACCGCATTTTGTACCATTAAATAATGTTGGCCTAGTAAAAAATTTCATTCATTTTATGTGGCATACTTCGGTCACATAGAAACCTAGTACTTATGAATTATGATCTTTTAACTTCCCCCTTATGAATTTTCTTTATAAAAATCCTGATTGATCATTTCGTGACTAGTACTTACATCTCTAATATCTTGCCCTCTGTCTTTATTGAATAAGTTATCTAAATAAAGTTTCTATCTTTCCTTGATCTCCTTATCTTCAGACTTCAACCAAAGCCTTTTGCTTAGCATGCTTTACATGCTTAATAGTCCCTATATCCCGAATCCTTTTGTCCCTCTCATGCATAAACAACCAACAAAATTCCCAAATAAACCAGAAAAATTTGTTTACAAGTTCATCCCCCAAAAATATTCATCCAAAATCACCAACATTCAAGTAAATAAACTTAAAAGAACAATCACCATGCAATAAGTAATAATCAAACAATAAAATCTAATCACAACACAAAGTAGATGATAGGTTTTGACTCACATTCACAAAGGATGGAAGATTTAAGCTTTGCACTAAGGAAGGTTCACCAAGCAACCAAAGAGATAATTTCTCATTAATATTCACCAAGATGAGTGATGAGTGTTGTTCTAGGCATATATAGTAAGAGACATAACCTAATTAATCACCTAATCCAGGCCTTTGGATTTGGGAATCAATAGCTAAGATTAAATGATCATTAACTTAGAGCAAATAAGAAAAAGCAATCCGAAAATGCTGCAGCACCAGCAGTTTGATGCGGATAGACTCATTCGAGCGTCCTTGCTAACTTGTTCGGCTCGCGGCAATTACAACAATCAAGCTTAAGGAGCACGTGTGCGTCTGTTCCTAGGGCCGTGCGTCCCTGTACATAGGGTTGTCCGCTCCCGTGCCCATGGCCACCAACTGAACCTATCTTAGCAACGTTTCTTATAGCTCAACCAACCAAAAGAAAAAAGAAACTATAAGTTTCACTACTTATTAGTTATTACAACTAAGTAGAGTGTAAAATAAGTAAGAGAAAGCAAAGTTAAAGGTGTGGATGGCCCGTAGCTTGGAGAGCTTCTCTAAGCTAGTGTCACATCTCGTGGCTCCGGCTCATTACCCTTGGCAGTGGATGCTCCCATGCTCCCGCATCATTCCCTCTGCCTTTATTGAATAAGTTATCTAAATAAAGTTTCTATCTTTCCTTTATCTCCTTATCTTCAACCAAAGCCTTTTGCTTAGCATGCTTTGCGCACGTAATAGTCCCTGTATACCAAGTCCTTTTGTCCCTCATACGAGCAGTTCTATAAATTTCTTTTTTCCCCTCTTTTGAGCTGCATCTTTCATAAAGGTCCTGATTTACCTTTGCTCTTGCATCTCGTCCGACCTTTTTTTCTTCTCTCTGAGCCTCTTTATATTTCTCATTGTTCTCCTCACCACGACATTTTTCTAACTTTTGATGGCATTGTTTTTTGCTCTTTATTGCTTGTTTCACTTCCCTGTTCCACCAAATTGTATCCTTACTTGTTTGTATGCTTATTTCTTTTGACTCTCCAGGGACCTTCTACGCCACCTCCATTATGCTATATTGCTATACTCCAGTTTTGTCGAAGTTAAATCCAAATTCATGTCCTCCGACCAAATGTTCATGTTATCCAATTTGTCTAAAGATTTTTTTTCCTCTCCTTGTAGCTTCTACTACTTAATTCGAGGTTTAAGCTATTGTCTACGTATGGTGTAAAATCAAGCTCATGACACCTTGGTTTGGGCCGTTTTGTAAAGGAATTTGAATTGATCAAACCAAAATTTCTGTATCAACAAGGGGTGTTAAAAACACTTGATTCTGTATCAAACTTTTCAACAGGGCCGTCTCAATCTTTTTTGGGGCCCTGTTAATAATCTTGTTCTAAAGTAAAAAATGAGGCCCTAATTTTAAAAAAAGTAACAACTCATTGAACTCAATGTCTCAATCATATTAAAAAAAATTATGCAATTTGATTTGATTTTTAGATAAAATTAAAAATTTAAAACGAAAATTAAAACAGAAAAAATGGATAAGAATAAATTGAAATAAATTATGAAAATTTTGTTGAATTTAAAATAATGGAAATTTAAACATACCTTGCAAAAGATTGATACAATCCTGAAATTGCAGTAGATGTAGATCTGTGTATGTTTTATTGCTTTATTTTCTTCTTTATTTCAAAAAGAAATTCAAACACTGATATTATTGCAAATTGATTATGAAATTGGGATTTAGTTGAGATTTATAAGGGGTTGAAAATTTAACCTTTTGTTATACGAAAATTAAGGAATATAATTGGGAAGAAAAGGATGATAAATGTTCCATTGATATTAGTTCAAATATTGAAAAAATCATACTAATACTATTTCTGAAACTAAATAATTAATGAGATGTAATTTTGGTAAAATAAAAACTTATGACCAAAATTAATTAAAGGAGTAAAGAAATATGGAAGGTTTTTTTTAATGGGGAATTGGATGTAATTAAGAGGTGGAAGAAGAGAGTTTCCGTCAAAAACGAGGAAGATGAATAATGATGCGGAATCAGGGGCTGAGTTTGCTTTGTTATTTTTAGGGTTTCTTTTCCTTTTTTTTTTTTTATAATTAGCATAGTATATAGTTGGGCTCTCTAATAGAATTGGGCCCCTAAAATTATGAGGCTCTGTGCAGCTGGTCAGCTTGCACATGGTATTCACCGAGCCTGCTTTTCAACCGCAGATCTCCTTTTATTGGAAGTTACATCTATTGTTTCACTTAAAAATTACTCATTTAAAGATGTAGTTAAAGATTCCCCATATCTCCTCACTAATGGCTCTAATCCTTTATTATTCCGTGATATAATTAGCTCTAATCCTATACTATCTTAAAACCAAATTTGCATCACGACAACCATGACATGGTCTATGATCAACACATCATAACCGTTCCAACAACCGTAACCGAAACCGCATTTTCAAACCATGGGTCTATGTTTCTTTATGTATTTCCTTTGTTGATAATCAAACACCTTATGTTCTGTTGCTATATTCTTGATAGGTATTACATATAAACATAACTCTTTCTTCGAGTCTTCCTTGCTAGAAGAAATCAAACCCCACTCGTAGATGTCATTAAGTGAGACTCTTTTCTCAAACCAAGTGTTCATTATACAAAGATCATATGTAAGCACAAAGTCCAAGATGTTTTTTTTTGGTTCATTTATTTCACCAAGACCTCCATGCACACTTTCAAAGCCTTCCCTCTTAGAGCTCACATGTCCATTTAAATCGCCAGCAATTATTAGCTTCTTCCCTCTAGGGGCATGCTGCACCACTTCCTTTAGATCCTCCCGAAATTCTTCGTTAATGGACTCACTCAATGGAAGTTGTGGTGCAAATGCCTATAATAGTCGAGGCCTCATCCCCTATAATAAGCTTAATGCTCAAAATCCTATGACTTTTTCTACACGTTTGCAATATTGTTTCTATGTTCCTTATCCATGATAATGCCTACTCCATTTCTTCGTGAATCCTTTCCAAAGTAACAAAGCCTAAAACTAGATCTAGTTATTGTCCTTGCCTTTTGTCCAAACCCTTCGGTATCCTGAAGACACATTGTGTTGATTGTTCCTTTTTCATAATCTCTACTAATTTTGTTGACCTTACATGTAAAAAGCCGATGTTCCATGTCCTAAAACGTATGCTCCTACCCTTACTAATACTATGTGTTAGCTTGTATACCCGTATCCATCCTTGATGCGGGAACCCTTGCATATTTGAACCATCCCTAGGCACTGAGATGACGCGCCGCTTGGGTGCGATGACCTAGCAGATCTAGCAGCCCTTGCATAGTTTTCACGAAACCTAGGTATATGATGTGTAGCACATCGCTAAGTAGGGGATGCCTTTACAATATTTATATTTTGGTGCATGTCCATGATTTGTGACACATTTTGCAGCTAGCGGCCATAAAACCTATCGTTATCCCTCCTCCTTTATCCAGGCTTTGGATAGTCTATGATTCCACACGAGTAGTGACCCTCACAGGCGGAGTTAGTTTTATGGACTGATATTGAGAAATTTTATTTCTAGTTATACATCTGCTTTTTCATGGAAATTTACAGTGGTTCTGGGACTTTTAAGAAATAGATTTTGTTTTGATTTTATTATAGGTGCACCATGAGAAATTCTTTTGTACAGAATATGAAAGATCAAAGGTTGCAGCTGATAAGATAGCATTACAAGCTGCATCAGAAGGAGTTCCGATTGTGGCAGTTTATCCTGGAGTCATATATGGACCTGGCAATCTTACTGCTGGAAATATTGTTGCTAAAATGGTGAGTAAGCTCTTATCATCTTTAATTGTGATTAAGTCTTTAAATGGATTGCTTAATGGTTCGATGTTCACATTAGCTCTCTTATATCTTTGATTGTTTCAAGGAATTTGGGTCCCTTTTGATTGATAGCTTAGCTCTTGTTGGACTACAATATGATCACTTGGATTGCTTTATAATACTCCGTACTTGATTATTTTGATCAGAGTATATTCAGGGAAAAAATCTGGATAATTGTCTGTCCTTATAAGTTTTAGTTATACCTTTGCGTGTATACAGTTTGATTACATTGGAGCTCTGTTTGGTAGGATGTACATTTTTTCAATGTAAAATGATTTTTCAAGCGAAACATTTTACAATGGAAAATACAATTTTAAAGTTAGTTTTCCTTTGTTTGTTTCAATGTAAAAAAAGCCATGTAAAAAAGACAAATGGAAGGGGAAGGGAGAAGATGGATCAAGGGAGAGAAAAAGGTTGCTGAAGAGGAAAGAGTAAAATGGGGCTTTCCTTTTTTTCCAAGAGTAAAAGATGATTTTCACCCATCGAAGAGCACTTTTCCTCTTGATGAAAAACTTAGTTTTACAATGCTTTTCAAACGAAAAAACATAAAATAGGAGAAAAGGAAGATTAATTTTCATAAAAAACATTATCCACTACCCAGTTGATAATGAAACAAACATTGTGGTAAATCCTCTTTTGCATAACTACTTGCGTGGTATGGTGACATGTTTTCATGACCCTCATAAGTCTTATTTAAGTTGCCTTATGATTGCTTACAATAAGCCGAAAACTATTTGGTTTTCTATAGGAGTAACAAGTAGCAATTCTAATGCAATGAAGCAGCTTGGGCTCATCTGGGCATAGCTTTGCTTGACTGAGTTAAAGACAATACTTGATCGAGCCAGCATGGCTTGATTAGTTGAACTTGCAATTGGGCTTATTAGCCTCATTCTCTCTTTCCTAGGATACTTTACCTAGATTGAGTTGGTTGCCTGGTTGCCTACTTGACTGTGCTAAAGGCCACTGGATAGTGCCGGGGGATTCTGAACTCAGTAGCAGCAACTTCATGCCCTGAATCTGGATGATGTTGGCTCGGCTGCTTGAGCAAGTTACAAACAACATTGAGCAGCTCTGTTTTGCATGGACAGTCGCAGACCTTTTGCTGAACTTTGTAGCTAGCTAGATTATTATTTAATCATAGCCTTTGATTGAGTTAATGGATGGTTAGGAATAAAAAGGTTGGGTTATGGTAAGCCTTCAACAAGCTCTCTAGTCTCTAGTGTAAATAAATCCACCACAACTCGGTTAAACATGAATCAAATCTATGTATCACAAAAGTCATTCACATATATCCTCCTCCGATCTTCCATTTCTGCCTCTAAATTTTCCCCGTGTCCCAACAACCTCATATCATTCACAACTACCCTCCATTTTTTGATTTAGTATTACCCGTCACCTTGTCTCCTCTTTGCCACTTTTTAAGCCTTTTTATTGGTGCATTATACACTCTTCATTTTACAGGATCAAACCACTTGTAATTATTATAATCTTTTGTTGCTAAATGAAAACTGAGAATTTCTCTGGTGGGATCTTTTTGATACTTTCCTTTATTTTCAGTTAAACCTCAATCCTTAGTGGATAACTTTTCTGTACTTGGTGTTTCATTAATGGGGTTTTAGTCTTGAACCATTTACATTGAGTTTTGTTTTAAGTTATTTCATCATTATCCTTAGTGGATATGTAGCTAAAAATTTCAAACACAGTAATCTGGAAGTTTCTCAGCCTAACAATGGTGACAAGCAAGAATACGAACAGTAGCAGCAAGTGAATATGCGAATGAAAAGGATTTGATTAATAATGGAATAATGACTACTGATTGATTAATGACAAGGATAAATTAGCAACTTCAGATTGCAAATTTCTAAGTGACTTTAGGTCACAACTCTCTAAGTGCCAATGCCTTACAAAATTTATGGATAATCTTCATGACTACCCTTTTCTTTCTTAGCCCTATTTATTTATAGATAATACTACCTAGTAAATATCTAGCAAGCTCTATAAACTTCTAAAAAATTCTAATATCTAATTTATTATAAAATACCTAAAACACCCCTGATCTAATCTATACTAAATATTTAAAACAAGATTTGTCAATCCATGTGGCATTCTTTCAAAACATATTGAATTTATAATTTCTAAAAAAAAAGAAATTTAATGATAAATTATCTAATCATCTTTCTAATCTCTTTAACTTCCTTACATTGCCTGTTTTTTTAATTCATAATTTTTTTTTCGTATCTTAATTTAATATTAAATAAATGCATACTTTAAATCTCTTATTTACGGAGTACATGCTCTTATTTGCATGCATGTTCAATTTGTTTATTTATTTTTTTTATACATTTTGGTGTATATAATTAGATGTTTCGTATATATTTATGGTAAAACATTGTAATTTTTCTCTTACGTAGTCAATTTATAAGTCAAACAAAATCCCTTGCAAGGCATGGGGTTAAAACAAGTTATTAGTTCATTACAAGATAACCTTTATTAATCTGTACATGATGTTTTATTAATGAGGTTTTAGGCTTGAAACATTTAATTGTGTTTGAAAGTTATATCATTATTTATTGCCCCCCCCCCCCCAACAATATATATATATATAAAAATAGAAAGTGCAAGCTGATTTTACTGTTATAAATGACGAAATCGGATCTTAATCATCTTATTATGAACTAATTACATGACAGTAAAAGCTGGACATGGTTTTAGCGTATCATATTTAAGTGTGAATTGTAGTAATACCATTTCAATTTATATGGTTTCCCCCCCCCCCGGAATTCAACCATCCACAGGCTTTTTTTTGGCTTTGGGGGAAAGGGGGGTGGGGGTGTGTGTTATAGTGAGTTGTGGTTGATTGTTCAGTCAATTAATTATAAGCAAAACTATCAGCTTAAACTCACTGAATTTATGTGAACCTGCCATGGATAGTAGAATGAACAATGATAAATCTACCTATTTGGATAATCAATCCACTGTGGATAGAGAAATAAAATCAATAAAGTAATTGTTTAGTTGGATTCCTTTATACATCTATGCTGTCGCATATGGACCCAAGGCTCATATGAACCATGATCAAGAGAGGCATTGGAAGCCTCACAAATGGCGTGAGAGAGTGTTTCCCAGCCATGGTGCAAATTCTGATACGCCAAGAGAAGAATTATCAATGAAAACATTGATTTACTGTTATTTCTGTTGTCAATTGGTTGTTGATTTAGATTGAGACTTTGATTATTTATAATTATGCGGTATTGGAACATCTACTACAAGTCTAAAAGAAACGACCATAGTAAAATGCGTGATATTAATTCTTGAAAATCCCTTTCAAGGTGACATCAGCACTCATAAATAGTTGCCAGACTTGCCACATCAGCCACTCATATAAGCTTAATCTACACATACATGCTTCAAACATAGTAATGAAGGGAAAGGGAATAGTTAAGGGGAAAAAAAACAATACAAGTCTATAACACTAATAGCCAAATAAACCCCTTCATCTTCCCTTCTCAAATCCTCCATCTTTAATCTACTTCTATACTCAAGTCCTTTTTTTTGTATTTTTTTTTGGTTTATTTTTTTTTTTGAGAAAAAGTAAGAATTACTATGTTAATCTCTCTCGTCAAAAAAAATGTTAATCTCAAAAAGGCCTTAAGCCTCAACAGTCCCAACCAGACAAAAACCTAGCATACAACACAACCAAAGAACTATGCTAAAATGCATCATTTACCAACCTCAAGCCACCTTCTAGGAAGGGTTCAAAGGGAAGGAACAATCATATGCAACATAGGCAAAGAACAAAGCTAACTAAGCAAAATTACAAGCAAACCAATTACAATTGTTTGAGCTAGTTTTCTTTGGCATAATGTGATGTGTCCAAGTTATACGCTATTTTTAGAAGGATTTGTTTTCCTTTTTGTTTATTATTTAGATAGTTTTTGGATTTTAGAATCCTTTAGGTATTTATAGGGTTTAGGAATTTTGGTTCTTTTTGTACCCCTATTCCCTCGATTATTATGTATTTTTGGTTTTGGATTGTTATTGCTTCGATGATTGCCCGGGAGTTCGACTTAGAGCAAAGAAGCAGCTGAAGAGCAACGAGGCCAGGGCCCCCTCGCGAGTCGCGAATTTTCTCGCGAGTGACGACCCAGCCTTGGGGTGCCTCACCAGAGCAGAGCATAATAGGGGCAGTAGCAACTCGCGAGTCGCGACCCCTGAACGGTGGCTGTCGTTTTGTTTTCTTCTCTTGCAAGTTGGCTTGTTTTCTTTGGTTTTGATTGGTTGAATGTTGTGGCACGTACTAGGGGGCAGTAATAAGTTAGGAGAGAGGGTAAGAAGGGTAAACAAATCATACTTTCACACTTAGAGTTACTAGACACATTTCCTTCCTCTCTACTTAACTTCTCACCATTTTTGCACTTTTGATGAGCTTCAAAGCTTTGTGTATTTTGTTTTCCATGAAGCTTGTAGCTTAAACTTTATCTTGGTGAAGATTTATTGAAGCTTCTGCTATTGTATTTTGAGAATTTCTACTCTTTATTTATACTTGATTATCACTTGTTTTTCATGTTTGAATTTATTGGTTTGTTGCATAGCTTGCTAGGAGTACTACTAGTATTGTTGTGTTGATGAATTATTGCTAGATTTGTGATTTGCCTTGCTAAGGAAATCCCTTGTCAATTAGTAGCAAGTCAGGGTTTGGTTTGGATGTGCTACATCCTTATTTCTCCTCAAGAATTCAAGTGTGTTGTTATATGTTAAAAACTTTTTTAACATAAACGATCTTATTGTTCTCTTCTCTTAATGCTATTCTCGGATTGAACTTAGAAGCCGATCTTCTAGGTTGTCTTTGAATAAGGGTTTTGTAGTATTGGAAATTTTACTACTTAGCTAATCATAAGGAGATTAGAAGATTTATTCTTCACATTAGGTAATCAAGATTATAGATTTTTAGTTGTTTTCGATGATCGATACTCTAGTCGGAAGTTGATATTAATCAAAGCCAAGACTTCCTTCTTTGATTTCTAATTCACCGATTATTGAACTTATTTATTCTTGCTCAATTCCATTGTTTTTATTGAGTTTCTTAATTAGTTTAATCATTAGTTTAACAATTTCATAAACCCCCTCCTTTCACCATTTTAGTTTATTTCATTTTAGTTTAATTCAAGTACATTTTAGTAACCCTAGTTGGTGAATACGAACCTTGCTTCCCTACTACATTTATTTGTATTAGAAAGTAAGAGAATTATATTTGGTTTTGGCACATACGACAAGGGCCTGCTAAATTTTGGCGCCGTTGCCGGGAAACTCTGTGTTACTTGTGTAATTGGTATTAAGCTTGAGTGATTTTACTGCTTTTCTTTGTGTATGGTGCATACCCGTGCTACTAACCAAGAACCTTTGCAGTACGATGCAGATTTGGAATTAACTCTTTTCAGGTTGCGTAAGGAATTTCAAGAGAACTTTCTAGTGTTGCCTTTCTTTCTTGAAAGTGAGGTAGACCCCATGGCTGCACCGGAAAATCGAACTTTGAAGGAGCTCACTGCTCCAAACTTGGGTCAACAACCCTTGTGCATTACATTTTCGGCTCTTGATCAGGGCACTACATTTGAGTTGAAGTCAGGGTTGATACATTTGCTACCATCCTTTCATGGGTTGAGTTGAGAGGATCCGAATAAGCATTTGTCTGAATTTCATGTTGTGTGCAGAAGCATGAAACCTAATGGGGTTACCGAAGAGCAGATAAAGCTAAGGGCATTTCCTTTTTCTTTAAAGGATGGGGCCAAAGAATGGTTATACTATCTTCCTCCTAATTGCATTTCAACATGGTGGCGATGAAGAGATTGTTCTTAGAGAAGTTCTTTCCAGCTTCTAAATCATCCACTCTGAAGAAAGAAATCAGTAACATCGAGCAAAGAGGTGATGAGTCTTTCTATGAATACTGGGAAAGGTTTAAAAGATTATGTGCCAGTTGTCTGTATCATGGATATTCAGAGGAAGATCTCATTCTATACTTCTATAATGGTCTTTCTGATGAAGATGTGCGAATGGTCAATGCCGCTAGCGGGGGGTCGTTCGCAAATAAGACTCCAGCTTCTGCTCGGGTTCTCATTGAAGAGTTGGCTGATGGCTCTAGGCAGTTTAATGGACGGTCTAATCATTCGAGTCAAAGCGAACGGGGTTCTAGTTCTGGTGTTTTGAAGCTTGAGGATCAAATGCAAACTCTAACTTCGATGATGCAAGAACTTATGACGAAAAGTAAAGTTCAACATGTGAAACTTGTGAGATTTGTGCCTCCGACCATCCTACTGATTCTTGCCCCCATTTACAGGAAGAAGATAGCGAAGAAGTGAAAGCTATTGGTTTCCAAGGTCAAGGAGTGCAAAAGAGATATGACCCGTACTCCAATACTTTTAATCCGGGTTGGAAAGATCATCCGAATATGAGGTATGACAATGCTCAGGGGAACCAGTATCAGCAACAGAATCAAAAATATCCACAACAACATCAATATCAACAACCACAGCAACAAAAAATATAATCAACCCCCACAACCATTTCAGAGGCCTCAAGGCCAAGTTCCGAGTTCTAGCATGTCGACTGAGGACATGATCAATGCCTTGACAAAGAATGTTACTTCCATGCAAGGTAACATGATACAATTTCAAGAAGAAACTAGATCGAGCATAAAGAACTTGGAAGGCCAAATGAGTCAGATTTCAGGGGCGATTACAAGACTAGAGGCTATAGATTCAAGTAAGCTACCATCTCAAATGGAGCTTAATCCTAGGTTTGCTAATGCTATTGCTATCACATTGAAGAGTGGAAAGGAGATTCAAGGCAATGAGAAGACAATACTTCGAGACCAAGAGCTCGAAACTGAGATCCTAGCTCGTGAGCCAGTGCCCGATACTGATGTCATACCACCTCCAAGCGAGGTGAAGAGCAAAAGCCCACAGTTTCCTTCATATGAGCCTATTCCACCGTTTCCTGAGGCATTGAAAGACAGAAGGCGATCGGAGAGCAATAAGGACATCTGCGAGATCTTTCGTAAGTGTGAGGTAAACATTCCCCTTTTAGATGCTTTGAAACAGATTCCTAGGTATGCAAAATTTTTAAAAGAATTATGCATTGCTAAAAGAAAACAAAGACTGAAAGGAACTGAAAAAGTGAAAGTTAGTGAACATGTGTCTGCTATGTTCCAGAGTAAACTGCCTCCTAAATGCAGTGATCCTGGAATGTTTACTATACCCTGTACTATAGGTGATACTATGTATCAAAAAGCTATGCTAGACTTAGGGGCTTCGATAAATGTGATTCCATACTCTTTGTTTAACTCCTTGAAGCTAGGTTCATTACATGAGACAGGTGTAGTTATTCAGTTAGCTGACCGTTCATGCTTACCCTAAGGGGATAGTGGAGGACGTGTTAGTTAAAGTAGGGCAATTCATTTTTCCAGCTGACTTTTATGTGATTGAAATGGAACATGACAAGCATGCGGCCCCTATTTTGTTAGGACGACCATTTTTGAAAACTGCTAAGACTAAGATCGATGTGCATAATGAAACTCTTTGTATGAAATTTGATGGAGACAAAATTGAATTTAATATTTACAACTCCATGAAATTCCCTACTGATGATCATTCGTGCTATTCCGTTGATACGATTAATATAGCAGCTCAACGTGCTTTTGATATGGATAATGATGATGATCTTCATGTGGCCATAGAACATTCTTTTGTTGATGATAAAATTGAATATGTTTTGAGCGCTAACTTGCAGGAACTAGTGCAAGTATTAGATGACCATTCCGAACTACCACTTGTTCCTCTTCATTGGGAGCCTATACCACTTACTGTGCCTAGCACAAAGCTTTTGCCATCTGTTTTGTAGGCACCAAATGTGGAACTGAAAGCTTTACCCGATAACTTGAAGTATGCTTTCCTTGGTGACAAAGATACATTGCCGGTTTTGATTTCGAGTCAACTCACCAAGGAACAGGAGAGTCAACTCATTGAGGTCCTCAAAGAGCACAAAGAAGCGATAGGTTGGACGATTGCCGATATCAAAGGCATAAGCCCGACTACTTGTATGCATAGGATCCTTCTTGAGGATGAAGCGAAACCAGTACGACAACCTCAACGCCGGCTGAATCCACCTATGATGGAGGTGGTGAAGGAAGAGATACTAAAAATGCTTCAGGCAGGTATGATTTATCCAATATTAGATAGCAAGTGGGTGAGTCCCACTCAAGTTGTACCTAAAAAATCTGGAGTAATTGTTGTTGAGAACAAAGCAGGTGATCTTGTCCCCACTTGTGTCCAAAACGGGTGGAGGGTTTGTATTGATTATCGCAGACTGAATATGGTAACCCGGAAGGATCACTTCCCCCTTCCCTTTATTGATCAAATGGTAGAAAGGCTTGCTGGGCATGCTTTCTACTGTTTCTTAGATGGTTATTCAGGGTACTACCAGGTGACGATTGCACCCGAGGATCAGGAAAAGACCACTTTTACTTGTCCTTTTGGTACATTTGCTTATAGGCGTATGCCTTTTGGCCTATGCAATGCTCCCGCCACCATTCAAAGGTGCATGGTAAGTATATTTTCTGAGCTAGTTGAACATTTTGTAGAGGTCTTCATGGATGACTTCACTGTCCATGGGGACGCTTTTAATAGTTGTTTACACCACCTGACACTAGTGCTTAAAAGATGTATGGATACTAACCTTGTGTTAAATTATGAAAAATGTCATTTTATGGTCGAACAAGGTATTGTGTTAGGTCATGTTGTTTCCACTAAGGGTATGCAGGTGGACAAAGCTAAGATTGATACTATACAGTCTCTGCCTTACCCTACTAATGTGCGTGATGTGCGTTCTTTTTTAGGACATGCAGGTTTGTAGGGTAAGAACGCACATCACGCACATTAGTAGGGTAAGGCAGAGACTGTATAGTATCAATCTTAGCTTTGTCCACCTGCATACCCTTAGTGGAAACAACATGACCTAACACAATACCTTGTTCGACCATAAAATGACATTTTTCATAATTTAACACAAGGTTAGTATCCATACATCTTTTAAGCACTAGTGTCAGGTGGTGTAAACAACTATCAAAAGCGTCCCCATGGACAGTGAAGTCATCCATGAAGACCTCTACAAAATGTTCAACGAACTCAGAAAATATACTTACCATGCACCTTTGAAAGGTGGCGGGAGCATTGCACGGGCCAAAAGGCATACGCCTATAAGCAAATGTACCAAAAGGACAAGTAAAAGTGTTCTTTTCCTGATCCTCGGGTGCAATCGTCACCTGGTAGTACCCTGAATAACCATCTAAGAAACAGTAGAAAGCATGCCCAGCAAGCCTTTCTACCATTTGATCAATAAAGGGAAGGGGGAAGTGATCCTTCCGGGTTACTGTATTCAGTCTGCGATAATCAATACAAACCCTCCACCCGTTTTGGACACGAGTGGGGACAAGATCACCTGCTTTGTTCTCAACAACAGTTACTCCAGATTTTTTAGGTACAACTTGAGTGGGACTCACCCACTTGCTATCTGATATTGGATAAATCATACCTGCCTGTAGCATTTTTAGTATCTCTTCCTTCACCACCTCCATCATAGGTGGATTCAGCTAGCGTTGAGGTTGTCGTACCGGTTTCGTTTCATCCTCAAGAAGGATCCTATGCATACAAGTAGTCGGGCTTATGCCTTTGATATCGGCAATCGCCCAACCTATTGCTTCTTTGTGTTCTTTGAGGACCTCAATGAGCTGACTCTCCTATTCCTTGGTGAGTTGACTCGAAATCAAAACCGGCAATGTATCTTTGTCACCAAGGAAAGCATACTTCAAGTTATCGGGTAAAGCTTTCAGTTCCACATTTGGTGCCTGCAAAACAGATGGCAAAAGCTTTGTGCTAGGCACAATAAGTGGTATAGGCTCCCAATGAGGAGGAACAAGTGGTAGTTCGGATTAAACCCCTTTAATGTCAAACCTCTTACCTTGAACCTCAAGTGCTTGTCATGTTCCATTTAAACCCCTTCATCTTCTCTTCTCAAATCCTCCATCTTTAATGTCAAACCTCTTACCCTTCGCCTTCTTTGTTTACTGTCATTTACCCTTCAATTATCAAAGGACTCTTAATGGCTGATGTTTATTTATACAAATTTTGTGGAATTTCATGTATTGTTTCCAACTCAAAACCAACATACTGAAGGGTAAATTCCACAAACCTTGAACCTATTATTTTTAATTTATACATGAAATTCTACAAATTTGGAAACAATGTGTGTTTTTAAGCTTAGTTAAATTTAGATTTTGAGTGGGAAACAATTAATTGGTTAGGTTTATCCATTGTATCTGACTCGGATTTAAATTCGCTTAATTACGACATTTTTATATAAAAAAATTCAGATTCAAATACACTTGAATGCCATAAAGATGAAGGTTGCGAAACACATAAATACCAATAATGGGGTGTGTTTATGGTGCTGCTTTCAAATCATTTGGCTTTCAATTCTTCAACTTAATTGCTCCTTGAATGCTCACAAATCAGCATTCTTGAAGTGTAGTATTTTGACTCCTAGAATGCCTTGGGGAGTAATGGCTTCAATTAAGACAAATAACTTCATGTTGGTGAATGCACAATGCTGTTGGGCTGCTACTGCAATGCCTGTCTGAACGCCGTCTTGAGGACCTTAAACCGATCCTATTGACCCTGAATTTCGCCAAAAATAACTAGAGACAATAAGCTAAAAGCCATTGAAAACCACGCTTCAATTGTTTTTCTATATTGTCTGAAACAACGAAAACAATCCGCATTAGTTGCATAGACAACAGAATCCTGCTCACTTGCATTTTCTTGCCGTTTTGGAAGCCTTTCAATTGGAATTTTGACATGAAATTTCGGCACGCAAACCTGGAATCCTCGCAATGTATCTCATAAAAATTACAGCTCAAAATAAGTTATTTAACTTGGTCTAACCGCAGCCTAAATCCGAGTTGGATACAATGGATAAAACTAACAACCAAATAAATTGTTTCAAACTTAAATCCGAATTTAACTAGCTTAAACACACACGTTGTTCACAAAACTAAATTATTAATGTTCCAAAACATAGCGTAATTATAAATAATTCAAAGTCCCAATCTAAATGTACTACCAATTGACAACAGAAATAACAGTAAATCAATGATTTTATTGATAATTCTTCTCTTGGTGTATCTCAGAATTTGCATCATGGTTGGGAAACACTCTCTCACGCCACTTGTGAGGCTACCAAGGCCTCTATAGATCATTTTTCGTATGAGTCTTGGGCCCATATGCAACGTATGCTTATATCTAGTTGAGGGTTAGTAACCCCACTCCGGATAGGGTTGTTTCTTAGTTGAATCTATTAATATATTGACATGTTTCCAATTTTTTTTTGCCTTGGGTAGTTTGGTAAGGATTAATCATTGCAGTGATCCCATATCATGGCAGGTCCTGTAAGTGATTCTAACTCTATTGTGGTCTTATTACTGATACCCTAGTTCATGTTTTTCATATAGAAGAGTAGCAAGTGAATTATAACTCCGCTAGTGGGGTTTCCCGCTGCCGGTCCTAAGCCCGGATAAAGGAGGAAGGTTTTGGTAGGCCTGTGAGAGGCAGCGTAAAAATATGTCACATCCAGACGCATTGTTGGACGAGAATAGTACTATTATGGATGAACTCCTGGGAAGTCCTTTGTGTTGCCATGCCGCCAACCCCGCCGACCCCACCGACCTCGTGGTTGGCCGAGAATAGTACTAGGATGGGTGACCTCTTAGGAAGTCCTCGTGCTATCGCTTTGAGATTAAGGTGCAGCGCAAGAAGTAGCAAGTGAATTATCATTTGTATTGGAAAATAGCTATTTTATTTGCAAGCTTCTGGCTTCCAATTGTTTAAATACCGAGTATGGGAGATTTTGATTACTACAAGTATTTAACTATCAGGCATAACAGTTACTTGTATTGAAGTTGTACAGGGGCAGTCTTTAGTCGAATTTAAAAGTACATCATATGTTTGTGGTGAAGTACTTACTCTAATCTCCTTTTCTTTGTGTGCATAGTATTAAGGTTGTCCATGGTGATCTTTGTTCATGTTTTGAAGTGTAGTTTTTTTCGGGATTGTGTTACTTAAGTTGATATTTATTTCTGACCTTTCAGCTAATTGAGCGTTTTAATTGGCGGCTACCTGGTTATATTGGAAATGGAATTGACAAATGTTCTTTTAGTTATGTTGATGATGTGGCGGAGGGACATATAGCTGCTGTGAAAAAAGGTTGTCCAGGTGAACGATATTTACTTACAGGGGAGAACGCGTCATTCAAGCATGTTTTTGACGCTGCAGCTATCCTTACCAACACGAGTAAGCCCTATTTGAGTCTTCCTTTGTGGCTGATAGAGGCTTATGGATGGATTTCAGTTCTGTTTGCACGGATTACTGGAAAGTTACCATTGATCAGTCCCCCGGTATGTCATCAGTCCCACAGCATCTGTATCTGTATGTTATCTCTTCATCTGTTTTGTTAAATTTAAATGTACCTAAGATGATGGGCTCACTTCTGAATCTGACATAGGTATAAAAGCTGCATGTTCTTGCAACTAATACGTTTGTTGGGTTTTTAGGTTACATTTTTTTTGATAGACAACATTTTTTTATGGAAATGTTTTTTTTTTTTCCGAAGAAATTTATTTTTCAATGGAAAGCAGCAAATTTGCCAAAAAAAAAAAACTGTTCTTTTGTCTGTTAGGTTAGAGGTTAACAAATGGAAAATAAAAATACTGTCAGTTCAAGGAATAGAAAGGATGGGAGAAGAGGAAATGAGAAGTAAGACCTGAGGAAACATATGGCATACAAGGAAAGTATGTTTAATTTGGTGAAAATCAGATTGAGCAATACTTTTTTTTTTTAAAAAAAAAAAAAATGTTAGTACTGCATTATTTATTGAGGTTAACATATGAATGCTGAAATTTTGGAGCAGGTTGTAAATGTGATACGGCATCAATGGGCATATTCATGTGAGAAGGCAAAGATAGAACTAGGTTATAATCCAAGAAGCTTGAAGGAAGGCTTAGAGGAGGTACTCCTTTGGTTGAGGAGTGCTGGGCTTATAAAATACTAGCCTCATATGCACGCTTTGCGTGTGTGCAATGATATTTTAAATGTAACTTTTAATTTGTCTAAACAAACAAAAAAGAATTTTGTTTGTTTGAAAAATTGAAATATTTTCAAATTCACATAATAATAACAGAATTTTCCTTTTTTATCAGGTCATCCGACAATAATGAACAAAAGAAAAGGTTTATTTAATATATTCTATTTTCTATCAAATTTCTGCGATAATTGAAATGAAAACAAATTTATGTCACATTTTTATATAGTTGTTATTGAGTAGTAAAACAAACAACTAACAAATAAGGTTCGAACCTGAGATCTCATTTATTTTGTGAGAATCTAAAAATAGGAAAAAAATATCCGAATTGAATTTCTTTCATACCAAAAAATGAATTGAAGAAAACGTTGATACACTATATTTTCCCTCCTACCAAATTTGTACTATAATCAAATTCTAAATTTTACGGAGTACTTTCATATTCTAAATTTTTTAATTTGAATTTATCATATAAGCCAAGGGTGGAAATTTAAAGGTGGGCTCGGGTCGTGTCGGGACGGCTCAAGTGTCAAGCCCGTGTGCCTCGTGCCACAACGTGCCGTGCCTATAACGGGCCAAGAAAAGTTCATGCCGTGTCGGGCTCGTGCCAAGTTATAAAATATGAGGCCCATGCACGGCCTGGCCCAAGTGTCGTGCCGGGTCGACTCGTGCCGTGCCATCGTGCCTTATACTAATTTTTATATATTATGGATTTTTAACCAAAATGAGCGTGCCAACGTGCGGGCCGGCCCGTCATGCTCGTGCCGAGTTCGTGCCAAACTTTTAAAATGTTGTTCATAGGTGGCCCATGGCCCACTAGTCGTGCCTTCGTGCCGTGTCTAGTGATGGCAATGGGTCTGATCTGGAGCGGGTCTATGTGGACCCGGATCCAAATCTGTTTTCAAAGGCTGGACCCAGATCCGACCCGGATCCGTCGGGTCTGGAATGCATGGATGCAGATCCAAATCCATTGGATCCAACGGGTCCGGGTCCAAAACGGGTTCGAAATGGGTCCACCGTATTTCCTTTTAATTAATACAAAATTTTTAAAATTTAAGCATATAAATAACATTAACTAAATGTCTTACACGTCTTAAAACCATTAATTCATAAATTACATGTCTTAAAAGAATTAATTCCTAAATTACATGTCTTACAAATTTAATGTTACAATAGCAACATAAAATTAATTTTAAAAATATATATATATATTTTTTTAAGAGATTGTGCTTGTGACATAAGAATGTTACGGAGTAGACAACAACTTATGAATTATGAATTACTCCTCATATATATATATACATTCTAGCCTTATGTGCACGCTATGCGTGCTTTAATGTATGAGTGTCTTATATAATAGGCATTTTTATCAATATGGATATCTAATTGTAGAGAATTTTAAAATATGAATTTTGGTGTTTGTGTTTTATTTTTTTGAATTATATAGTTTGTAATATTTTCATTTAAAAAAAAATACAAAACTTCCTTTTTAGTTAATATTATATAGTTTGAATATTTAGAAATTTTTTGAAGGGTAGTTTAGACTTTTTGAGGGGGGACACCATGGCTCTCCCCTTGGCTTATATAATATATATATATATAGAGAGAGTCAGGATCTGCTAAAAACCTAATGAAAGTTGAAAACTAAAAACTTTTATTCCACACCGTCAGATCTAGATGCTTGAGATGTATGGCTGATAATAAAAGAAGAAAAAAAACGCATAACATTTTTCTTCTGCAAATCTACTTCAATTCATATCTCCATTATTAAGCAACAAACAAACAAAAACTCCTCCATAGAAAATAGCTATACAAACTTTTAATTTTTAAATTTTGAATTTACTTTTCTGATTTTCGAATTGTTCTTATGACTGATTTTCGAGTTGATATTACATATTAGTTCTGGTTAGTTTTCAAAGTGATTCGAACGATTCTTTTGAGCATCTTCATTGCTGGTTTGAAGGAGTATACATTCAAAGAAAATTGTAGCTCTTCATTGTCATTCAATTGAAGAAGTAAGCATTTTCATTGTAGAGGAATCATACACAATTTTTAGAGGTAAATAATCAAAAACGACATTTTCATTATGCACTATCTAGGGTTTGTTTAGTTCGAATTAGGAAAAAAAGTAGATTAGATTCGTTTTTAGCAGTTTCTGTAATGACCCGTATTCTAGGAACGTTGTTTTCGGAGAAAACAACAACACCAGTCGACAATAACTAAACACTTTTAATAATAAATTAAAGAATCATAGCGGAAGCTCTAAACTTAATCATTTTATTAATTAAACTTTAAAATCATTCCAAAATTAATGGACTAGACGAGTCCTTTATTACAAACTAAAAGCTATTAAACAGGTAAATAACATCAAGACGTCGGGTGCCTAATCAGCTCGCCACACACTTAACCCAACTCTAAACTCTATCCTGTATACCTGCAAAATATATTTGGGGGTCCACCGTCAGTGGCGAGTAACTAGACTGTTCCACTTAGCTGTGGAACCAAATAACATAAAATATTAAATCAAATAGAAGGCACGAAACAGCCCAAACATATTAGACAATAACAAATATCAGAATTATACAACAGAGATCACAACAGCGGAAGACTTCATCAACGGCAAATTCAAATACGAGATTCTTAATACAACATTCAATTTATTAATCAACAACAAGAATTAAACAACACGACCGAACTCGATACAACAAGTAATATCCCCAACACGATTCATCACAGATGAACCGATACGACACGGCACAAGGCCGATACAACAAACAAGTCCCCGACACGGCGCAAGGCCGATACAACAAGCAAGTCCCCGACACGATTCATCACAGAAGAACCGATATGACACGGCGCAAGGCCGATACAACAAACAAGTCCCCGACACGGCGCAAGGCCGATACAACAAGCAAGTCCCCGACACGATTCATCACAGATGAACCGATACGACACGACGCAAGGCCGATACAACAAACAAGTCCCCGACACAACGCAACGCCGATACAATAAGCAAGTCCCCGACACGATTCATCACAGATGAACCGATACGACACGGCACAAGGCCGATACAACATTGACACGACCGAATCAAGCGATAAATGACACGACTCAAGATCAAATAACAATCATCAAGACTCGAACCAAAACGTTAAATAACACGCAAGACTCACGCATGAACATACATCGAATTCCAACACTTCATACGTACAATACCACGTCACCATCATGCCAACTTAATCGCATAGAACAAAGGTTATACTATACATGATAAACCAGTAATTAGATAAACAACGCAAGAACCACATGTAACAATCATAAGGATTCAACCTTTATACTACAGAAGCAATTAATCAAGACTTAACCTGTATCCATGTACAAGTGTCATTCGGCTATACTATAAAATAATCAAGATCAAGGTAAGATTCATCACCATGCATAGTACCATTATAATTAATCATGCTAAATCAAGGATCATGCATAAATACAACCAAAAGGTCTCAGACTTACTGCCAGGCAACTTATGCGCATAAATACAAGCTTAATACACTATCCATGATTCAAGAATTCAAGAAAACAAAGGTTCATGCTTGAAAACTCATAGGAATACATTAAATCATGCGAAAAATTCATGCTTGCAACTATATAAACATGCGCCTAGTTCACTCGTAGACACGGTTCAAGAACTTCAAAGATTCGATCAAGATTATTATAGATTCATCACATAAGTATTAGACAACACAATATTACCTAAAGATTCAACAAGATTCAATTTAAATAATTAAATAAACTACAAAAACTCCCCTAAACCACTCGGCAATTCCTAGTATAACAATACTAACAACAATAATCTATTTAACCTAATATTCTATATTGGTTGATCCCAATACTAAGTGAAATAGCTAGTTACCTTTATATTGAATTGAGAAGAATGAAAGTTGAATATTTGGAAAGATTACAAGGGGGGGCCGCGAGTTTATTTGAGGGGGAAGTGATGATTGTTTTTGTTATTTTGATCAATATTAGTTAAGGGTTAAAAAGGGAGTTTTTTATGTAGGGGTTTACTAGGGTTTAGGAGTTAGATTAGGAAAGAAATTAATGGGAAATAATAGGGGGAAAGGGCCTTGTATTTTGGATGGAAAAGGGGCTAAGAGCTCCTAAGGTTTAGAAGGGAAAGTAGGAGAACAAAGAATAGATTTTTGATAGGGTCAAACATAGATGTGATTTACTAATTAAGATTAAAGTAGAAGTAAATCAACTTAAAGAATTTGTTTATGGGGGCCGGCTATGGAGAGGAAAATAGGGCAATTGGGCTAGCTCATCAAACATTAAATTAAGTCTTTTAGGCCCAAATCGAATGATTTGGACTTTAAGGCTTAATTTCGCATGAAATTTTACGGCCCAAAAATCCGGGTCGTTACAGTCTCCCCTCCTTAAGAAAATTTCGTCCTCGAAATTTCATAAGGAAGCTCATATAAGCACGAAAATATTAACTGCAGCAAAATGAGCTAAAGAAACTACCTGCATCGTTCTTGGATCGGGCTGCAGCTTCTTCCTGAGTCATGCAGAAAATGGGATTTCGCACCGCAGCCTTGTCGTCTGAGTCTGCGGCCTTATTCTTCGCGCAAAATATTGTCTTGTGGCCAGCTTGTACGCACCTGTAACACACGATCGGCCTACCGTCGCACCTTCTTCCGGGATGAACTCCCTTCCTGCATCCACTACAGATCCTTGGGTCTTGATCCTGGGTTGAATGATTGTATGGGCTTGGGTTCTCGTCGTTTTCAAGGCGAGGCTTCTTAGTTGCGGCCGGAGTAGGAGCTGGGGATGCCCTTTTCTTTTCTGCTTCTTCTTCGGCAACAGATGCGTAAATCTCCAATGCTACCTCGTACGCCCTTTAGAAAGTTGACGCTCCACTGCTTATTACATGAACCCGAATGCGCGGATCCATTTTCTTGATATATCGCTTCACCCTTTCAGCCTCCGAGGGTATTACCGCTGTTGCGAACCGCGACAATTCAGTGAACTTGTCCGTATAGGCTTGCACGGACATGCTTCCTTGAGTTAGAGTCAGGAATTCCTCTTGCTTCTGCCAACGCAGCTCGTCCGGGTAGAATCGCTCTTGGATCTTCTCGGTGAATTCTTGCCAGTTTAGCGTCAGTTCCGCCTCGGGATTAGCTCTTACTGTGCTCCACCAGTTGTCTGCTTCGCCCTTCAAATAATAAGACGCGATAGGCACTTTTTCTTGTTCCGAGCACGCCATGGCATCAAAGAGTTTTCCCATTTCACGTATCCAATTTTCAAGGATCACTGGATCAGCTGCCCCATCATATGCCGGAGGTCGGAGACGTGCAATCATGTCAAATGACGACTGACCACTCATCGGTTGAACACTCCTTTGGGCCAAGATGAGGATGGCATCCTCTAAGGCTCGGCGCCTGTTGCGGGAGTTAACCATTCTGTTAGGGGTCGACATCCTGCAAAAGAATAACATTAATTAGGAATAAATACATAACAACACAAGGACCTAAGAAAACTAAAGAACAAAATCATTCTTATCCCATGGCTCTACCCGAGTCAACTCTCACTAAGTTTTCATGGTAAAGCTAACTATGTTAACTCTCGGAATCATAAAGCACACAATCTCACGGGTTACTTATGAAGAAGTAACCTAAGGTTTCAGCACTGATACCAACTGTAATGACCCGTATTTTGGGAACGTTGTTTTCGGAGAAAACAACAACACGAGTCGACAATAACTAAACACTTTTAATAATAAATTAAAGAATCACAGCGGAAGCTGTAACGACCCGTAATTTAGCAGCGTTGTTTTCAGAGAAAACAACAATCACAGATCATTAACTTCTAAAACTTCAAGATTAGATTCATAAACTATAGCGGAAGCTCTATAACTTAATCATATTATTCATTAAAAACTGTTAATTAAACCCAAAATAATTATTATCCAAAGTCCTTTACTATTACAAAATAAAGATTAGACTACTAAAACCAAAAGAACATGATCAACACTAGTCATCAGGTCACTTCTAAACTGGCTAGCTCACAATCCCAGCCCATGCGAAACCAAAACTCAATCACCACCTGTACCTGAAAGAGAATGGGGGGTCCACAGTCAGTGGTGAATAATTAGATTGTTCTACTTAATCAGTAGAACACAATTAGAAACATAATAATCAGAATAGATCATCTGAACAGTCGAACAAGTCATCATGCAAAGAAATCAAAGGCAAACACATCAAATACGCAGCGGAACATACTTAGCATAACTAAACTATACCTTCCAACGGTCACCTCTCAACATCTCATAATCTGAAACAACTTATCTTTCATTATTCCATTCTATAACTTCTATCGGTCAAACTTCAACGTACGCCAATCGTACTCCATCGTTCCAATGGTCCAACTTCAACGTACGACAAATGTACCTCATCGTTCCATTGGTCTAACTTCAACATATGATTATTGCACTCCATTGTCCCGTCAATCTCTTCATTGGTCCAACTTCAACATACCACTGTTGCACTCCATCGTGCCAATGGTTCAACTTCAACGTACAACAAATGTACTTCATCGTCCCATCGGTTCAACTTCAACATACAAAAATAGCACTCCGTTGTTCCATCAACCATACCAGACGACAATTACCCCTTCTTGCAACACTAATCAACTCATACTCTTAAATAAACTCAATATCAATCTTACAACTCAATAGAATAAACCCATAATCGTATCAACTATCAATCACCAACAGTTATTGCTTAAAACGTAATAAAAATCATATTTTTCCCACACACAACCATTCGACAATCATCAAAGAACAACATAAAAATCATTCTTTAAATCAAATTAACATATACACCATGAATCAAACATATAACTTAACAATAAATCATAGAATCATAACATGAGCATATAATCATCATACAAGGACTAAAACAAGAACAAAACCAAACCTTTAATACATCATACTACACGGTTCATAGTAATAACAATAACAACAAGATCAAAATCAAGAAACCAACATATCATTCTTTAATCAAAGATTCAAATCAAGACTATCATCAAAGAACAATCACATATCAAGATTTCAACTTAAAGATCAAGAATTAAACATAAAAATCATATTTTTAAACCAAGAAACTATTCGACATTCATAAAGAGTACACGACTTAACATCATACAACATTCAAGATCAATCAATAATTCAATACAACAATTCTACACTAGCAAGAATCATGAAACAAACATAGGTTAGTAGTGAAACATGCAAATAATTCATCAAATCATTATAGAATCCCATATAAACCACTCGGCCATCCTCTAAATAAACAATTAATCAATTCAAAACCAAATCAACATGATTCTAAGCAATCCTACGTTGTTCTAAACTATTCCAAATCAAATTCTAAAGACTATGAAACTAATCTATCCTAAAGATTAAGTAAAAGCAATCCAATTACCTTTGAAAGGGGAAAGGTTCGAACTAAGTGCCAAGACCACACGGTTCTTGAAGGTTCTTTAAGGTTTCTTTAATGTTCTTTGATCGATCTTTAAGGGTTGAAGCAAAAGGAAAGGGTTAGGAATAGTTTTATTGATTGATCTTTGAAGGAATATTATTAAAGAATTTGGTTGGTGTAGTTTCTTTCCTTGGCCGTGTAATATGGGAAGAAAATAGGGTTTTAGTTTCCTATAATTCAGTAGAAAAGTTAGGAAACAACAATAGGGTTTTTCTAGAATAGGTCAAAATAGATATAGCATTTAATAATATAGGGTGAAATAAATTAAAGAAATTAATCAACAAGAAAAGAATAGGATGGTCGAAAATATTGAAAGGAATAGGAGTTAAAAGTTCCTAAAATTTAGTAGAAAAGATAGGAAGCCAAAGATAAAAATAGGATTTTTATAATAAGTCAAAATAGATAAAGAATAGTAATATCGATTTAACAAATTAAATGAAATAATTAAAAGGAAATTAATCAAGGGAGCTGTGTAACAATGAAGGGGAAAGGGTTGTTTCCTTCCTAAAATTTAGTAGGAAGTTTAGGAGAACAAAGATTAGACTTTTAGAAAGGGTCAAAATAAATATGGTTTAATAAATTAGGTTGGAAATAAATTGAATTAAATTAGAAGAAAAGGGAAAAAGGGGGCCGTGAGTCTCTACGAATAAAAAGGGGTTTTTATTTTGTAGTTTTTATTTGCAGTTTAGTTTTTTATTTGTAGTTTAGTTTTTATTTGTAGTTTGGAAAATAAATAAAATAAAAACAAAGGGGTGATGATCCCTAAAATCTAGTAGGGAGAATAGGTAAGCAAGGATTAGGGTTTTAGGCTTAGTTACAAAATAAATAAAGTTTAATAATAATATTGATCAAAACAAGAGAAACAATTTAATTTAAAGAAATGGCCAAGAGGGCCGTGAGATAAAGATAGGGAAAAGAAGAATTGAGCTCGGGTTTAACCTGACAGAATAAAAAGGTTCGAGCCAGGATTAAAATAATTGGACCGCTACAATAAAAGTATTAATTAATTAAATAATAATCAATTAAATAATCAATTAATTACACATTTAATTAATTAAGAAAAAATTTAAAATAACCCGAAATTTTGGGGTATTACAGGAAGCTCTAAACTTAATCATTATATTAATTAAACTTTAAAATCATTCCAAATTTAATGGACTAGACGAGTCCTTTATTACAAACTAAAAGCTATTAAACAGGTAAATAACATCAAGACGTCGGGTGCCTAATCAGCTCGCCACACACTCAATCCAACTCTAAACTCTATCCTGTATACCTGCAAAATATATTTGGGGGTCCACCGTCAGTGGCGAGTAACTAGACTGTTCCACTTAGCAGTGGAACCAAACAACATAAAATATTAAATCAAATAGAAGGCACGAAACAGCCCAAACATATTAGACAATAACCAATATCAGAATTATACAATAGAGATCATAACAGCGGAAGACTTCATCAACGGCAAATTCAAATATGAGATTCTTAATACAACATTCAATTTATTAATCAACAACAAGAATTAAACAACACGACCGAAGTTGATACAACAAGTAATATCCCCAACACGATTCATCACAGATGAACCGATACGACACGGCACAAGGCCGATACAACAAACAAGTCCCCGACACAGCGCAAGGCCGATACAACAAGCAAGTCCCCGACACGATTCATCACAGATGAACCGATACAACACGGCGCAAGGCCGATACAACAAACAAGTCCCCGACACGGCGCAAGGCCGATACAACACGGCGCAAGGCCGATACAACAAACAAGTCCCCGACACGGTGCAAGGCCGATACAATAAGCAAGTCCCCGACACGATTCATCACAGATGAACCAATACGACACGGCACAAGGCCGATACAACATTGACACGACCGAATCAAGCGATAAATGACACGACTCAAGATCAAATAACAATCATCAAGACTCGAACCAAAACGTCAACTAACACGCAAGACTCACGCATGAACATACATCGAATTCCAGCCCTTATACGTACAATACCACGTTACCATCATGCCAACTTAATCGCATAGAACAAAGGTTATACTATACATGATAAACCAGTAATTAGATAAACAACGCAAGAACCACATGTAACAATCATAAGGATTCAACCTTTATACTACAGAAGCAATTAATCAAGACTTAACCTGTATCCATGTACAAGTTCCATTTGGCTATACTATAAAATAATCAAGATCAAGGTAAGATTCATCACCATGCATAGTACCATTATAATTAATCATGCTAAATCAAGGATCATGCATGAATACAACCAAAAGGTCTCAGACTTACTGCCAGTCAACTTATGCGCATAAACTAAGATCAAAATACAAGCTTAATACACTATCCATGATTCAAGAATTCAAGAAAAAAAAAGGTTCATGCTTGAACACTCATAGGAATACATTAAATCATGCGAAAAATTCATGCTTGCAACTACATAAACATGCGCCTAGTTCACTCGTAGACACGGTTCAAGAACTTCAAAGATTCGATCAAGACTATTATAGATTCATCACATAAGTATTAGACAACACAATATTACCTAAAGATTCAACAAGATTCAATTTAAATAATTAAATAAACTACAAAAACTCCCCTAAACCACTCGGCAATTCCTAGTATAACAATACTAACAACAATAATCTATTTAACCTAATATTCTATATTGGTTGATCCCAATACTAAGTGCAATAGCTAGTTACCTTTATATTGAATTGAGAAGGATGAAAGTTGAATATTTGGAAAGATTACAAGGGGGGCCGCGAGTTTATTTGAGGGGGAAGTGATGATTGTTTTTGTTGTTTTGATCAATATTAGTTAAGGGTTAAAAAGGGAGTTTTTTATGTAGGGGTTTACTAGGGGTTAGGAGTTAGATTAGGAAAGAAATTAAAGGGAAATAATAGGGGGAAAGGGCCGTGTAGTTTGGATGGCAAAGGGGCTAAGAGCTCCTAAGGTTTAGGAGGGAAAGTAGGAGAACAAAGAATAGATTTTTGATAGGGTCAAACATAGATGTGATTTACTAATTAAGATTAAAGTAGAAGTAAATCAACTTAAAGAATTTGTTTATGGGGGCCGGCTATGGAGAGGAAAATAGGGCAATTTGGCTAGCTCATCAAACATTAAATTAAGTCTTTTAGGCCCAAATCGAATGATTTGGACTTTAAGGCTTAATTTCGCACGAAATTTTACGGCCCAAAAATCCGGGTCGTTGCAGTTTTATAGTCTTTATCGTTTTATCAGATTCAATCGTTTTATAGTCTTTATCGTTTTATCGGATTCAATGACATGCTATAGCATTTTTTCACATGTACCCTTTTATATTGAAATGTACCCTTTTACATTGAAATGTACCACTTTATTTTTATCGTTGCTTAACTGCCTTTTGAATGCATTAGAATGTGATTAAATTATATGTATCATTTCATATTTAAATGCACTACTTCGTTTCACAAATGTACCATGTTTTGTTGTAATTGTTGTTGTTATTGTACCCTTTTTTTCAAAATGAACAAGTATTGCATATGAATTTATAAAATGTACCATTTTCTGTTACAATGTACCATTTTTATTGTAATGTACCCTTTTTCTTTTAAACTGTATCTTTTACTAGATTGATTAACAATTATTATTATCCATTAATCAAATATTTTTTTACTGCAAAATCCAATATAACAAAACAGAGATTAGTTCAATTTTGGGTTATGTTGAGTGTTTATAACGTAGTTTGTATCTTGTTTATGTGTTATTGGTGAATAGTTACTCTCTATTAATTAGCAATAGTGTGATACTCGATACTTGTTGGAGTTAAAGAAAAAAAATGTGGAATGACGTAACTTTTTTTTTTCTTAACATGTTTTGAATTATTATATTACTGTTAGATTAAGGGGCACATTATAAAATAAAGGGGTACATTATAATCTAAAGGGGTACATTTCTGCCACTTTTGTTTTTTTTCTTTCTCAAAATGTCTTGATTATTATATTGCTGTCACATTAAGGGGCACATTAGAAAATAAAGGGGTACATTATAATCTAAAGCGGTACATTTCTGTCACCACTGTAATTTTCTATTTTAGCACATTGTAATAAGAGAACATGCTCAATCTCATTGTAAATTGAGCACGTGGCTTGGTTTGTGGAACTTCCCACAGTAATTACTTTTCATATTGTAGAAAGCATATTAGTGTTTGAATTTGTTTTGGTTTTGAATTGGTTGCAGATTTGTGAAGGATCATTGGTGCATCTAAGTGCAGTAGGAAACAACTTAACTGAGGCTGTGGATGGACTATATGTTGCTGCTTTTGTGCACCAACCTAAAGTCTAGTTTTTAGTTAATTAGAAATCTAAACTTGTTAGTTAATTAAGAACAATAGTAATCGTAGTGATGTTCTAATGATTTCTATATAAGCAGTATGCTACTCAGTACTTGTTGGAGTTAATCATGTCTAATGTTTTCTTTATAAACACAGTTACTCTCTATTAATTAGCAATAGTGTGATACTTGATACTTGTTGGAGTTAATTTGATATATATAGTGTGATCTCCGACTTCAAATTTTTGGATGACAATTTATCTTCACTTTGAACAATTCTGCACTTTTTCCTTTCTTGAATAACATCATCTACATCATCATCTTCATCTGGTATGTAGTCCTCATCATTTGACTTTTCATTAGGTGGTTTTTTGCGCAAACAAAGATCTTTTGAAGAAATTTTCAGATTGTCATCTTTCTTCAAGTTTCTACTTGTTTTATTTCCCACAACTTTCTTAAAAATCTTCTTTGTGTCTTTCTCTCGATCCTCCTCAACACACCATGAAATAAAAAAATTGACATGTCACCATGAAATTATATACAATAAATTTAAAAACAATTCTCAACACACCATGTATTCCTATTAATCTTAACAAATACATTAACATGTAAAAAAATTTTGGAATGTTACACAATAAAATACCAAATTTTAAACAAAAAAGGGGTACATTATAAAATTAGAGGGGGTACACAAGTAGCATTATAGAGAAATCATCTAAAATTATTGAATAATTATATGGTACATTTTACAAAACAAGTGGTACATATAAATATAAAAGGGTACATTTTACAAGGATAAACTAATGAAAATCAAGATCATCTTCTGTACTTCTAGTACATATTAAAAATCAACTATACATATTAAAATCTAAGGTACATATTAAATTCAGGGAATATATATTAAATTCAGATGGCGCATATTAAATTCTAGTGGTGCATATTAGAATCAAATAATACATATTAAATTCAAGTGGTACATACTAAATTCGGGGGTACATATTAAAATCCGATAATACATATTAAAATTATACAACGATAATTTCTTATTATTCATATCTACACGACTACACCTAGTCTATCATATCATTATCCTTATGTAACCTATGTAGGATTTGAACCTACATCTTTGTGCATCGGCACAATGCTCTACCATTGAGCTAATAGGTTTAAAATAACATGTTATCAATCAAAAATCACATTTTCAACATCGGATGAAACCATGGATAATCTTAAATTAATATTTACTACAATCAGCGGGTAAAACAATCATAAATTTCAAATCAACAGGTACATATTAAAATTCGGAGGTACATATTAAATTCAAAGGATTCATATTAAAATCAGGGGGTACATACTAAATTCAGGGGTACATATTAAAATCAGGGATTACATACTAAATTCAAGGGGTACATACTAAAATGAGGGGGTACATACTAAAATTAGGGCTACATACTAAATTCAGTGTTTTAGAATATGAGTTGCACAATCAAAGTAACATTTACAAAGTAGGTAAAGCCCAAATCCGTGTTTGATAACTTGCAATTCGAATATCAGAATCACATAACTCGGTATCATAAATCAAATCAATTCGAATATCAGAATCACATAATTCGAATAAACTAAAACAATTTAGGATTGAAAAGTTATCATTAATAAAAGATCAATTGCAAAATACTAAACTAAACTTGAGAAAGCCACCTATCAAAAACATAGGCAGAGGATAGTATCAAGTAAAGAAGGTAATAAAATCATATTCAATACAATCATTTAAAAAAAAAATTGATCACAAATTCGCAACCAACAATCACAAAAATCACAAGATAATAATTGATATTGAATGCTAAACCATTCATGTTATTCGTTCAAGCAAAGATATACCAACGAAAACCTAAAATTGAACGATTATCGAGCATAAAACCTCATAAGAAAAATAGTCGATGAAATCACAAAATAATTGCTACAACTATAGATCTCCAATGAAAATAATGACAAAAACGTAGATAGAACTTGAACAAAATTAACTTCAAAGAAAAAGTATTAAATAAGTAATTGCTACAAAAAAATTGCTTAAACCTTACCTGGCCTGAATCATGAAGTTTGATTCAAATCATCAATGGAGAGAAAATTTTGAACAGATTCAGCTACAAAGTAAAGAGATAACACATAATAAACTTGAAAAATTATGAGAATGAGGAGGTAATGAGGAGAGAGAAATTCATGAACATGTTGGTTACTTATTGGTGGTAATTTTCCATTTGAGGTTGTAGTGGGAACATGGCAGTTGATTTTTTTTTTTTAAAGCCAAATTTAATATTAATTTTACTTGATTAAGTAATGTTATCACAAGTATTAGGCTTGGCTCGGTTGAAATTATGTCGATTATTTTACACTATGTTTTAATAAGTAAAGTTAGTTTTATTTATCTTTACATGGTCTCTTTGGTATAAAGGAGTGATTGACATAAATTAGTGATTAATTGTTTAAAGTTAATATTCTATGGATTAATAAGAATAAAAGGGTTACAATGAAATCCACTAGTGGGTACATATTGTATTATGTTTATTGCAGTAATTAAATTAATCATGGAATTATTTATAGTCTTTTGGTTTTAAAAGATTATGAGTTGTATGTCGATATAATTTTGATCAACGTATTGTGATCTGACATAGTGATGATATATACTTTGGTATTATTACTGATTATTAACAACCAATCTAAATATATATATATGTGTGTGTGTGTGTGTGGTCGAGCACATGGAATTTTTTTTAGTTGATTATTTAATTAGCTTAAACAATTGTGTATAACAAAATTATTTTGTTAGATTGTTTTATCTAATTAAGTATGATTCTCATGTTAGTGGTTGTTAATGACAAATGACATGTAGAAATGATTAATTTGGTTAAAGCTATTATTCTATGGTTTAATAGAATAATGAGGATGAATTGAAATTCATGATATAAGATATATATGCAAATATTGCATGGTTAATACTGCAATTAACTAATCATGAAGGTTATAATCTTTGGGTTTAGAGGATTATGTAATTTATTAATCATGTCATAGTTCAATTTAATTATGATGTAATCTATGGTATTATAGAATTATTTATTTGTTTCTATTGTTCAAGTATTCTATTCAAATCATTTGAATAGTGACAACCTCATTAAGGTTGTGAATTATTATTTCCTAATGGATATATTTTGTATGTTAATATTAGACAAGGATTATGTTTTTCACAATATTGTCAATTAAAGATGATAATTGACAATTAAAAGATTTAGACTTGTTAGAGGCAGTAAATAACTTAATCCAAGATTTTCCAATGTTTATAAAGTATACATGAATTAAGTTTTACACTACAATATAGTGGTGTGTCTGAAAGAAAATGATGGTGTATTTCATGTTATTATATTCAGGTTTAAGTGATGGTATATGAGAAAAGTTGTCTTAATGACATGTTATATTTTAAAATGATTTATGTTAAAAAGGAATAATTAAAGTAGTCCCATATGAACTATGATACCAAAGGGAAGTCAAACTTGAGTTATTTCAAAGTTTGGAATCGAAATGTAAAATTTGGATAAAAGTGGAGTTGAGCGCATCAATATAGAATATGCGGTATAGTAAATTCTATAGGTTCTATGCTATAGAACAAATGACGTTTGGTCGGTTTACCCCACCGTATGGTCAAAGGATGCAATAGTTAATGAATATTATTGTTTATCACTTCCTAAATTAAAGGATGATACTCCAAAGTACCAATGTTAAGGAAATTGATCAAAGTGCATATGATCAAGACATAGATGATCAAACTCAAATTGAGAATGATTCATCTAAATCATCACAATTTGGTAGCATAATATGGCTAAGGTTAAATTAATTAGCCTGTTTTCATGTATGTTTAAATAAAGGACCAAAGTTTTATTTTGATAAAGTTTTCCATATTGTTTTCAATATGGGATGTGATCCTTTATTTTGTGTGCATCTCTTGGAAGACTAAGAAACAAGTCAACATCTCTGGGTCTTCTGCCAAGGCAGAATATCAGATCACTCTATGTCTACTGTGATATGTGAACTGAAGTGTTTGAAGCGGTTGCTTTTGATTCTTGGGATTCAACAGCCTAAGGCTATGAATTTGTATTATGATATAGTCATTCTGCTTTGCATCTTGTGCAATATCTAGCTTTTCATGAACATACCAAACACATTAAAGTTGATTGTCACTATTTGCAAGACACAGTACAAGATGGTACAAATCAGTCCCTCTCATGCTCCCACTCATGTGCAACTAGGAGATATTTTTACTAAAGTTGTTGGTCATAGTCAGTTTCAGCTCCTTCTTCGTAAGTTGGGCATTTAATTTGTGATCTCCATGCTCCAACTTCAGGGGAGTGTTAGGATTATATTTGTAGACACCTAAATGTGTCTCCCCAATGTAGAGACTAATGATGAACGTACCATATTGTCATAAGGTACAACTAAGGGGAATTGACGATGAAAATGCATAACACCCCCTCAAACATGTTTAAAGTGTCTTGGAAGCAATTGTTAGGTGTCGCGATGATTACGAGATTTATCTATAGTTTTTCACCATTTTTAGGAATTTTTCATATATTTTCTGTGCTTTTTTCCATATTTTATATTCATAAAAAAATTATAAAAAAATGTCATTTTGCATCAAAAAATATTTTTCAAAAATCATAAAAAATAATTTGATAATTTATTCATATTTTACTGTATTTTTTATCATATTTGTACAGCTTTTTATAGAATTTTGTAGCATTTTTGCATGCTTAGGGGCATTTTCGTCATTTTCGAATGTTGAAAATTGTTCTGCAAAGTATATTAGGGTCTTTCATACTTTTCATAATTTTTCATAACTTTTTTTTAAATTTTTCTGTAATTTTTAGAGCTTCTAGAAGTTTCTAGAACATTCCGGAACGTTCTGGGCATTCCGGAACCACTACGCCAAAAAACACTTTTTATAGCGGTTGGAAGAGCCTTTTTAAAAACCGCTATTGTTCGCAGCGCTATAAAAAGTGGACAGAGCCTTTTATAGCGGTTATTGAGCCTTTTATAGCGGTTTTGTAACCGCTATTAAAAGGTAGCTTTTTATAGTGGTTCTTCAATAACAGCTATAAAAGGCCACTTTCATGATGCACAAAATATGTTACATTTTTGCTAACCTTTTATAGCGGTTTTTTAAAAACCGCTATAAAAGCTCTGGTTTTTTATTAAAAAAAAAAACCCTAAAAATATCCAATAAATGAAACCTATATAATATATCCAAAACCAAAAGAAACTTCTATTTTTAACAAGAATATAGTACAATATCTGCAACAAAATAATATACGATGTTTCCATATACATTTAATCCCGATTACAAAATATGGATATTCCTCTAATTCCATCCAAAAAAAATCCCAAACGTCATGGATTCAATAATACATAGTAATGAACAATTATAACTTTCAACCTACATTTTTCGAAAAAATGTCGCACCCACGAAACTCTAATGTCATGAAGTTGGCTTTGATCATAACTTGAAGATTGACAATCCACATAATACTGCAAAAAATAAAAATGTTATCTTAGTAAACAAACAAATGTGGTTAAATAAATGATATATTATGATCATATGGATTGCTACATAGAAATTGTTTCCATCTTAGAAAATATTTCGTCGTTTTAATCTATATTCATTCATTCAAGCATTTTATAACTCGTTCGCATGATTTTAAGCAAAAAAAAAAAAGACTATTTTTGGGGTTTTCATTCCGATCTTCAAACCATTCAATCAATTTCAAGTTTCTAAGCTATAATCTTGTCCTATAACATTAATGTTATCAACCTAGGACTTATTTGCATGATTTTAGAAACAATAGGGTCATTTCAGAACAAAATCTAGTGACTTAGGTCTTTTTTTTGTTGTTTTGGGGTGTGTTCATTCCTAAATTCGAGCCACTAAGCCTATATTATTTTTTAAAAATTGCAATCATGTCTTATAACATTCATTCTATCAACCTAGGACATATTTGCAATATTCTAGAGACAATAGGGTCATTCCGGAACAAAATCTAGTGACTTTGGTCATTTTTTGGTTGTTTTTTGGTATTTTCGTTCCCAACTTCGAGCCAACTCAGTCTATTTCATGTTTCAACATTGTAATCATGTTCTATAACATTAATGTTATCAACCTAGGACTTATTTGCTTGATTTTACAAACAATAGGGTCATTTCATAACAAAATCTTGTGACTTAGGTCATTTTTTTGTTGTTTTTGGGTGTTTTAGTTCCCAACTTCAAGCCACTAAGCCTATATTATTTTTTCAAGCTGCAATCATGTCCTATAACATTCTTACTATAAACCTAGGACTTATTTGCATTTTTCTAGAGACAATATGGTCATTCCGGAACAAAATCTAGTGACTTTGGTCATTTTCTAGTTATTTTAGGGTGTTTTCGTTCCCACCTTTGAGCCACTCAGCCTATTTCATGTTTCTAAGTTGTAATCATATCTTATAACATTCATGTTATCAACCTATGACTTATTCTCAGGATTTTAGAGATAATAGGGCATTCTGGAACGAAATCTAGCGACTTTGATCATTTTTCTGCTGTTTTTGGGCGTTTTCGTTCCCATCTTTACACCATTGAACCTATTTCAAGTTTGTAAGCTGCAACCATGTCCTATTACATTCATGTGACCAATCTAGGACTTATTTGCATGATTCTAGAGACAATAAGGTCATTCCAGAAGAAAAAAAATCTAGTGAGTTTGATCATTTTTTGTTGTTTTTGTTCCCAACTTCGAGACACTCGGCCTATTTCATGTTTTTAATTTGTAATCATATCCTATAACAGTCATGTTGTCAACCTATGACTTATTTGCATGATTCTAGAGACAATAATATCATTCCGGAACAAAATCTAGTGACTTAATTTGGTCATTTTTTTTTAATGTTTTTATGTGTTTTTTTTCCCAACTTCGTGCTACTTAGCCTATTTCATGTTTCTAAGTTGTAATCATGTCCAATAACATTGATATTATCAACCTACGACTTATATGCATGATTTTAGAGACAATAGAGTCATTCCAGAACAAACTCTAGTGATTTTGGTCACATAAAAAGCAACAAAATATATAAAAAGCAAAATAATAGTTTCTTTTATGTGCTTTATCACATATTAGACACAATCGACTCCATTGTTTTGACAAGGATGCTGGAAAATTAATGTAATCAATGTAAAAAAGGAATTTTAATACTTTGCCAAAAAAAAAGGAATTTTAATAGTGTTTCTTTGCAAATAAAATATCTATGATTATAAAACAAGCATCCGAGTTTTCATACCTGTATTGTTATCCATTTGGTATTCATCTTATACTTTGTGGTAATTTCAACTTCACTTCATACCTTTGTTATAAACATTCAAAGGCAAAAAGGATGAGTATATATGGGAAAAACATTCAGAGTAAAATCAATCAAAATTATATACTCGTAAACATTTAGAGTAAAATCAATCAACCTAATACGTACAAAATACAAATGTTTCGATTCTAAGACTCTCTCGCTTCACAGATCTGTTACAAGTAACAACAACCAAGAAAAGGCTCAATGTAAAATCAATCAAAATTATATACTCGTAAAATTTAATAAGAAGAATGAAAAAAAAACCAATGTGTTAGTTCACTTCTATTAAATGCTTAATCCCCTGATCATTTCACCAACAGTATCATTAGATGATGAGATTAGTGATGAAGTTTAGTTTAAATATGCTTAATTAATTAAGAGTGGCCTTTTTTGGGCCGGCTAACAAGCATGGAAACAAACTTTTCATGATGTAGAAAGTAGCCTTCTACTCCTCAACTAAATGAGTACCCAAAAAATAATTCTGAAATTTTTTGCATCTCTCCCCTCCCTACAACAACTCCCCTTCCCTCCAGCCCCCTACCCCCCTTACAATACCCCCCACAGCCAACTCCTCCCCTCTGCAGAAGTCCCCCTTCCCTCCAAACTCCTTGCTATCACCACCTTCCCTCTAAACCCCCTGTTGATCCCCCCTTTTGATTTCCTCCCTACTGTAACCCCTTGCCCCCCTAATTATGTTCTAATCTTATTAGTTGTATAATGATGGCAACTAGAAAATCTCATAAATAATGAAATGATGAAACACCAACAGAAAACAAATATACTAAAAGCCCAAAAATGTCACTTGCACAAATTAACATTATATCAATTCCACAAACACAATACCATAAATTGAGAGCAAAGCAAGTAGCACCAAATAAATTCTAACCTTGTAGTTCAACCAAATCTATGATGGAAAAAGCCCTAAATTTGAACAACTTCAACAATGAAAGCTTGCAAACAACCTTACACTACACTAAAATCAGAACAACAAATCAATACCCAAAACCAAAGAGCAAATCAAGCAACAAATAACATTTAAAGAGAAAAAAAATGAGGTTTTTTACCTTGAAATGTTGCGAACAACGCACTAATGGCAGCCCTACGGACAACTAGCAACAAAATCCCTATGAACAACTGGAAAAACCGCAATTTCGAACAAATTGCTGGAAAAACCAAAGCCTAAAATTGCTGGAAAAACAATATTAGAATTTCGAACAAATCGAAGCCTAAAATCGGAATTGTTGAAATGGAGTAACCCTAAATATGGAATTGTTGGACAAATCAAAGCTTGGGAACGATGAAGATGAACATGAAAGGACGAATTGAAAGAGTAGCTGTTTGGGTTTTTTTTGTAGGAAATGGAAGTGAAAGATGAAGAGGAAAGGACGAATTGAAGGAGTAGGGGTTTGGGTTTTTTCGTGGGAGATGGAAGTGAAAGATGAAGATGAACAAACTGATCGATTAGGTGTCCTTTTTTTTATCTCACTTTTAATAGCGGTTATACAATAACCGCTATAAAAGATAGACTTTTAATAGAGGTTATAGTATAACCGCTATAAAAGGCTAACTTTTTATAGCGGTTTTGGTATAACCGCTATAAAAGATGCCGAACCTACCTTATTATAGTGGTTTGCTCATAGCCGCTATAAAAAAAGCGCTATAGAATGCATTTTTTGGCGTAGTGAACATTCTGGAACATATTAGAACATTTCGGGACACCCCGGAATATTCCGGAATATCAAAAGATTACAGAATATTTCCGTAATCAAATAAATAAATCGGATCATAATCTCGGGAATCATGCGCAAAATCAAGCAAAATTGACCCTGGATCAAGACAACAACTGCGCATAGACGCAGGTCTCATATCACGACCTGCATCTAGATGCAGGACACAAATACTGACTTGCGTCTAGATGCAGGTCATGTTACAAGACCTGCGTATAGGCGCAGGTCTGATGTCCCTCCGGGTCATTCGTTGCTCCTTCTGGCCTATAAATACAGGTCCTTCCAAGCTTTTCAACATACGCCAACAACACCGATCCCTCCCGTACATTGCATACTTCAACTCCATACACTTATACCACATCAAACACATCCCAAAACACCAACTCAATCAACTTCAAATAAACACTTAGATTCATCATCGTTGGTTTTCCTTGGTTGTTTTGATTAAAGGCATTACAAGGTACTATTTTCTGAAGTCTCTACCCTTCTAAACTTTTATTACTTTGTTTTGATTTCATTATTTGACCCATTAAATGTTGATTAAAATGGAGATAAGCGATGATAACGGATAAATTCATAACAAACAATGAAATTTCTAGTTGAACATATATATATGAATGTTCAACGTTGTTTTCATAATTCTTCACAACTTTCATAACAACTTGATCTTCTTTTTAATCACCATTTTATAATTAATTTTTTAGTATTTCATTAATTTTAACATGATCTACATACATGCGTTGTGATTATCAATTCACTTTCGCATTACATAATTAATAGATCGTACATAAAAGTTTAATTTCTTAATCAATTCACATGCTTATTGTTTTAATTTTGTATATATTATTTTGAATCTCCTTATTTAAGTATTTTGCAATCATAGATTTATTTCTTCATTATGTGTTTTATTCATGATTTATTATTTTTAGGATTTTAATATGGACTTAATTCAAAGTGGTCACAATAATTAGACCTAAACTGCAAATAATTCAAACCCACCTAGTAATATGCCCTTTTAGGATATAAACTGAGATATCTTTGTATTCGGGATTAATAATGATACGACCACAAAAAGAGACCTAATAGAGAGCGCTTACAGGCAGGCGGGCCCAATGCACGATTGGCTTGTAACCTGTCTCCGAACCCATACGCTGGTGCACGACCATATGGGGCCAATTGCTCCTGACATTGGTACTTCGTCGGTGTCCGTGGACCGTATAAACGCACGGTGGCGACTCCTACTAGATCGTATTCACGTACGGCGTTAACGAGCATTCAAAAATAACTCGTGACGTAGGCGGCCGGTAAAAACGACCCCTACAATATTGAGTTGGAATTTTTAGAGTCATATATATGCAACCTTTTGTAATTAGTAAAAATCCTAAGCCCGGCCCATTTATTCTATGCTTAGTATATAAATGTAAATACTCACGACAATCAAAATACAGAATTATCTTTTCCGTTATTACATACTCTTTACATTTTACAGAAGCTCAAAATTATGTTATATACTCTACAATAATATCTACGTTATGTTATATTACCTAATTTTTTTTTTTTTTTTATTTGTCACCCCTAGTGTTAAGCTAGGAAAAAAAAGTCATTCTCTATCACCAAAATAGACTAATATCTTGCACTCATCTCCACCTCCTCCCAAATTCATATCTCTTAATCTTACTTACATCACCCATAATTAGAGCACATTAATACCTATGGAAACTTATGATTACCAAGAAAAATATAGAGAGAAGATAAAAGCAAGAGAATCAAAGATAGATCCAAAATGAAAGCACCCCATCATCAGTACCATCATCCTCATCTGTTCATATTTCTGCATCTTCCTCTTCTCCATCCCATGAATTCTAGCTCCTTCACCATTTCACCATCATATATATTCCTCATCAACAACAACAACAACAACAACAACAACAATAATAATAATAATAATAATAATAATAATAATAATAATAATAATAATAATAATAATAATAATAATAATAATAATAATAATAATAATAATAATAATAATAATAATAATAATAATAATAAAAGAAGGCTTAAATTAGATGTGGTGAGACAGTTTCTGAAAAGGACAAAAGGTACCTGAAAGTGGTAGTGAAACCTTTTCTGTCTGTTAGTGGTGCTAATAACAAATCAGCACGGAGGAGCCACACGGGCAGTGTTGGGAGGCAGATCAAAGAAACAACAAATTGTATCCAAATCCTATATGGAGGCTGAATGCAGATGTACGTCTCAAACTACTAGCTAAGGGAACTGATTTGGGTACATGGTGTCTTTCAAGACTTGAACTTAAATATGTACTGTCTATCCCTATCAATCTATTTTGAGGTAACAAATCAGCACTTCACATCTCTCTCACAATCCTGTTTTTCATGAGAGAACAAAGCATGCACTTGAACATGAATTGTCATGCATTATGTTAGAGAGAAGGTGACAAGTATATGTATGTAGTGTACCTTGAAGAGCAATAACAAGAAACCTAAATGAAACCATACAAAAAAAAAAAAACAAAAAAAAAAAAAAAAACATGTAATCTCTATTGGGATTCAATAAGAAACTTGATGAAACCATGCAAACAAACGTGTAATCTCTATTTGTGATAACATATTTATGTCTCATAAGAAACTTGATCGCATATATAAAAGCCAAATCTTGCTACTAAAGCTCATAATACAAATAAGTTTCACTCAAAATTCAACATATTGTCACTCAAATACACAAGTGTATATAGTGTACCTTGAAGAGCAATAACTAGAAACCTAAATGAAATTAACCATGCAAAAAAAAAAAAACAAAAAACATGTAATCTCTATTGGGATTTCAATTGTTGTTGTCCATATGATGTGGTTCTTGAACTAGTGATAGGACTAGAAGGTGTCTTAGGAGAACCAGACTCCAATAACAATGGCCTCCCTACGCCAACGAGCGATGTTTTTCGGCCACCATCATCGCTCAATAGAAGACGGAATGTCCACCCTAGAACCTTGGGTGCGAACGCCTTGTATAGATGGAACACATCGTACCATCTTGGGTGCTTCACGTAGGGATCTCCTCGGCACGCACCCGCTACTATTAACTTTGCGAATTCGTCTATTGCGCTTCCACCTGCTTGTACCTGCACAATGGAGACCATGCATTAGGGTGTGCAAAGAGATCAACAACGTAAGACCCCAAGTTTACATGAAAATTCTAACCTGGTCTAATAACTATATATGAACTACCATAATGGTGGTTAAGATTGCTTGATTTTTAAATAATTTTTTTAATTAGTAAATATGACTAATTCCTTTTAACTACTTTCTTTTTTTTTTGGAAAGTATTTTCCGATAAAAAAAGAAAGGTTTTTTTGACTAATGAAAAAGTTTTTTTTTTTGCTAGAAATAAATTTTAAGTAATTAATAAAAAAAAATAGTTAGATTTTTAAACAATTCAAAATAAGCAATATTAGCCCTCTATTAAGATAGTCGATAGTCATAGGACCACAATAGAATCATCCATGTTTACAAGAGCCCCAAAATAATATTGTTCTAATAGTCTTATTTTATATTAAAGAAAATGGGATCACTCTTATTTTTCACCTTTACTAATAAATAAAAAAATGACCGATAATTAAAAAAAAAACGATCATCAACACATTAATCATAAAAAAAAAATGAGCTAAAAAATTGCACTATCTTACATATGAGCTAAAAAACAGTGTTTCACCAAAATAATGTTGAGAGCAAAAGTATTTACCAAAATACTGCCAAACCAACTATAATTACCAAAATATTGTGGATGTCCACATCAGCCTTATTTTTAATATTTTTTTACACAGCATAAAATCGCTATTCCAGATGGCGATTTATTTAACAAAATCGCTATATCAAATAGCGATGTTGTTGAGGTTAAAAAAAAAAAAACCCAAATAATGCCTTTGTTGTAGAGACCAATGACCAAAGTTGGGTTGTTCTAGGTTACACGAGAAATCGCTATCTTAAATAGCGATTTGCCATATAGAACAAAATCGTAACTATTTTTCCATTGGCAGTATTTTGGCACGTAAATACTTTTAGTCTCAACATTATTTTGGTAAAACAGTCTAACGAAACATATATGGAGCAAATGTTTTGAGTAGGGGAAATATATATATATATATATATATATATGATGTAAAATGGTACCTCACGCTCTTCTCTCCACTGCATGTCAGCGCCATTATCAAGCATGAATTTGCCTCTTGTGATATCAGTCCCAATCCACCCATGTGTCGCAATGGTTATTCCAACATCTTCTTTCACTTCTATTCTCAATGTTTCATAAAAATTTACCAATGCCGACTTTGCTGCCTACTCATACCATTCAATTCATTCAACCCACAATTACAAATTATCACCTTGTCTCTTATTTCTTGCAAGAATATTTTGATTAATTTGGTCCTTTACACCCTTAAATCGATTCCTCAAAATACGTGGAAAAAAAAGTAAAAAATTTTATGTTACAAAGGGAGTATATATCGCCTATTGGACAGGTTGTCCAATAGACGATATGATATTGCAGCTCCGACATTATAATGTGAATGAAAGCAATTGATGATTTATGATATGGAAAATTAGAGTACTCACCGAGTATAGGCTCATACGCGGCAAAGGAAACCAATTTTCAACAGACGCATTGACAATAACACGACCTTTGGTTTGCCGGAGGTAAGGAAGGGCTATATACGTCGGATAAACATTTCCCCAGAAATTTATATCCTGAATTAGCAACATACAAGAAAATGTAATAGACAATCAAGGGCGAAACAAGAGAGGGTGACCCTAACAATTTTAATTTTTCCGAACATATAAATTAGTAATTTTTTAAAGAAATAGAATTTTTTACATACTATTTAGAATTGAAGAAGGCAAAAAAAATGAGGGTGTGTTTGGTTCATTAGGTTGGAATAGATTGGTATGGAATCTCATACCACATGGGTATGGATTCTAAAACCCATATTACTTTAAAGTTGTTTGGTTTTGTGGTTGGAATGGATTCTAAACTTCATTAAAAGATTGGAATGCTAATTTGAGGGGGAGGTGGGTATGGGATTCTAGGGGTATGGAATGGAGTTAGAACCCCATGAGTATGAAATTCCATAGTTTAAAATCTCAACCAAACAAAAAAATAAATGGAATGGATTCTAACTGTATTCCAATCCATTAAAAAAGACACAACCAAACACACCCTAAAATATGTAGGGGCCTGGTCAATTACGTTACTCCGGCTGATATCTTTTAGGTTATAATCAATTCGTCAAAAAGTTCAAACTAAAATTTTGTGTATCACAACAATTATTTTCGGTTTCCATTAGATTCCTTTTTGTTAATTTATATTTTTAGCTCAATATATCCAATTAGTTCTTTTCACCTTATACAGTTATATATGCATAACCTTTTTCATTTTCATATTTAGGTTTAGTTCTTTTCACCTTCGGACATATATATAAGTACGTAATGTCCGATAAAAAGATCCCGATATGGTTCATAACTTTATATCAATATCATTTTCCTATTCGCCTATAAATTCTTGATTCCTTGTGATGGGTTAAAATAAATTACTAATTTTTAATTCATGTAGCATTGTACTATAACTGAAGAACAATGTTCCAGAGACACTAGGATTAAGGGGAGTGATTTTGGCACTCCCCAATTTGATTTTGGCACTCCCCAATTTGATTTTGGCACTCATCCCCCTCTCACATGAATAGTAACATTGAGGAGTGCCAAAATCAAATTGGGGAGTGCCAAAATCATTTCCCTAGGATTAAGTATCAAGATATTAGCATATAGCGATTAAAAAATAAAAAAAATAAAAAAAAACTTAATTGATATTTCATACTTGATATTTGGTTACAACTTCAAATTCACAATTAGAAACTTAAATATTAATTAACTTAAATATATGGCATTACTTATTGTTAAAGATCATCTCAACCAAAAGCTTAAGCTAATAGTTAAGGCCGAGGAATATGTTATATACTGTATCATTCTCCCTCAGGCCCTCACATGAAAGGTCAAAAGTTTAAGCTAATAGTTAAGGCCCAGGAATATGTTATATACTCTATCAATTAAAATAAGCTTACTCCTCATTCACAATGTAACGTATTATGGTTCTACGATAATATCCGCTATAATAAAGTTGTTATTGATTATTAATTGTAATTATTGTTATATAGTTAGTTCATTATATTAATATAATCATGTAAGATATAAGGCCAATGAGTAACATTATAAGACAAATACTCCGTATCGGTTACCAATAATGATTAGGGCAAAGATGATTAAGTTTAATTTCAGTTTTGGTTATAAACAGTTCTGGGTTAACTTAGTTACAGCTTCATTCTGTTTAACTTTGGTTGAGATCAATTTTAAGTCGAATCAATGATGGTTTCAATTTTTTTTTTCAGTTTTGGTTGAAATTAGTTGCAATTTCAATTTAGTTCTTCCTAAAAAAAACTATTGAGTCAAATCAATTTAAGTTTTTGTTCAATTCAAATCAATTTTCATTTTTTTTCAATTCAATTAAGTTTCAATTATCATTTTTTCAGTATCGTCCAGTTGTCTAGTTTCAGCTTATTTTAGCTTTCAATTCACTTTCAGTTTCCGTTCAACTTCCGTTTTAGTTTTTTCAGTTAAGTCCATTAAACTTACCCAAAATTTTTATTTACACTAAAATTTTGGCAGTGCTACTCACCATTAGATGAGGAAATACAGACGTGTCATTAGCTTCTTCGAAGTAAAATGTGTGGCCCAAACTTGTAGCATTCACTAAATGATCAACTGCATGCACGAAAATGAACCAAGTTAGTAAGCTTAATACAATAATTTCAGTTTGATAATTGCACTGTAAAATATTTTTCCAAATAACGAATAGACCAATAGTAAAACTTGATAATATTTTATATCAAAAAAAATAAGAAAAAAATTAGATATAAAGTTCTTTTCATGCTGATATTATTTTGATAACATATTTATCTAGAAAAAAGCTGCATATATAAATTGTAATTCTTTTTTTTCTAGAATAAAGTCAAATAATAATTGATAAACAATAATAAATATGTTGCACAATCTATTTTTTTTCTTCAAAAAAGTTGTAATTTTGATTATTTTTTTTAAATGCTTTATCTCTTGTATTTTTAATAAATAAAAAAATAGATCCTCTCTGTTGTTATTTCCCCCCAAAAAATGCAGTATCTATCTATAACTAATCATCAAATTAACTTCCTTCAAAAAAAAAAAATCATCAAATTAACGAGTCATTGCTTATATCATCTAGGGACGTGTTAGATCAGCAATGAAAATTTTCCCACCAAAATTAAATATGACGACATCATCCTTCTTTTTTAAAACCAAAAAAAAAACCTAATTATTACAAGTCTAGAGAATGTCAAATATTACAATAAATGTTATTATTTTGTATTTACAACAAGAATTTTCTTGCTCTATTCAAAATCTACAAGGTGAAAGGACTAATATTACAATTTTATTCAACTCTCCATCATTTATATAATACATTTGGCTATTGATTACTTAAATTTCAAAATATTTTTTCAACCATGTTGTCATGCATCTTCCTTGATTTAATTTTTAAGTAGTCCGATTATATTGAGATTTTCTAAATCAACATCGATTCAATAATACTTTTTATATTGTAAATTAATCATTATTATTTTATATAAATTGTACAACGCACAAGTACTAATCTAGTTTACAAAATAAACTACGAATATGTCATACTAGTAGAGAAATTATCAAAAAAAGCCGTCATCAACGCTGTATTTAGCATATTCATTTCTATACACATTTTTTACTACTCCCTCGGTTTCCATTTGTTCTTCATATTTGGAATCTTGACACTATTTATAAGATGGAAGAATTTTCTAAATTATTCTCAATATATAAAACATAATATAGTCATGTAGGGTCTTGTTTAATTTGATTCATCTCAATGAGTACATTATTGATATCTAATTATTTTAATTTTTACATACATGCAACAAAAGAAATTTAAGATCAAACAAATGCATTGACATATGTATAAAGTCACAACAGGACAAAAATGGGAACGAAGAGTATTTGAAAATATATCATTAAATGAGATTTCCATTCCTGATAGATTATTGATGTAAATTAAATAAAATCTTCGTTTGCTTTTTTGCTTTGTTTTTATTGCAACCATTTAATTTTGATAATACCCACTCGTCATACCACTACTAGAAAAATGTTATTTATGATGGGAATTCTTGTTGTAAAAGTGTGATTCCGTCTTAGAAAAAGGGGTTGTAAATGATTTTTCTCATCGTAAAATTGTGATCCCGTCCTAGAAAAGGGAAGTTGTAAATGATTTTTCTACTACAATCCTGTCGTAAATGAGTCAATCGTAATAGTGTTTGGGTTAGTTATTATGTGAATTTTAATGATGGACCCAAAATTGTCATAAAACATCTACATTTAAAACGGGATTTAGATCCATCATTAATGTGTATCCGACGTTGATGTGCCAATTTTTTGTAATGTACTTTGACTACCTTTTATGATCTATGCAGCAATAATTTAAAATATAATAATATTGATTTGATTTTTATTTAACATTTTTACAAATATATATATAATTGTACTTAAAATTAAAGCTACGCAGCAAAGTATGGAAAGTGAAATGTTATACTTCCTCCGTTCCAAAAAAAACGCAACAAACTTATTTGCACGCATTTTAAGGAAGAGATTTAAAGGTCTAAACGATCAAATTAATATATGTAATTTTAAGACAAGTAACCTATAACATCATTCTTACTTGTGTTAAAATTATTTTGATTAATTTGCTCATTTACACCCTTAAATCACTTCCTTAAATTGCGTGCAAAATTGTTTGTTGCGTTTTTTTTGGAACGGAGGAAGTATCTAAAAACAAACAAGAAGAAAATAAAAGTTGGGGGAAATCTACTTTTAAAAAAAAAAATAATAAGATAAAGAGATGGTTACAAATAGTTAGGTAAGTTGGGGGAAATCTACTTGGTAGCCTCATGCTCTTTAAGTTTTCTAGTTCGAATTTTAAAATATACATAATTATATTAGTGGCCTTAATTAATAACTTACCCCAACTTAATTACCACAATAATTAAGAATAATAATAAAAGCTAATTAAAGAAAGGGGGCAAACAATGCCGGAAAAAATTTGATTAACCCACCGGGTAGACTACAATGCCCAAGGGTTCCCATGACTTTCTTTGTTGGATGAACCCAACCGGTGATTTCCGACGAGTCTTTAAGACTTCTATAAAAAGTTATTGTTTCGTATTAAAATATAAATATTAATCCTTTTATAATCTTTTAATCTTTGTGTAAAAATTTATTGTTTCGTCTTAAAAAGTTACAATTTTTGGACATAAAGTTACTATTAGACCGTGTGACAAGAAACTTGCTACATACTAAATATAATTTACCAGGAGTTCACTATAAAAAACTCACACAACGAGGGCAACTTATCATGATTAAAGAGGGCAATATGAGTATTGTTTTACTTAATGATGCCTACAAGGGCAATTATTTTTGCACTCATTGATATTAACAATGAAAACAATATGATTATTTGGCCCTCTTAGACTTTTGAAATTTTGCCCTATTTGACAATAAATAAAGTGTTTAAATCAAGGAAAGCAAAATTTATTGTCTTTGTTGATGATCAATGAAGACAATTTTGTTTGCCCTTTTTAAATTGAATCAAAGAGGGCAAAACATCTAAAATTGGCTTTGAAACCTAATACAACGGGGTTACAAGGGCAATACTAAAATTGTCATTATAACCTAAGAAGACAAATTTTGTATCAAATAGGCCAATTTTAATTGTCCTTCTTGAACACATTTTTTTGTAGTGGGTTTAATGGTGTCACTATCTGTATTTTTAAATTTGTGATGCCACCACGTACAAACTTAAAGAGTACGACACCACCACTCAGAATTTTTGGAAAAGATAATTTGCTGATCTGATGTGAACTTATTTTTCTGATCTGATCTTATTTTCTTAGTGCTCATATATGCTAATCCATAGGAAAAAAATATATCAACTGAAATTTTATGTTATTTGTATTAATAATAAGTTTTTTAATATGTAATTTAAAATGAATAACATTTTTATTTTTTGTTACAGAATTAAAAATATTTAACGTTTAAAAGAATCAAATTAAATTATATGATCTGAACTTATTTTTTCTGATCTAATAAGAAATACATAAAAATAAGTTGAATAAAAAAAAAGGACTTATATGTGTATAGTTGGACTTACCACGGCCATAAAAACTAATGGTTTCATTGATGAACCTCCTACAATCATCTTCCTTGACCACATCGGCAGCCACAATCATGACATGTTTTGCACCCAATTGTCTTGCATTCTCACTTATTCCACGAAGCCTAGTGTCTCTTCGCGCAACCAACACCAGAATTGCTCCTCTTTTTGCATATTCATACGCCAATTGCTAATAACATCCATCATGTAAACATTTAAATTTGTTGTATCATTAATTTATAATACATGCAATATTAAAATGTATCTATATTTATTTCTATATTGACAGAGTATATAACATATTTCTAAGTCTCAACCATCATATTAAGCTTTTTTTTTGAGATCGTACGTCCTTTGTATATAGTGAGGATCCCATGAGAACCCTCATTCAATGAGAACCGTGACAACCACATTACACCCATTACATTAAGTCTTTTTTACAGCCATTTGATTAAAAAAATAAAAAATTAAACTCAAATCATCGGATTCTAAGGGCTCACTCTCATATTATAAGACCTAACTCTCATATTCTATGGTTTTACTCTCATATTCTATGCCATCAATCTCATATTCTAAGGGCTCATTCTTAGATTATAAGGTCTCACGTTCAGATTATTAGGTCTCTTTCTCATAATCTAAGGCCTCGTTCTCATATTATAAGACTTAACTCTTAGATGTGAAGGAATATGTCCTCAGTCGTTATCGACAATTACTAAATATAATTAGGATTATATTATGGAGATAATAATTAAGTTAAATTAGGAAATTATATTTACTTACTAGAGAATAAATATAATTAGTGGATCCATATTATTTGGGCTCACAACTATACTTAACTTAATCCTATGAGGTCACACAAAATAGCACAGGATTGGGCATAAATTAGAAAGGTCCAATGGATGCTACGATTAGGGTTTCTCTGATATGACTAATGAGGTGTATATATAGTACCTCATTAGGGTTGTAAGGTAATAATTGATTCTGATCAGTTGGCACACACAAATCAAAACCCTCAAACCTATTGCATTCATATGGTTTTTTCCCTAAAAAGTAAGAGAGTGAATATTGATCCATCTCTTCCGTACTAGCATACGTGGTATCTAATCCATTGCTTGTGGACTGATTAGAGGAGCAGCAATTGAGGCTCTAGATCTCCGTTCTTGACATTGACAGCACGCATCAAAGGTTGTAATTACTATCTTATATATTTGATTCATATTATTTATTATTAGTGATCTTGATTTTATAGATGTTAGGAAATTGTTTCCTGGAATTCCGCTAATCATATCTATAAATTCCTACAGTGGTATCAGTTAGCCCTCTAATAATTTTAATATGATCATGTTTTCAATGATAAAAATTATTATTTTCATTCAATTAAGGGAGGATTAAATATATGGGTTAATTTGCATAATTAAAATAGTGATTTTAATTGTATTTTAGTTATATTATACTCGAAAATTCAAAAAAAAAAAACAGTTCGAACAGTTCGAACTTTGAACAAAAGGAACCCAGATTCAAGGATTAATACTTGTTATTGTCCCAAATTACATTAGGGCTTTTGTTTCTTTCATCTTTAATTGCAAATTCATGTCAAAAGTTTGTTGATTAAATCCCTAAATAAAACGAATTGTGCAAGGTTTTGGTTCGAAATTTTCGAACCCTAACTTTGTTCAATTCTTCAAAATCATTGTTTGAATTTGGTTTTTTGCAAATTAGTTTGTGGGAAATGTAGAAAACAACCCAACCAATGTTATTCAAGAATCAATTCGAACAAAAGTTGTTCAATTTGTCCCAAATCACGCTCGAAAAGTTCGAACGATATGGGAAGTTTTTCGGGCTTTTTCCGGCGTCGCTGGTGGCATGGGTGGTGCTCCGAGGTCGGGGATATGATCGCCGGCACTTTCTGGTTGGGGCGAGGCCTCCGGCGGCGGTCGTAGGCGACAGTGCGGTGGCTGCCGTGGCCCTGCGTTGCTGCCTGCTGCTGTGTAATTGTTAATTTATTTATTTATTTATTTATTGTTAACAAAAAATTATTATTAACTTCCTATAATTAAGCATTGACCCCATTTTCTCTAACTATACACAAAATAAGTTTTGGTAAGTTGACAAAGTTTTTTTTTTTTTTGTTTTGTTTTATTTATTTATTTTTGGAATAAATAAAGTTATTGTTTAAAGAGTTTAAATAAATATTTTTTATGAGTATAAAACGCTCCAAATAATGCAAATTAATGACTAATGTTGATTAATTCCATATATGAATTTTAGTTGAATGAAAATAATAGTATACTAATATATGGTATTAGCTGTTATTGCTTTTATTTGCGATATTTTTTAAATTCTTGCAGGTTTATAATATATGATATCATTTACATATTATGACTAGTATGGTCCGTGAAGAATTGAGGAAAGTGGTCCAAGAAGATTCAAATGGAGTTAATGAAGATTAGATTTTATTCATATGGACCATACTAGGATCATATTTATTTTGCTTTATTACGCATTTATTTTATGATTAAATGCTTATAAGTTTATGTTTGTGGTTTAATTAATTATATGTGTTCACTTGTTAATAACCACATTTATAAATTTGATCCCCACTAATAATATTGAGTTTTACTTGCTTTTCCAAACAAACACCTATAAAGCCTTAGAATCATAAGTAATAGTTTCTACCAAAGCAGGGTGTTGCTTGTAATTCATGGATAATAGGGTAGTTTTTTGAAACCTACATGTTAATGTTTGGTTTAACTCAACAAAATTATCAAAAGAAAAAGTTTTGAATTTTGAAGCTATGAGATAAAATTTAGCAAAACATTGTTAAATTATCTACCAAGAGTTATAATTAGTTATAATTAGTAAAACGTTTCCTTACCTCAATTACTATTTTTAAAGGCAGGGCCAAAGTCCGTTTGATTGTAGTGGGAGAGGGTCTTGGTTATTTCTTTATTCTCTAAGAGGATTTTCTTCTGAATAAAGTGTAGTAGTTAATTAAATTTTATTTAATAACTATTTATTGATAAACATATTAATTTTGCTTTATTATACTGTTGTAGTCATCATGTCTGGATCCAATAACAACAATAACAATACTTCTGTATTCAATCTGCGAAGTGTACTAGAAAGGGATAAGTTGAATGCGAACAATTTTCTCGAATGGGAAATGGCCGTAAGAATTGTTCTTCGAGCTGAAGGAAAGGAAAGTGTACTTGACACTCCTCTCCCTGCACCCTTGCCAGAAACTGCTACTCAAGCTGAAAGGAGAGCAAGACAAACTCTTGAGGCTAATTCCGTGCAAGTGACATGTCTGATGTTAATAGCCATGGAACATGAATTTCAAAAACGTTTTAATAATCTAGATGCCTACTCCATAATCCAGCAACTGAAAACTATGTTTCAGAAAAATGCCAGATTAGAGAGGTTTGAAGCTAACTACAAGCTACTAGAATGCAAGTTAGCGAAAGGAAAACCAGTTGGCCCACATGTGTTCAACATGATTGGACATTTTTAGGTCATGGAAAAACTGGGTTTTCCTTACACACAAGAGCTGGCGACTGATATTATAATCAAGTCCTTGCCTGAAACATTTCAAAGCTTTAAGTTGAATTTTTACATGCAAGGAGGGGAGGCTACATTGCAAGAGTTGCATGGTATGCTACTACAGGCTGAGAGGAGCTTACCTACTGAACCTGCACACAAGGATGTGCTAATGGTACAAAAGGATAAGCGATTCAAGAAAAAAAGGAGGTCCTAAGAAGAAAGGGAAAAGCAAAACAGCTGCTAATCCTCAAGCTTCTAAACCAAAGCCCACTCCTAAGGTTAAAGTGGCAGCACTACATGAGTGCTTCCACTGCCACAAGATTGGACACTGGAAAAGGAACTGCCCCATCTACCTAGAAGAAAAGAAGAACGGTACTTTATCTTCAGGTATATATGTTATTGAAATTAATTTAGCAACAACTACTACTTGGGTATTTGATACTGGTTGTGGCTCTCACATTATTTGTAATGTGCAGGGACTGAAAAAGAAGTAGGAGCTTGAGCAAAGGTGAAGTGGATCTTCGAGTAGGCAATGGAGCATGAGTTGCTGCTTTGGCTGTAGGAGATTATAGTTTAAATTTGCCATCTGGTTTAATATTAGAACTCAATAATTGTTATTATGTTCCGTCTATTACTAAAAACATAGTTTCAGTTCCGATTTTGGATTTGGAAGGTTTTTCATTTAATATTAAGAATAATTGTTGTTCTACATATTTCAATGATATATTCTATGTTTCTGCTAAATTATCAAATGGTTTATATGTCTTTGACTTAGAAACTCATATCTATAACATAGACAGCAAGAAACACAAATGAAATGAATTAAACCCTACTTACCTATGGCATTGTCGATTAGGCCACATAAACTCAAAGCGCATAGAGAAGCATCATAAAGATGGAATTCTCACGTCATTTGAATTTGAATCACTTGATACATGTGAGTTTTGTTTGATGGGAAAAATGACAAAATCCCCTTTTACTGGTTCCAGTGAAAGGGCCAATGATCTTTTAACACTCATACATACTGATGTGTGTGGACCTATGAGTACGTTGGCTAGGGGAGGGTATAGTTACTTCATTACTTTCACCGATGATGTAAGCAGATACGGATATGTCTACCTCATGCGGCATAAGTCGGAATCCTATGAAAAATTTAAGGAATTCCAAAATGAAGTACAGAACCAACTTGGAAAGAAAATCAAGGCATTACGATCCGATCGTGGTGGCGAGTATTTATCCACAGAGTTCAATGATCATTTGAAAAGTTGTGGGATTCTCTCACAATTGACTCCACCGGGGACGCCACAAATGAATGGAGTCTCCGAAAGAAGGAATCGAACTTTATTAGATATGGTTCGATCCATGATGAGTCTTGCTGATCTTCCTATTTCATTTTGGGGATTCGCGCTTCAAACAACAACATTTACACTTAACATAGCACCTTCTAAAGCAGTAGAAAAGACACCATACGAATTATGGACTGGAAATGTTCCAAAATTGTCTTTCCTAAAGGTTTGGGGATGTGAAGTTTATGTAAAATGTTTACTTTCCGATAAGCTTACACCCAAATCAGACAAATGTTTTTTTGCGGGCTACCCAAAAGAGACTAAGGGATATTACTTCTATAATCCGAGCGAGAGCAAAGTGTTTGTTGCTCGTAATGGTGTTTTTCTTGAAAAAGAATTTATTTCTAAAAAAACAAGTGGGAGTAATGTATATCTTGAAGAAATTTGAGATAAGCAACAAATGGATGAGGGTAGAACCTCTTTAGAGGCGGCCCGGCATAATAATGCTCAGGAGGCAGTGTATTCAACGTACATACCTTCTACCTTCCCACATGGAGAAAATCCATGCGAAGTCCCTCAACCTAATGAGGTAGAAACTTCTTCTGTTGTTCCCCAATGTAAGTCTAGTAGGACTATTATTCCTTCAAAAAGATATATTGATTTTCTTTTAACTAAAAGTTCTGATATAACGATGTTAGAATCAGAAGAGCCTACTAGCTACAACAATGCTTTAGAAAGTCAAGACTCCTAGGAATGGCTTGAAGCCATGAAATCTGAAATGGAATCCATGTCTGCAAATCAAGTTTGGGACTTGGTTGACTTGCCAGATGGGGTAACACCCATTGGATGCAAGTGGATTTATAAACTTAAAACAGACAAGGATGGAAACATTAGTGTTTTCAAAGCAAGGTTGGTGGCGAAAGGTTTCAAACAAATTCATGGCATTGACTATGATGAAACCTTCTCACCAGTAGCAATGCTAAAATCCATTAGGATAATTCTTGCGATTGCTGCCTTTCATGACTATGAAATATGGCAGATGGATGTTAAAATCGCTTTCTTGAATGGATTCTTGAAAGAGGATGTGTATATGACGCAACCACAAGGTTTTTTAGATCTTGAAAATCCAAGAAAAGTATGCAAGCTTAAAAGGTCCATTTATGGACTAAAGCAAGCATCAAGGAGTTGGAACCTCATATTTAATGAGTCAGTCAAGAAATTTGGCTTCCTCAGAAATGAAGAGGAATCTTGTGTGTACAAGATGTTAAGTGGGAGTAGTATTACCTTTCTGGTCTTGTATGTAGATGACATACTTCTCATCAGAAACGATAAAACCATGCTTCGTCAAGGAATGGCTTAGAAGTTGTTTCTCGATGAAAGACCTAGGAGAAGCTGAGTACATTTTGGGAATAAAAATCTATAGAGACAGATCGAAAAGACTCATTGGACTTAGTCAAGAAACTTATATTGATAAGGTTCTTGCAAGGTTCAAATTGGAAAACTCTAAAAGAGGATTCATTCCCATGCAGCATGGCATAACACTGGATAAGACAAAATGTCCTTCAAATCCTGAAGAAATCAAGCGTATGAATAATGTTCCTTATGCTTCTGCAGTAGGATCAATTATGTATTTCATGATGTGCACCAGACCAGATGTTGCATATGCTTTGAGTATATGTAGCAGATACCAGTCAAACCCAGGAGATGCGCACTGGATGGCAGCCAAGAACATCCTTAAGTACTTACGAAGGACAAAGGATAACTTCTTGGTTTATGGTGGAGAAAATGAGTTGGTTGTTACTGGATACACAGATGCAAGCTTTCAGAGTGACAAAGATGATTTCCGATCCCAATCTGGTTTCATATTTTGTCTCAATGGAGGAGCCGTAAGCTGGAAGAGTTCTAAGCAGAGTACCATTGCGGATTCAACAACAGAGGCTGAGTATATTGCAGCAGCAGATGCAGCGAAAGAAGGTGTTTGGATTAAAAACTTCATAAGTGAGCTTGGTGTAGTTCCTAGTATTGAGACTGGCATTGAATTATACTGTGACAACAATGGTGCCATTGCTCAGTCTAAAGAACCTAGGTCACACCAAAGGTCCAAACATGTGCTCAGGAAATTCCATCTTATTCGAGAGATCGTTAGCAGAGAGGATGTAAAAATAAGCAAAGTTCATACTGAGGATAATGTAGCAGATCCACTAACTAAACCGCTTGCTCAACCTAAGCATGAACGTCATACTAGATCTATGGGGCTTAGGCACATGGGAGATTGGCTTTAGGTTGTTTACTATATGTAAATCATTTTAATGTTTATCAATTTAATAAAATATTTTTTTTTCTTATTTAATCTTTGGTTTAGTATTAAATAAAATATCCAAAGAACTTGTGATTTCAAATAGAATTATCGAAAACGTTTTGATAATGGAACTCTATAAAGTAGACTGAAATCACATCTTATCTAGAGTCCCTAGTCAAAATCACTAAAATGGACATCAGTGATTTGTTTAAAGACTAGCATATAATCAATTGATAACGCAGTTCCATGAGCTATAGAAATATAGTGATGTTTAATTGATTGTATCGATGTATGTTCGATACATTGAGACTTGATCTAACAGATTCTAAAAAGGTAGAATCGAAAATCTATATTTAGTGGATTCCTTAGACATTAGTATGTCTTAATAACCACAAAATAATTAGCTTAACCTTGACATTGTTAAACGTCGTGCCGTAAAAGGAGGTTATAAAAGCAATGATCAGGTGGAGTTGAGAGTTGAGTGGGAGTTATGGTCATACTAGAGTGGATCCATATTATTTGGGCTCACAACTATACTTAACTTAATCCTATGAGGTCACACAAAATAGCACAGGATTGGGCATAAATTAAAAGGGCCCAATGGATGCTAGGATTAGCGTTTCTATGATATGACTAATGAGGTGTATATATAGTACCTCATTAGGGTTGTAAAATAATAATTGATTCTGATCAGTTGGCACACACAAATCAAAACCCTAAAACTTATTGCATTCATATGGTTTTTTCTCTAAAAAGTAAGAGAGTGAATATTGATCATCTCTTCCGTACTAGCATACGTGGGATCTAATCCAGTGCTTGTGGACTGATTAGAGGAGCAACAACTGAGGCTCTAGATCTCCGTTCTTGACATTGAAAGCACGCATCAAAGGTTGTAATTACTATCTTATATACTTGATTCATATTCTTTATTATTAGTGATCTTGATTTTATAGATGTTAGGAAATTGTTTCCTGAAATTCCGCTAATCATATCTATAAATTCCTACAAGATGAAAAAAAAAATGTCAAATTTGGTTTGTATTTCAGATTAAGACAAATATATCTCACATTTAGCATTTTTTTGGACTTTTTTTTTTTTGGTATTTTGAGGCCTCTAGAGGCCCTTTTTGGCATTTTACTTTGGCCAAATATACCCTACTCTGCTTAATTAGCTCGACTTAGCTCAATGTCCATATGAACAATGTCACCCATCCACGTGAATCACTTTGCTCGACTTCGCTAGCTCCCACCATGATCCATCAACTCTGCTTCACTCTAACCCTGCTCCACCAACCCTAAATTTTATTTAGTTATTATTGTATTAAATAATAAAAAAAAATAAAAGAAAATGAAAAGACGAAAACAATGTGCCGTTGAACTTGAGTCCCTTGGACTCCATGTGATGTTTTAGTATTTTTTTTGGTATTTATTTTCTAGTAGGTGAAATGTTTTTAGAGCAAGACTTTGTGCCAATATAAAGGCTTGTCATGAGAGAAAAGATGGGGTGAAAAAAAGGTGAAAGAATAAGGTGTGAGTGTATTAGTGTTAAACATAAGTGTGAGGGAGTAATTTTGGTGTGAGGCAAACACAATATTAGTAGGAGGGTGTTTAGGATTAGTTAGTGATAGTACCGTTGCGAATGGTACTAAGTAGAATATTATCTTAAACACATATTGTCTAGTATTGTGGTTGTAGTGCGCGGTATCTTTTGTACTTCCAAATATATTATACTGAAGTTTCGTCTCTGGAGATCAAGACCGTGGTTTTTCCTAGTTTGAGAGGGTTTCCACGTAAAAATATTGTGTCTTATTTTCGTACTTTAATTTTCTTTCCCATCGTTATTTTAATTTCTTACTCTATTCCCAACAAAAGTATTGTATAAAACATATTGTATTGTGGCTGAAAAGGCTATTCTCTAAAATTAAATCTAGCCTCCCATATTTGGTAACCTACAATTGTAGTTGCTAATTAATTAGTAATCGTGATTTGGTCTCTCTTATCTAAATTAGTCTCAAAAATAGCAACCAATGAGTTAGTCTCTATTTATTATGTAGTTGCTAAATATTGGAAAAAACTTTGTAGTTGCTAAATATTTATTATGTAGTTCCTAAATATTGCAATCATCATGTAAAATTATTTTAGTTGCAAAACTTACAACCAACAAGTTAGGGCTCGTTTACATTAGCTGGATAGAGATAAATTTTACTGAACTTAATAGAGATGAACTGAACTAAATAGAGGTGTATTAATTGAACTAAACTGAACTTAATAGAGATAAACTGAAGGAAACTGAATATAATCTGAAGTAAACAAGTCCTTAGTTTCTATTTTATTATTTAAGTCACTATAATACAACCATGATTGTAAAATTAGTAGCTAAAATTGCAACCAATCACTAAGCTAGTACCTATTCTATGATTTATGTCGCTAAATATTGCAACCACAATGTCAGTCACTAAAACAATTAGTTGGTCGCTATTTTAGTAGTCGCTATTTTAGTAGTTGCTAATTTTTTTACTGTTATATTTTTTTACTCTTAATTTAATTTGTTATTTTTATTTTTTTAATTAATTAATTATTTTTACTTTTTACTTATTTATTTATTTATTTACTTTTTTTTATTATTTTTATTAATTACTAAGGTTGTAGGTTCGAATGAGAACAACATTTAAATTTTAATTGAGATGGAAAAAAAATGTCTTCTCTACGTAAAATCGTAAGTGGCATCATATGGTGTGAATAACATATATGGATAATTGTTAAAGAATAAACCTTTCAAATTCACCACATGTAAGTGTCCCACATTGAAAGATTAAAGAGATGATGACTAATATATAAGGTTTGGTGCTTACTGCTTATATTACCAATTGGTTTTATAATGGAACTGATCGAGCTTATGAATGGTTAGACTCTCTCTGTTGTGGGTGCAGCCCAGATTCATATTTAACATGGTATTAGAGCCAGACCCACGGTATGAGACACTAAATGGCTTTTAAAAAAATTTAAAGGGTCAAATGAGTAGGTCCATGTAAGGAGGAGTGGAAAAAAAAAATTCTAAACCCAAAAAATCACATGAGACAAAAAAAAGTTAATAAAAGGACCTTACATGTGAGGGGTGTTAAAGAATAAACCTTCCAAGTTCACCACATGCAAGTGTCCCAAGTTAAAAGATTAAAGAGATAATGACTAATAATATATAAGGTTTGGTGATTACTCCTTATATTACCAATTGGTTTTATAATGGAACCCATAGAGCTTATGAATGGTCAGACTCTCTCTCTGTTGTGGTGTAGCCCAGACCCGTATTTAACAATAACCGTACGTAAATTAAGATTATAAGGATTTTTTTAAATAAAACATTAATTAAAAAGATAAAATAATTAATGCAGTTTTTGAAGGAAAAAAATTAAAAGAGGAAATGACACGTGTCCTTTTTACGAGGTAGAGATAATATCAGCATTTTTAGTTTTGGTATATATTATAGATTAGAAATTTGAAAATTTTGGATTTTTTTTACAATAAGGGCCTGTGAAATTGGTCTCTTTGCATGCCAATTGCCAAGGAGAGTCCAAGAGCAAACAACACGATGATATAGTAGTATTAAGCAAAATTGGTATGAAGAAAGGATTATATGCATAAATGAAGAAGTATAGTAATGGTATTCGTTATCCGTTAACGGCAGGTTACTCCTCTGTTCTCATTGAGGGTGATAATCTTATAGCCATAAACACTGTCATCAACCGTCTCTACCGTCCCTCCTGGAAGATTAGTCTCATTGTCACTGAGATACATACTCTAATAGCTTATTATTATTTTTTGTCTTATAATGTTTCACATGTGTATCGTGAAGGTAATCGGGTTGCCGATTGGATTGTCAATGTTGGCCATTTAATTTTGTCAACTGTAATAATTTCTTGTACTCCCCCTTCTCAACTTTTCAATATCGTTGAGGAGGATCGAGACCCTGGTTAGAAGGGCTACCTAACTCTTGTATTCCATCACGATATTATATTAAAAAAATAAAATTGAAGAAGTATAGTGATGAGTACGTAAAACATAAAACAAACAAAGAAACATACCTCGCCAAGTCCAGAAGAAGCACCAGTAATGATAACAACTTTATCTTCCATATTTTCATAAGAAAACAAGCCATAAACCCATTCACATGCGCTAATAAAACTCAATGTTGGCCATGCGAATGCTAGCATTACCAAACTTGCTGGCGGTACTACTATGTTCATTACCGTATTCACTATTTCCATTCTTTTATTTATTTGTCTCTGATCTTAACAACTAATTAACTAACCCAATTAATTTAATTTACAACCAACGAGCCCTTTAATTTTATTATTTTCTTTTTCTAGCTTTATTTGATAGGATTCACTAACAATAATAATAATAATCAAACATGAAAAGATAATAATTAAGAAAGAGAGATCTTAAGACAACTTTTTTTTTTTTTTTTGGGCATTCGGTTTGACATATTTGTGCAGAAACAAACTTATATTTGATCAACACTGTGTTTTCATGCAAAGGTGGTTTCTGGCACGTGGCTTTTTTCTGTGTTTTGGGGATGACGAGTGATTATTGAGGGTCCCCTTTTTTGGTGTTTTACTTGCTCACCTCTGGCTCTTATATATTTGGACACACCATGCAATTTATATGCATACTTTTTTAAAAAATAAAATAATTGGATGATTCTAGTATAGTCTTATGACTGCCGACTATCGTAATCAATGGTTAGGATCGCATAATTTTTTATTATTTAAAATCCTTTTTAAAATATTTTAATTACATTTCTTATTTTAGAATTTCTGATTTATCAAGAATAAAAACTGATTTACGGAAAATCAGAAATTATTTTCCCAAAATAAAAAAATATAGTTAAAGTAATTCAAAAAAAGAGTTTCAATTAAATATAGGACTTAAAGATAAATAAAAAAATCTTGCAATTCTAACCATCCACGCACTACGGTAGTTGGTAGTCATAAGACTACACTAGAATAATGTTGGTGATACTAGTCCTTGCCCAACTCAATTTGGCCAACGCATATATTTGGAACGGAGGGATATGGAATCCTTGCAAATGTATGTCGTGCATGTGGTTCAAACTCAAAAAGTCAAACCTAACGTTTGCAAGACTTAACCAATAGACTAACACTTGTGTCTTAAAAAAATTTAAAAAAAAAAAAAACAGCTTAGACTTTAATCCGTGGGATGTGTGCAATATATAAAGAAATTAGTATGGTCTGTATGGATATCATACAAGGAATCATTATCTAGTCAATGTATCTTTTACATTATGTTAACCATTATCAGTAACAACTGTTATATGTATGTAGGGTTTAAACACAAAAAAATGAAACAACCAGTAAAACTCTTCGAGGCGTGTAATCACTTTCCTAAAAGCAAAACTTCGACCCTATGAAAGCACGAGTATCACGAATGTTTACTTTTGAGATACAACGAAGAAAACAATATTATTCTAGCTTTCAATGAATAATACCCAATGTAACTCAGTATTTTTGTGAAGGTTGAAGATGAACTTTGAGAGAAAAACAAACACTCTGACTCTTTTTGCAATTGTTGTTATGAGGAAAATGAATTATACGTTGTCTTATAAGTCAAAATCCAACTACCCACTCACCATAAAGCCAGTAAAGGCAGTTACCACGTACAGCATATACCAAAGACCAAGCAACGTGCATTGACCGAGAAAACCGCTAATTCAAACGTCTCAGAAGAATTATCGTGGGCGCGCAAGAACAAGCCATTGCGGGCGCGACACCAGAGGCGCGGGCGCGACGAACCTGGGGCGCGGGCGCGACAGCCAGTTTTCTTTCTGTGCTGCTTTCTCTTCGTCGTGGGCGAGGGAAACGGCGCGGGAACGCCCAAAATGTCCCTGTCCACGACAGCTTTATGCAAATTCCTAAGTTTTGCAACCTAGCTTATTTTTCACCGAAATTTTTTTCCGAGCTTGGTAATAAGTTCGTAATCGTACGTATATCATTATTTTACTAAATTATTTCACCATATCCCCATAAATTAGCATAAATAACCATGAGTGTATTCTTAATGCTCTAAATATATCCAACAATCCTTCCCCATTTAGAGTATTAAAGACAATTGCAACATCATCAACAAAATTCCAATCTAATGCATAAATGAAAGTGTGTCTTTACTCGAACTTCCACTTAGTACAATACACATTTCAAAATCCCAAATTGGAATAGTGTTGTAAATGATTGAACTACCCAAAACATAATGGAATAATGAAGATATTATACACAAAAGATCAATTACTTCATTACATTATATAACTTGACACCATAACAGCCTTGGTGTCCGTATCTATTCATAAGTACATCAAAGCTACGCCCACTAGCTTCTTGAAGCGGCCAAACTTCATACTTACATAGGTCTGTCACTTGATAAACATGCTCCTATGACCAAGCACAATCAAGAGACCCACCTTACAACATCACAGTTTATTTGAACTAAACCTTGGATGAATAAACAAGTTCCCGAACATCAAGATAAAGGAATTAATCTTATTGAACTTAAGACCCAGCGTTGTGTTGGGCGTTAAGTTAAGATTCCCTTATTCGTGTTCAAATCAGGCTCCAATCCTAAACCGATTGTCATCCACTATTATACCGTATCTCTAGCTAAACCGCTAGTATCTTTTCATATATAGTCAAAAATTAAAGTGCACCATTGTATAAATTAAACTTGACTATAATTTCTTATAAAATCATCTTTTTACCAGCCAAATACATAGCAATAATCTCTATTATCAAAGAGAAATCTGCAACGCAAGTTTGCTTCTTGAATACTCAAGAAATATCACCTTCCCCATGGAGGAACACCCATCCAATAGAAGAAAAATATCTTTCAACTTGCATTCGAATTCTCTTCCCTTAATTGAAAATATTACTATAAATCAAACCAAAACTGTGGTTTCCTTAAGGATTATAATACATGACGAATAATTAGCTTTCAACGTTCCATACTAATATTACTAGTAAAATTCCAGAATTTGCCCACCGCAAATACAATAACATTCGTCAATACTTACATTAACAACCTATAGCTTGCATTACCTTTCACTTGGTAATAAATTATCTAGTATACATAAGTGTTTAATTCTTATACCCAAGATGACATTAACCTCCCCCAGATCTTACATAGGGACAAAAACCTTTTTAAAATAAAACATGTCATTTACATATAGTAAAATTATGACAACTTGACCATGATCATAGATTTACTATATATTCACTTGTTTGAATTGTCCACAGAAATTCATTAGACAACACAATGTCATCAAATCCTTAATTTCATTATTGGTGCTTACTAAAGCCCATACAAAATTTAATCAACTTAAATTTTAAGTTCTCGACTTTTACACATCAAACTATACTGTTTGTTGCATGTAAACCTTTTATAACACATTACCCAAGAATGCAATTTTATCCTCTATTTATGAATCATAAGATTATAAATAGTTACAAGAACTATAAATAACTTATACTTCCTCCATAAACGATTAATTGCAACAAAGGGGAGGTCACGGACTCCAAAATTTTTTTTATAAGTGTGTTTGAGTTAGTAGATTAGTAAAAGTAGGAGAGAGAAATAAAAGTTAATAGAGTAGAAAAAGTAGGAGAGAGAAATAAAAGTTAGTAGATTAATAAAAGTAGGAGAGAAAAATAAAAGTTAGTAGAGTAGAAAAAGTAGGACAGAGAAATAAAAGTTAGTAGATTAATAAAAGTAGGAGAGAAGAATATGTTAAATATTACCCAAAATAGAAAGTGACAAGTTTGTTGCAATTTTTTAAAAACATCCAAATATGGCAAATGTTGCAATTTTTCATTTACGGAGAAAGTATTAAATATACTAACAATGGGTGAATACCATTAACCGGCCTTAGATCACATGAATAATAATTCATCAATTTCAATTTTTGTTGAAAATTCATTCTCACCCAATAGGTTTACTTTAGGAGTAAGTTAACTAAAATCCAAATATATTTCTCATGATGAATTTTATCTCATTAATTATTTTATTCCAATAAAAATACCTTTAGACCTCATGGCCTACGTGTGTGTGCTTGTAGAAGTGGGCGAGTGGAAGGATGATAAAGTCGGTTATTTGTCTTCTTCTTTCAAGCTAGTATTCAAGTTTAAGATTATAATTTAATCAATAATTTAATGGATTAAATTATGCATAAACTTCATGTTGTTTCGTGGCTAAAGATTAGGAGTAATGGGCAGCAAGTTTAGTGGATAGCTACAAGTTCCTGACAGCAATTGTTAGTGGGTTTAGTGGTGTAGTTAGTGTTTTCTTGGGGAGCACGACTTTAAACCTTATAAATAGTGTATGGATCACCTATTCTAAGGTGAGCCAGACTTCATTAATGTGGAGTACCAAAATGTAACATCTTATACCCACATATTGAGTCGGTTCCACTCAAAGTTCCTATCGTGCGTATGTTTCATATTATGTTCCAAGTTCCAGTCAGGTTTTATGTTCAATATATTAGAGTTTGGTTTCTATCAAGAGTCTGTATTTTGAGTAGAGAAAAGAGAGTTTGAGTGAACTCTTGTAATGGGGAATTTGTAAAGGGTTTGAGAGAATTCTTGTAATTGGGGTGAGAATATGAGAAAAGTGTGAGAACAGAGAAGAGAAAAAGAACAGAGAATAGAAAGAGAAAAAGAGAGAAAGAGAAAAGGGAAAGGGGAAAAGAACACTAGAATATAGAGAATAGAGAAGTAAGTTCCTAGAGGAACTTACGGGTCCAGTAGGGTATTATAGGTTGTAACTAAGTTATTTCCCTATAGTGAAGTGTTTTAGAGAAATCCCTAGTGGGTCAAGGTTTTATTTCCAGTTGGGCCCTGGAAAGTTTCCTCGCTAAATCTCTCTTGCATCGTTTCTCTTTATTTTCCATTCATATTCTTTAATTTCCGTAAAAATTGACTATCATGTTCCATACTACAATTCACCCCCCTCTTGTAGTAGTTCATCTGAAATAACAGTTCGTCTTGTCGTTCACCTACTCCAATCAGGGTCCTCAAGTGTTGCTCATTTATAACACACAATGTTTTAGTGAAACGACCATGAAGTCCAATTTTCGGATTAATGTCCAATAATTTTGAAAGCCAATGGAAGTCGAAGTCCCATTTAGGAGAATAAGCGAGAATGCCATAAGGTAACAAAGTGTTTGACTTAATAGTAAAATGACCATCAGACAAAGAGCCCAAACAGGGTTTATACAAAAGGGGAGACAGTGGAAGGGAGATGCCCAAAATAACATGACAGATTTGTAGGGTAAGAAACTCAGAGAGTAAGGTTCCAGGTACCATTATTCATTATGAAGTGATCCACCATTAGATCAAGGTTTGAAACGTCAGTCGGTTCAATATTAAGATGATTGAGCAAATTTATTTTAAAAATTGTCAAGCCAAAAAAAGTAGATTAGAGCCACTACAAATCTTCCAACGAATACCTTTTAGTAGGAAGGGCCGTATATGAAGAATATTATTCCAAATCCATGAATTTTTTCCCTGAGGCCATAATGAAAAAAAGAGGAATGATGTAAATACTTAGTGTGAAAAATTTGAACCCAAAGGTTATAATGGTCAGATAAAACCTTCAAACCAAGTTTACAGTGGTACGCTTTATTAACTGCATCAGTCTTACGAAGACTTGAACCACCTAACGACTTTGGTATACAAATCTTGTCCCAAACAGTCATTGGGATTTTAGGTTTAACAGAGGCTTGTTTCCAAAAAAAAAAGGAACGATTAATGCAATCTAGTGAAAACAAAGTACTATCCGGAAGGGCAGGCGTTGACATAGCATAAAAAGGTAGGGCCTCCAAATATCTTTGGATAAGAACTACCTTACACGTTTTAGAAATTCATTAGGCAGACCTAATATTAAATTTTGAATCAGCCTTACGAAAAATATGAGAAAATTAGATTAGAGAAGGTGGTAGACGTAGAAAATACCACAAGGTAACGTCCCTAAAATTGTTTTGGAGTCATATCAAAAACACACGCTAGATGACTTTTATGGGGGTTCACTTATTTAGAGAAGACTATATAAGATTTATAAAAGTTTATAAATTGGGCGGAGAGAGACATAAATTCATTAAGAATTGCATGAACTTTAGATACTGCCGAGTGGGTAGCCTTACAAAAGAGAAGGCTATCATCAACAAAGAGAAGGTATGAAATGATATGATTGGGGTAGTAAGAGCTAGTTTTAAGCCAATAGGAGAGCGAAAAATAGCTGACTGTAGAGAGCTAGTTTTTGTGCTAAAAATTCCATATAAATTGTAATACCCCACGATTTTTGTACATATTTTCTACGATTATTAATAATTAAAAGACTATTTTATACTACGAATATATTATTTGCATATACTTTCAAGTTAAAATATTTTTCAAAAAAAAATAATAAAAAAAATAATTTAAATAAGTCCTATTTTCACATATAAATAACTAGAATTTTATAATATGAATTTGATTTAAAAAGGGATTTCTAAGCCCAATTACTTCTCTTGGACTTGTAAAACCAATAGGCCAATTAGGAAATTCTAGCCCAATTATTTCCCTTGAATTTGTAAACAAATCCTAATCCAAAACCAATAAGCCAATTAAGTAACCCAAAAGTCATAATCCAAAACCAATAAGCCAATAAATTAGCCCAAAAGAAAAAAAAAATGGGGGAAAAGCCCAAATTTTACACGGCTAAAGGGGGGGAATATTAAGGGAATTATTTGCAATTACCCCATAATATCCTACTAAGCAATACTTGCTTTCTTTTATCACCCAAAAATCTTCCCATAACCCTCCCAACCATCATATGCTTGATCACCAAGAATAATATATTCCTAAAGCATGACTAAATCAAATAATATTGATCATCAAATTATTTTCATGATCCCCAACTTGCCATACTACACATACCTTAAACACTATAAATACCCCTAATTCAACCCATTCTCCACACACAAAATTACAAAAAAATTTCTCTACTCTCTCCTGTCCAATCTCATAACATTCCCACTTAGAAAAAAAAAATTTCTCAAGCCCCGGCAACCACCATCACCACCACCGACAAGTGTTTTCCGACCCTCTTTTTTTTATTAAATTATTTTATTAAGTTATATATTATTGTTTTAAAACAATAACTAATCTTAAAAACTATAGATTATAAAGTTATTATGTATAATATTTCACACTACTAATAATAAGTTCTTAAAATTTTATGGGATTTAGTATTTTATTATAATTATTAAAATAATTCGGTTTTATAAAAAAAATAAAATAATAATAATAATAATATCCGAATAATAATAATGATAATATTAATAAGTGTTTAAAATCCTACTACTCATATAGCCTTAATATTTGTCACTTATATTATAAAAATCCTACTACTAATATTATGATTTTTAACATCCTAATACTTATACAAACTAATTACTTATACTATAGCTTTTAAAAGTATTAATGGTCATGCACATCTTAGGATTTCACCTTGTTAGTATAAATATTTTGGTAACCTTATATTAATTATAGGTTGTATTAATTTTGTTTAGGACGCTCTCGGTAGGATTCATTAAGTATTCGAGTTTAGTGTCCAACCCGAATGAAAAGTACGTTAAGTGGCTAGATACCTTATTAAAGTGTTACATGATTTTTATGTGTTATATGATACATGGTATAAATTATGTTCAATTAATTTTTTTTTTTAAAAATTATGTTAATTTAAAGTTTGATGACAAAATTATTTTATATTTTATTAGCCTACTATTTTTGTCATGAAATTTCTAGATTTTGGAAATAATATTAAATTATGATTTAAATCATCTTATTATGTTAGAAAGTAAAGTTTTGGAAAGATTTGAATCTTATTACATTTTGGAAAGTAACATCTTAAAAAAAATATTCTATGAAAGTTTTGGAACAACTAAATATTTTATTGATATTGTCATATCACTTTAAGGAAATAAAGAATTTTGGAAAGTTACAAGTAAGAGTATATTTTATTTATACTCAACTCTTATTATATTAAAAATATTTTGGTGACCCCACAAGCTTTATAAGCTTATTTATTGTTTTGTAATCCCACTATGCGGATTTGGTTGATAAGACTATGGACTTTGTATGACCTAGTCTTTCCTTAAGGATAGCCTTTATATAGAAAGATACTAACTTGGGGGGTGTGCACACTTAGAGGAGGAATTTGGGGTATAGGAAAATTTTATTTTCAATATTTGAGTTTTTATATTCAATATTATTTGGTTTGGAATATCTTTGGAAATGATCATCTTGGATAAATAATTAATATGACTTGAGTATTTCAAAAGCATGTTTATTTAAAAAAAAGTTTATTTTTACATATCTTGCACTTAAATGTACTTAGCATTTTTTTGCTAACCCGTACATTGTTTTGTTTTTGGCTTGGCCCTACTTATCATTTTGATGAGTAGTTAGGTGATGATAAATGAAGACTACTTTGCGTGGCATCAAGGGGAAACAAGGGCATCATCCACCTAGCTTAGGATTTAATTACCTTTTATTGCATTAATTTTGGAAACACAATTTAATTAACTACTACTTTGTATCAATAAAGTAGTTTGAATTTCCGCTGCAAGTTAGTATGAAAGTATTTTAGTATAGCCTTACGTTATCACGTGGCAGTAATACGCCCAAGTCTATCTCTACGGTATTTTGTATGTATTATTATTTTGGTATTTCCGTAGTGGGAGATTTGGGGGTGTTATAAAGTGGTATCAGTTTAAAAGCCTAGGAAATAAAATAGATCTTGGAAATGAAAAATAAAATAAAATGGGTAGACTTAAGAGGGCATGTAGGATAGAGTTTTGCACTTTAAAGAAAATTTATTTATAAAAATTATTTTACTCTTTGAAAAGGTGATTGAGAAAAGGATGTTCGGGTTCTCATTTGAGGCCTATAATGGGTATGATCTCTGTCTAGGCAAGGCTCTCCCCGACGCTGTGGGTAACTTACTTGGGAGATCAGACTTGATCATCTTATATCATGAATCGAGTACATAATTAATTTTTGAAAATAAATAAAACAAGTTGAAATAAATTATTTGAAGTTTCAAAATTTTGTATGTGCATTAGCCATAATAAGTGGTCGTTGGACTTAAAAGCCCAAATGTTTCCAAGTTTAGCATATTATGTTGCTTTTATGGTAGAGTGTTATATGGCCCAAGTGGAACCATGAAATGAAAGTTTGAGTTTGATTATTCGGTTGAGTTATAATGTACAAGCCTTGTTATTAGGTGTTATTAGTCTGAAGGCACGAGATTTAGATTATAACAATTATGTTGCTTTATTTGGTTGAAATTATTTTGAAGCATAAAATGTTGTGAATATATGCGTATATAAGTTAGTATATGCAATTATACCTTAAATTTGTATGAGGTTTGAATTTTATGTATTTTGGTGCTCAGAATAGAGTAACCTTTAGTAAAATATGTTGACTTATATGTATTGCTTCATGCAAATGGACTTTATGAGTTTTGGAATTACTTATGTGAAATGATATTAATGTGTTTAGGTGTATTTAAATAGTTTATTTATTTTTAAAATAGATATGAACATGATGTGATCAATTTAATAACTTCGAATTTACAGACCATGGTTAGGTATGATGGAATTTTTTTTTTTTCAAGTGAATTATGGGTTAAATCAAGTTGGAAATGATTAAGTGATGGAAATGATTAAGTATTTAAGTCAAAGTTGAGGAATTTTAATTCCAAGGGGAAATAAGTGAATATTCAAATTAAGGAGAATTATTTCGATTATTTGTGTTGCATCTTTATACTTATGTGTATACATGATATTAAAATAAGTTTGTGTGTTAAAACGAGTGAGAAATGAATTGAATAAGGGGGTACTTACTTTTTGGAGAAAGTCAGTTTTATTAAATTCGTGAATGATGTACTGTATATTTCATGTTGTTTATATTATTTGGTCGTTTAAGAAGTAACCTGTCCCCGATGTTAATTCTCCTAACTTTGGCATCTTCTCCATCCTTTCTTCAACAAATAAGAATCACTTTTTGAAAGTATATAGATGTATGTGGACCATATTAATGAGTTATATATAGACTAAGCAATGTTATTGTAAAGGGAACCAATTAGAAAGCTTAATTTATACCAAGTAAGACTTAAGCCATATTGAGCTACCTTAGCTTATGAGCCTACAAAAGAGAGTATAAACACCAATATTTAATAAATTGGCTATGCATGTGAGAGCATAAACAACCTTAATTTCAACCTCACAATTATTTTTTTTATCACTACCATTATCTTGTTTTGATGGATTTGAATTATCAAATTATGATCATCGATAACTTTCAAATATAACTCTTCAATATTCTTCTATCCTTGATAATAAGTATCATACCTCATGTATGTAGGCACCCTAACCCACCTATGATTTTGAATTTCAAGAGGGCTAAAGCCCAAAATCTGGAACTATCTTTTAATGCAAAAGATTGAACCCCTTAATGTGCAACCAGCAAGCTGATGTAATTCAAGCTTTCCTTGGGGGTTGCATAATCCAATTTATATTCAAACAACAATCCCAATTGCATTGATTATAGCCCATCCTTTTTACAAAAACTAAGAAGACTAAGGATGAGGGTAGCCCAGTTATGAACCTCGTAATACATGGGAAGTGAACTGGTTTCAAATGAAGCAAAGTCCTTAGAATGCTAGTTAACACTATTGAAAACCTTATCCAAGTGAGTTGAGAGTCAATATGGTGCTCAAGGTCAGCTAAACTTTGTTGGACCGAAAAATAAGGGAGGAGTTCTCGACAAGTGCCCATTTGAGGCTGTGAAGAAGTTTAACGAAGTTTGAAATCAAAGTTTTATCTAGCCTAATTAAGGAAATAAAAGTATATGGGATTTATAAACTTTAAGGTGATGAGATTGTCCATACGAATGCTATAAAAAAAAATCTTGGTGAGGTTTACACCTAAAGTCGCATACCTACAAGAGTCATTAAGGCACATAAATTTGAGCAAGCTTTGACTTGACCCTTTACAGGATAGTGTGATGAGTTACCTTTTGTAATGGATAAAGGTGTGGGCATGAAGCCTATTTATAGGGGACAAAGATATGAGAGACAAAATTAAAGATCAACAAGGGATTAAAGAAAACACGGGTAAACTTTATTACCTAAGTGGAGAAATGAGGTTTGATGTTGTAAGGAACTTTTATATAAATAGGAACTTACTGAATGAAAGGAGTATGAGGGAATTTTGAGAAATTAGTTGCTATCCGATAATTACAATGGAGAAGTGAGGGTTAAGAAAATGCTAAGAAATCTAAGTGATCATATTTCTATAAAATTGTAAAGAATTGAAGCACCATATGAAAGATTTTGAAGGCAATTATGTGACTTGTCGTGATTCTTGAAGAGTGGGGCATCGAGAGTATCAATGTCAAAAGAAGAACCATAAGACTTTAAGTTACTAACTTAGCCACCCAAGACTAGTGGACCTTAAGCTGGAACCAATACTAATTATATAGGGAATACTTGTAAAGGTCGTGTGTTCAGTCATGAGGCCCAATATTTTTGACAATCTGAAGGTTGGTAATATTGATTTATATTTGTTAAAGGTTTATTAAAGTTCAACTAGGTCACACGCACTATTTGCATATCTCGGAAGAAGAAATTGAATTGTTAAAGTATTTGAATTTTCAAATTCATATGCAAATTGTGAATTTTCTTTATGTGTTGAATTTTATTGATTGATTTAAATTCCAATAGAGAATGTGTACATTTTGATATTTCAAGTGGAAATTTGAAATTTATGGAACCTTATTTAAAAGTCGTATGTGTAAACATTACTTATATGAATGATAAGAATTTTTTATATGTATTCCTATTATGAGATTGGTTGAAAATTTTGTGGATTTATTATTTTTCTTGGTTGGAAATAGATGGAAGTATGTTAAAGCAATTGTAATTTTTTTTTTTACGGATTACAAGCATATTTGAGGGTGAATGTGAATTTCTAATAAATTGAATTGTTTTGCTTATTTAAGAAAAGATTTTACTATGAAATATGCATAAGTTATTATGCTTTCATTACCTTATTTGACATAATTGTTTATGTGATATTATGTGATATCAAGTGTTTTATTTGTACCATTTAGAGCTATGTGTGGTCAATGTTGATGAATTTGGAGTTTTGAGTGTTAAAGAATTATTCAAAGGACACCATGAGACAAAAAGGGGGTAATTTTTATTGGTTTGATGGTAAATATGGATCGATATTTTAAGGTATATTATTATCATTATTACCAAGTTTTACGATAATTATGAGAGAAATATATAAGTTGGGTATGAAGAATGAAGATATCTTAGGTAACAAGGGGAAAATTAAGATTTCTTATGATACATACATTCTTGGGAGGTGTGAGTTATGATATTTTGTGGTAAACTATGCCTTTTTTTTTTTTGAGGTGGAAAGTATATCTATATATTAAGGAATATTATAATTATTTAAGATGACATTATTGATTTTTAAGAGTATAGAATTAAATTTGGGAACATTTTATACAAAGATTGGAGGATTTCAAAATTAGTTAAAATAAAATGTTGTAAATGAGATGATATGAATTAATGAGTAATATCTAAAATAAAGAAATTATGAATGTCATTTCAAGGAGATAATACTTTGTTGAAGAATTAATGAAGTCAGTTAGAGGTTGATTAAGAGCCTATATATTGGTTATATCCAAAGTAAGGTTTATACCTTAATGGTTTGACAAAAAAAAATTATTTTAGGTAATAGAGAAGCTATTAAATATGTTGGGGATATCAGATATTGTCGTCTAAAGGGTGAAAATGGGTTGTTTCGAAGATAAGCATGGATTATAAGAATAAGTTTGAAGAATTCAGGTTATTAAACCTTTAAATGAGGAAATTTTATTTTCCTTAGAGTACCTAGGAGTTAATGTTTGAAAATTTAAGTTTGTGGGAAAATACAATCAGGTTAATACAGCTTTAGGAAAATTATGAATAATCTGGGAATGATATTTTATGAATCCAAGAGAATTAAGCATATCAAGATCGACAAGTGATGTTTCTTTTACACTTGATACTCATGAGAGTTATTGTTTCTTTTATTAACTAATATATATCTAAATCTTTTCCTCAGTCACGTATTGAAAATGATTCTTCAAAAAGGGAATTTTATTGTGTTATTTATTTATTACTTTCTGAAATAATCACTCTTATACAAAAATCATATATATTTTGATATTGAATATTTTCCTATTTAAAATCACTACACCATATTTAAAAAGCCAAAAATCATTTTGAGTTACATTTGATATTTCCTCAGTCACCATATTTAAATTTAAGTATTCTAAAGATATTTCAAATAATATGTACGTGTCTTTGCAGCAAATAATTTTTGTTTATAAACTCTTTTAAATAATTGATTAACGAGTAATTTGCTATAAAATTATAGATCTTGTTAGTTTAATAATTAATGAAAAGTGTAAATGGTTGAATTAATGAGACGACAAGGTTTTGTGTAGTCATAGTTGTATTATTGGAGTTGTTTGTATGATATTTCCAATTAGTATATGTGGAATTATATGGTTTTACATGTTACCCTTGTATGAATGTTAATTATTATATGATTTGTTTGGAATTAAGTATCTTTCTACTTTTGTTGTATATAAGTAACCATATGATTTTGCTAGGGTTTTAAGGGTATTGTAAATTTAATTTATGAAGTATATATTGAGGTCTTAGAGTTAACAATATTACTTTGGGATGGAATGAATACATATGTGGATACTAGCAGTATTGCTTTCTAAGAGTTGAGATATTTTTGAGATTTTGGTCAAAATATGAGATCAAGATAATGATAATCACTATATTATTATAAGTTGATTGAGGCTAAAGAATTATGAACCTTGTTGTGTAAGGAACCAAGATAGAGGATACGATCTTTATTGTTCTTGTAATAACCCGGAATTTTGGGCCAGAAAATTTCGCGGTTATTAATGTTATTTATTCAATTTTAGTCCAATAGGCCCATTAAATTGGACTGTTTTATTTTTAGCCCAACTCCTTTCTCTTCCAAAATTGGGCCAAAGACCCAATTTATTTCTTCTTTTAGTGTGGCCGGTTCTCTTAGGTACTTGGGCCAATTTTTGGGTTTGGTTTATTTAATTAATTATTGGATAATATTTGAATTAATTAATTTAATTAATTTAAACTATTACTAATTACTTTTTCAAATGGTTGTTGATGACCAACAACCATTCCTCCTCTTTTCCCTCTATGAGCACGGCAACCCTAGAGCTTGTAGGGTTTGTTTGGTTTTTTTATTTTTTTTTTATTTTTATTTTATTTCTTTATATATAGGACCCCTCCTCTCCATTTGGGTCCTATTTTGTTAATTACTCCATAAACCCTAAAGAATTTTCCACCTTTTTCCTCCTCAAACCAGCCGAGCATCCTTGTTGCCTTGGATTAAATTTTGCGATTTGAGGTAACTAGCTTTCCTCTTTAATTATAGGGTAGCTAATCACATAGTTAATTAGGAATTGATCATGAAAAATGTAGGATTTAATAATTAAAGTTGTTGTATGTTCCTGTAATATATGCCGAGTATGATGATGATGTGGGTATTATGGTGTTTTTGTCAATTCCTATAATTTCATGCTTTAATCTATGAACATGGTGCTAATTATTATTAATAATCGCATGAGTTAAAAGCTGGAACATTAAGCATGGTTTCTTTGTTTTACACGGATTGTCCTTGTATCAAGATTTAGTTTCTTGATTATCTTTAAAGTATAAATCTCATGTTTAGGACTTAAGACTCTTATGGGTTTAGATTATGTAATGTTGGGAATTATAAAATTTGATCTTGTTGTGTTGACTAATGAAATATGGTGGTTTACACGGTTATGTTTTTTTATCAAATGCTTGAGTTGTTAGATTACGTGATTGATGATATGATTGCTATGTTATTGCCAAAGGTGATCTTGATGATTGTATGCTAAAAATACAATTTTTACTAATGTTGTTTAATTAATTTAATTAATCTTGTTAGTTGGATTTAATTAGATTAAATGATAATATTGTGGTGATGTTGTCGAGTGACATGATATTTGTGTAATGAATTTTCGTAATGTTTCTTGATGATTCCAAGCATGATTATGATTTATTTATTTAATTAAATTTATATCATGTATATGTAAATCTACCTACTCTCGGGATTTCCCGAGTGAGCTAAAGATTAAGAAGATTAAAAGTATTATTTTTGTCCTTTTTGTTTTATGGATGCCGTGATGATAATGATGAATTGAAGCATGATAAATTGAAATCTTGATTCTTGATTTAATCATGTTAAGTGATGTTAAGTATGAATTTTATGATATTTAAATTTATTATTTGTGGTTGATTGAATTTACATAATTTATTGTATAATTTTGGTAAAATGTGTGAAAATGTCGAGTGAAGTAAAGAAATAGGGAAATTGAATTTTGATCATGTTTTGGGTAATTTTAGTAATTAATTTGAATAATTAAATTAATTCAAGAAAATAGTTAAATATTGCTTAAATTATGGAAATGCCGAGTAGAGTATTGAAAAAGTCCTATTTAATTAATTTTGACTTATTAATAATTTAGGAATTATTAATAATAAAATTTATGGATAAAATAATTATTAGGAATAAGTTGTAAAGAGTAGGGATTAAAAGGGGACAATAATACTAATATTCCTAATAGGGCCGAATGGTATGAGTATAATGACATATTTATATTTTGGATAATGTTGCAATTAAATGTTTAATGTTAAGGTTAGTATCCGAAAGGATAGGGCTATAAGTATACGAATATTTAAGGATAGTATATATTATAAGAATTGAGAAGCATAAGATATTATTAGGGATAAGAAAGGAAACAGAGTAATAGCTATACATGTTATGTCTCGGTCTCTGGCTAGGAAAGACTTGGTATTTAAGGTGGCCAATATACGTGCCGCACCTCTCTTTCCTGGGACTCCGAACATTTCATTTCCTATTACGGTCACCTAGTATTATCCTAATATATGATATGATTAAATTAAATGAAGATATAAGATACAATATGGACGCCCACCTGATGATACACGAGTCGTTAGTGGGTTAAGTCAGAGCCACTGCTCAATGGGACGAACACACGAGTTCCCCCGAGTAGTTTTGGATCTTAGGATATGTAGTCGTCTGGTAGTGGTACACGAGCCGCTACTAGGAGTTATGGCCATAGCTTAGGCTTAGTGGTGAAACACGGGATCCGCTACGGGTTGAGTACACGAGCTCCTCCCGGCATGTTCTAGGAAGTTATGGTGAAACACGAGATCCATAACGAGTTATAGTGACCGGTCCAACAAAGATGTTATGTTACGATCATACGATTGATAAGATGAAATCATAAGAAGAAGTATAAGATGATTTCTAAAGAAAGATATGATATGATCTGATATGATAAGATATGAATTATGATGATAAGATTATGATAAGATATGAATTATGATGATAAGATTATGACAAGATATGATTATGATTTATTAATGATATAAGAAGAGCTAAGTATAAGTCAAGGAATGGGATAATTTAAGAAGTATAATATAAGGTATAGGCTCAGTATATTATAAGTCTTCCGCTGTGTATTTCTGCAACTATACGAGCATGTATGTGTTTATGTATATACGGATGTTGTAAGTATTTGGTATGTATTCTAACCGTATTTGCAGGGTTGATTATACGTACTTTATACGTAATTATACGTATTCTAACCGTATTTCTGCAGGGGTATTTATGCGTATTTTTATACGTATCTTTATACGTATTTTTATACGCATTTGTATACGTATTTTATACGTACTTTTATACGTATTCTTATACGTACGTTTATACGGATTTTTGTGTATCTATGAGTAAAGCATGTATTAATTTCTTTACAGTCTTTATGATATTTTCTATGCTATTATGTGATTGGTGGTCCCTCGATTAAATGGGACAGCCTAGTTACTCGCCACTGACGGTGGACCCCCCCTTCAGATACAGGTGATGTTGCAGCAGATTAGAGCGGGCTTCGCCGGATGGGCTTGAGAGTTTAGGCCTTTATTTTAAAGTTTCTAGTATTTTCCTGAACAATTTAACATTTATTTAGTTTATAATATGATCCCAACATGTTGGGACAGTATTTCTAGACTTTTGATGTAATAACGATTAATGGAATATTATGATTTTTAGCAGTTAAATTAATAAAAGATAATTCTTCCATTTAATTTGTTTGATTTATTGTTTAATATGATTAAGTAATGATCCGAATGTCGATTTCCCTTCGTAAATCGACAAGCTAAAAGTCGGGTCGTTACAGTTCTTATTCAGATACTTGTAGTGAGATTTGGTCCAAGATTATGTCATAGTCGAAAGAGTTTTCAAAGTTATGGAAGAATACTTAAGTCTTACACCTTTTGGCTTTTTCTTAATCGAGTTACGAGGGCGTAACTCCTTTTAAGGGGGGTAGAGTGCGATAGAGTTTCGCGCATTTCTTTTTTTTTTTGAGTTATTTTGGGTATTTTGAGTCATTAGTATTAGTAGAAGTTGTCATTTATGTGACTTGTTAGGATGTGCATGGATCAAACATAAAACTAAAATTTTCTCCATTTTAACAAGTTTCGGGACGAAACTTCTTTTAAGAGGGGTAGACTGTAATACCCCACGATTTAAGTATATATTTTCTACGATTATTAATTATTAAAAGACTATTTTATACTACGAATATATTATTTGCATATACTTTCAAGTTAAAATAGTTTTCAAAAAACAAAATAAAAAAAATAATTTAAATAAGTCCTATTTTCACATATAAATAACTAGAATTTTATAATATGAATTTGATTTGAAAAGGGATTTCTAAGCCCAATTACTTCTCTTGGACTTGTAAAACCAATAGGCCAATTAGGAATTTCTAGCCCAATTATTTCCCTTGGATTTGTAAACAAATCCTAATCCAAAACTAATAAGCCAATTAAGTAATCCAAAAGTCATAATCCAAAATCAATAAGCCAATAAATTAGCCCAAACGAAAAAAAATGGGGGAAAAGCCCAAATTTTACACGGCTAAAGGGGGGGAATATTAAGGGAATTATTTGCAATTACCCCATAATATCCTACTAAGCAATACTTGCTTTTTTTTATCACCCAAAAATCTTCCCATAACCCTCCCAACCATCATATGCTTGATCACCAAGAATAATATATTCCTAAAGCATGACTAAATCAAATAATATTGATCATCAAATTATTTTCATGATCCCCAACTTGCCATACTACACATACCTTAAACACTATAAATACCCCTAATTCAACCCATTCTCCGATCCACACACAAAATTACAAAAAAATTTCTCTACTCTCTCCTGTCCAATCTCACGACATTCCCACTTAGAAAAAAAAAATTTCTCAAGCCCCGGCAACCACCATCACCACCACCGACAAGTATTTTCCGACCCTCTTTTTTTTATTAAATTATTTTATTAAGTTATATATTATTGTTTTAAAACAATAACTAATCTTAAAAACTATAGATTATAAAGTTATTATGTATAATATTTCACACTACTAATAATAAGTTCTTAAAATTTTATGGGATTTAGTATTTTATTATACTTATTAAAATAATTCGGTTTTATAAAAAAAATAAAATAATAATAATAATAATATCCGAATAATAATAATGATAATATTAATAAGTGTTTAAAATCCTACTACTCATATAGCCTTAATATTTGTCACTTATATTATAAAAATCCTACTACTAATATTATGATTTTTAACATCCTAATACTTATACAAACTAATTACTTATACTATAGCTTTTAAAAGTATTAATGGTCATGCACATCTTAGGATTTCACCTTGTTAGTATAAATATTTTGGTAACCTTATATTAATTATAGGTTGTATTAATTTTGTTTAGGACGCTCTCGGTAGAATTCATTAAGTATTCGAGTTTAGTTGTCCAACCCGAACGAAAGGTACGTTAAGTGGCTAAATACCTTATTAAAGTGTTACATGATTTTTATGTGTTATATGATACATGGTATAAATTATGTTCAATTTTAAAAAAAATTATGTTAATTTAAAGTTTGATGACAAAATTATTTTATATTTTATTAGCCTATTATTTTTGTCATGAAATTTCTAGATTTTTGAAATAATATTAAATCATGATTTGAATCATCTTATTATGTTAGAAAGTAAAGTTTTGGAAAGATTTGAATCTTATTACATTTTGGAAAGTAACATCTTAAAAAAAATATATTCTATGAAAGTTTTGGAACAATTAAATATTTTATTGATATTGTCATATCACTTTAAGGAAATAAAGAATTTTGGAAAGTTACAAGTAAGAGTATATTTTATTTATACTCAACTCTTATTATATTAAAAATATTTTGGTGACCCCACAAGCTTTATAAGCTTATTTATTGTTTTGTAATCCCACTATGCGGATTTGGTTGATAAGACTATGGACTTTGTATGACCTAGTCTTTCCTTAAGGATAGCCTTTATATAGAAAGATACTAACTTGGGGGGTGTGCACACTTAGAGGAGGAATTTGGGGTATAGGAAAATTTTATTTTCAATATTTGAGTTTTTATATTCAATATTATTTGGTTTGGAATATCTTTGGAAATGATCATCTTGGATAAATAATTAATATGACTTGAGTATTTCAAAAGCATGTTTATTTAAAAAAAATTTATTTTTACATATCTTGCACTTAAATGTACTTAGCATTTTTTTGCTAACCCGTACATTGTTTTGTTTTTGGCTTGGCCCTACTTATCATTTTGATGAGTAGTTAGGTGATGATAAATGAAGACTACTTTGCGTGGCAACAAGGGGAAATAAGGGCATCATCCACCTAGCTTAGGATTTAATTACCTTTTATTGCATTAATTTTGGAAACACAATTTAATTAACTACTACTTTGTATCAATAAAGTAGTTTGAATTTCCGCTGCAAGTTAGTATGAAAGTATTTTAGTATAGCCTTACGTTATCACGTGGCGGTAATACGCCCAAGTCTATCTCTACGGTATTTTGTATGTATTGTTATTTTGGTATTTCCGTAGAGGGAGATTTGGGGGTGTTACATAAAGAATGAAAAGGCAATGAGAGGAGGAAGTAAAAACTCTTAGTTGATATTTGCAAATAGCAAGCTAAAATCTTTTTTAGAAAAGAAAAAAAAACTTGAAAGAAAAAAAGTATAAAACTATTTCAACCAATCATAGGATATCAAATATTGTCAGAAACACATGGGTGAAAAAGAAGTGGTCCCATGTATGTGTAAACCCGAAAATTCAAGTAAAGTGTGGACTATAATTGACATCTGCTAAACTATAATTGACATCTATAGGACAATAATTGTGTTTCACAGAACTATATATTGCAAGTCCATACAAAAATGCGATTTCATATAGCTGCTAATAGTTTATGATCTCACCAATGAGAGAGGGGTATTCTTAGAGAGTACTCCCTCCGCAACGAATTACTAGCAACATTTGGACTAGCACGGACTCCTAGATAAAATAGGTTTATTGTGGTATTAGGTTGTATAATAATAAAAGTAACAGAGAGAAAAGTAAGAGAAGGAAAAGTAAATGGAGTATTATGTGGTATGATGATAAAAGTAAGAGAGAAAATGTAAGAAAGAGAAAATTAAGTAGGGTATTGTGTTGTTTTTTTTGCCAAAAAAAGAATAAAATGAAATTGGAAAAAATTGTTGCAAGTATTTTGTTACACCTAAAAATGAAAATTGTTGCTAGTATTTCGTTACGGAAGGAGTATTTGTTAATTTATTACTTTATCTCTATCCTTATTAGTTTGTTCCTATTGATGAAAAGGTTTAGGCAAATTATTAAAATTCTTACACCACATGAACAATAATATTCCATACAGTACCTAACTTTGGTTTTTTGCATACCACTAGTAGTTAATGCAAGGATTCCAATTTGCTCTGCTTTTGTGAATTACAACTAGCATCTCCCTCTGTTTTCCAGTTTTCCTTGTCCTGAAGTCACCTTTCACTCTCACTTTTCCTTTTCTTAAATTTCTTTTAAAAATCAAACCTTTAAGACCTGCAACTACTACTTCTTCAATGGCTAACACCAACAACAAAAAACACCCAGAAGAATTTACAATTCCAATCACACCAACAGCCAATGAGCAACACCATGATGAATTGGGTTTGCAAAAAACTCAATTTGATGCAAAACCCAAAAATCATTCTCCTCAATCTTCTGAAATTTCTTCATTTACTCCAAGCCCTAAAAAACCCTTAATCCAATCAACCCCAGAATCACCCTTAATTATAACAAGAAAAGATTCCAAAAGAAGCAGATTTGGTGAGCCTTCAATTCCACTTGATTCCCAAACATTGGAAAAATTGGGTGGTGGGGTTGGAGTTTCAGGGAAGTCCCAACCAGAAGACAAGAAAGGTCCTGATGAAAAGGAGATTTACAAGAGAGTAACTGCTCAACTAAGTGCTAAAAGAAAATGGAGAATGACTGTTAAATTACTACTTGAATTGCTTACTTTTTTGATTATTTTGAGCTGTTTGATTCTTAGTTTAACACTAAAGTTTTTAGAGGATAAGCTTTTTTTGGGGGTAGAGATTTGGAAGTTTTTTACACTTGTATTGGTTGTGTTTTCTGGGATGTTGGTTACTAAATGGGTTGTGCATTGCATTGTTTTCTTGATTGAATGGAGGTTTTTGTTAAAGAAGAATGTGGTTTACTTCACTCATGGATTGCAAAAGAATGTGGTGGTTTTTTTGTGGATTTCTGTGGTTCTTGTCACTTGGGTTTTGCTGTTTAAGCATGGTTCTGAGAGTGACCTTAAAATGACTCCCAAAGTGAAGACAATACTTGATCATATTACTTGGAGTTTGGTTACTTTGCTAATTGGGTCTTTCTTGTGGTTGGTTAAGACTACTTTGGTGAAGATATTGGCTTCATCCTTTCATTTGAATAGGTTTTTTGAGAGGATTCAAGAGGCTGTTTTTCAACACTATGTGTTGCAAGCCCTGTCTGGGAGACCTGTGGTGGAGTTAGCCCGGCAAGTTAGTAAGGTGGACAGTCAAGGTACTCAGGTACGAAACAATGACAACAGACTTGGATCGGTAGGATTATGCATAATCAGACTAGGGTGCTTATTGAGCGAGTTGATCCTGAGCTGGGGTTGCTCGACTCGTGTTCGTTAGGTTTCAAGTCGAGCTCGAGTCGGTCAAGAGTTGCTCGTTTAATGTTTTGGCCATATTAAATTTCAATTTTTTTTTAAAGAAAATTATGATTATAATCTTTTTTCTCTATGTAAATTATTTATTCTTAAAGTGTATTAATTTATTATGTTAAGTGTCAAACAAATTTTTCTTTATTTAAATATATTAAATTATTTTCAAAGATTTCACATAGAAAATTATTGATGTAAAATTATCGAATTTCGAGCTAATTCAAGTCGAGCTTTGACTGAGTCGAGCTCGAGTAGCTCGCGAGTTGCTCAACTCTGTTAGGACCTACCCCTAAATCATATGGTACTACAAAGTATAAGATAAAGTTGGATTTTTCAAACGTAGTCAGATAAATATTTATGATTTTTGAATTCAAATCAGATTAGATTGTAGTGGGATCTGGATAAAATTATCATTGTTAAATCAAGCAAATTTCTAATATTATATTAAAATTAATTTATCTTTTATTGCTAATATTAGATTTTGATAAACTATATAATTCATGTATAAACTATAAAAATTTTAAAAAAATACTACGTAGAAAAATAAATAATCTAACAATATGTCAGAGTCAAACTAAGTTGTCGAAGTTTTTTACAACATCCGATTCCAATTTAGAGTCGGATAATTTCAGACAGATCGAGTCAGTTGTGGTTTTTTTTTTTTTTCTTCGGATTCGAATCGACTTTTTTTTGTTGTTGTTGATGATTACTAAAATGTGATGGCTATGCTAGATCAGGTGAGCTTTAGGGAGCACATAGAAGGAGAAGAAATAGAAAAGAAGGTGGTTGATTGGGAGAAGCTACACCAAATGAAGAAGGAAAAAGTGCCCTCTTGGACAATGAAATTGCTGGTAGATGTGATATCCAATTCAGGGTTATCAACAATGTCAAGTTTGTTAAATCAAGATGTAGTTGAAGGAGGTCTTGCATTGGATGATGATGAAATTACATGCCAGGAGGAGGCCATTGCTACTGCTGCTAGGATATTCTTCAACGTCGTCGCTGACAAGGATGATGACAAGTATGTTTTTTATTTTTTACGTTTTGACTTTTTTCACATGAGTTAAATGTTTTCAAAATTAGGATTATTTGGAATTAAACTAGTATAATAGGTAAATTTTTTTTTTTTTTGATGGAAAAATTAATGTCGGTATTTTTTATAGCCAATTAAATTGAGTGTTTTATAGGTAATTAATTTAATATACGAAAAAAATATAGAAAATCTATCTGTATATACATATATATATATATATATATATATATATATCTATTTTCTACCTATTTAACGACTACTTTATTGTTTTTCCCTCCCAACACCACTTTATTATTTGTTGCATAAAAAAATATAAGAAATCATTTAATAAATATTACTCCGTAATAAATATATTCTTTTTTATCATGAATAAAACCTAATTTTAAATTAAGTACAATTAAAAAAGATCCAAAATATAATTTAATTAAAATTATTTCATATAAAATAGAGCATCTACTGAGAAATTACATGATGTAAAGAATAAAAGGAAAACCCTCAAAAAATAGTGAGATAGAATGAGTAGTTGTTTAATGTTTATACTTTAAAAAAAATAAAAAATTCTTTTAACCCTCAAAAAATAAAGTGAGATAGAATGAGTAGTTGTTTAATGCTTATACTTTAATTTTTTTGGGGGTTTTTCTCAGTTATACTCATGAGGTATTGGAAATCCCCAGCTGTAGCATAAACTTTGAAAATTTTATGTTATACCCATGACGTTTTTTAAAAATTCTTAACGGTAGCCAACAAATATAATAATAGCTAACATGGTTAAGTCGTTTACAATAAACTAACATTAATTTTCACCACCACAACTACCAAATCAACCTAACAAAAGTCCACCCCCCACCCCCTTTTTTTTTTTTTTTGCAAAGTAAACGTTGCTAACGTTTGTGACCTAAAATTATTTTTTTTGCTACAATTAATTTTTTTTACAAACCTCATGGTTATAACAGAGAATTTTCAAATTCGTGGTTACAGGTGAGAAATCTCAATACCTCATGGGTATAACTGAGAAAAATCTTTTTTTTTTTTTTCCTTAAAGAAACTCGATTCTTTACTTAGTGTGTGTGTTTTTTTTTTTTTTTTTTTTTTTGGTGTGTATTTGATTATGTCTTATACACATGATAACTACTTTATTTGCTTTACTTGGTGTGATTAATAAGGGTTAAACTTGCACTATTATTCAGGAGCTACATAGATAGAAATGACCTCCTACAGTTTATGATTTGGGAAGAGGTGAATCTTGTTTTTCCCTACTTTGAAGTCAATGACAAAGGACACGTTGATCTCAAAGCTTTTTCAAAGTGGGTGGTAAGTTGCTTTTCTTTTTTAAGTATCGGATGCTGCCTTTGTTACTTCATCATGTGCCCTGATATTAACTTCCATTTTTACTTCAATAAAAGGAGAGAAAAAAACAAAACAAAAATTGCATTCACTTTTTTTAGGGTCAATGATTTTCCTGAAAATTATTTTCCTTATTTTACATGGTTTATTTGGACTGAAAATTGAAATGGATAAGTTAGAGTGTAAAATGATTTTACACTATAGTTGATAACGTTGTGCTTTCAAAATCAAAGGAAAACTCTTTTCCATTGATCAATTCTACATTCTCATAACACTTTTTTCATTCAACCAAACAATAGAAAATTCTTTTGAAATGTGTTTTCCGTTGTAAAATGATTTTCATGAAAAACCATTTTACATTGAATATGTTTTACGTCCTACCACCACCCTTATATTGTCATTAAAAAAAGGGTATACCCGGTTCCTTCCCATTCAACGCTTTTGTGACGACCCATCCCGCTTAAATCGGCGCGAAAGAAACCGATGAGTCGAATAGTCAAAACTAACAAACCAAAATACTTAAAAATTAAAACAAAACCTCAAAATATTATTATTATAACCCAAAAGTACAAATACCCACAAGTTTGTACATTGCTAATCCAAAAGTCAAACTACTATTACTAAAAAACAAAACTCCAAACACATGTCAGAGTTATAGCAAAACTACACAAGTATCACTATTATAGTCCAAACTAACTGAAATCGTAAAACAACAGAAATACAACTATACAACTATATCGGCGCTCACCCAACCCATAGCTAAGCAAGAACCTCATCATCAGAGTTACCTGAAAAGTAAGCAACAATCCACCGTCAGTGGCGAGTAACATAACTGTCTCACCCTAACAGGAATACACATGAACATAGCATAAATCAAACCACCCAAAACATAACATCAAAACATGTGAATCATATAAATACATGCTTGACTCAACTAACTTATCCAATCTTATGTTTGGCGCAATCATTCGCAAACTAGACCGGACTACGCTCGTACGAACGCCTCTTACGCGAACGAACTTTCCAACTATGCCAGGATTGAGAATCTTACTCCCAACCCCATGAAACCAATCTTACTGGAAATCCATGTCAAAGACGACATAGTGGTAATCACTATCCCAATACCGCAGTTAGGATAGGGGCAACGTCTTAACCCAAAAACATAGAATCTTACTCTACGAATTAGACGTCTAGTAACGAAATCAAGCTAATCTTACATTCTTTAACTCTTTAATCCGAAGTTTACATTCTTAGTTACTTCTTAAGTTGCATCTTACGCCTTGACTTAAGAAAATAACGTGTAAACCAATCATCTTACAACATCTTATCATTTTCCTTAACCTTTTCTTTAACTTTCTTTAACTTAAAAGACCCAATCAAGAACTCATAAAGACTCTTAAAGAACTCGTCAAGAACTTAAAGAACTCATCAAGAACTCATCCAAGATTCAAGATCTTCAATCAAGAACTCAATCAAGATTCAAGAACTTCAACCAAGAACTCATCCAAGAATCAAGAACTCATCCATCATACATAAACCACACGCATACTTCCAACTTTATACGTGAAATCATCACTTTCTAGCATCCCAAAATCCATCAAACTTTAACATGATAAACATAAACTTAATACTAACATAATCATTCATAAAATCATCATATTCAGTCATGAAATCATCATCAAACCACTTAAAAATCAAATTTACATTCATACATAAAACATGATCAAAACTTCATATAAACTAATCTTACTCATTTAATCTATACTATGAACATAGTATACCAAATTAAGTTGAGAAAGTATGTTACCTTATTGAAGATTAACACACACAAAATCAACACAAAATTGCAGCCCGGAAACTAGAACCACACGGCTAGACTACACGGACCACACGAACACACGACATGCACCACACGGCTGCACCACCTTGCACACACGGCTGCCCAGCACGAGCCACCACCGCCACGGACCAACTGCACGGCCACGGCACACGAGCACGAACCAACATCGTGCACTACTCGAACCCCACACGTTCAACACGATCAACCCACTCGAACAAGATCCCAAAACCAACCCGAACTAATGATCTTGAATGCAACAATTATGTTTTAGATTGAGTTTTGATACTTAAAGATCAATAGAGGTTGAATCTTTAAGTTTGGGTATTGAAAAGATGATGAACAAATGTTCAACTTGGAAGAGCCAAAAATGGCGTGTGGATTGGGAGCAAATGGAGGGAGTTTGTGTCTCAAACTTTTGATGGCAAGGGTGATTAAATGGCAAAAGGATCATAAAGCCTCACTAACCCTCCTATATATAGAGGTTAGTTAAGGTGTGAACATGAGGCAAGTGACAAAATTTGCCACCAAATACAAGGGCCAACCGGCCAAGCAAGGAAATGGGCCAAATTTGGGCTTTCGTGATCAATTGGGCTAATTTACAAAAATCGCATGATTAATCATGCTTAAATTCGATTTAGCCCAAAATATTAAATAATTAATTAGAAAATTAAATAATAAAATTCTAATTAATTAAATAATAATAAAATAAATAGTAACTAATCAAAATAAAATAATTCGAATTAAATCGAAATTATTCACATAAAATAAAATAAATAGTTGAACCATACATAGCAACACATAAATACACATAAACATCCGCAGAAATACCAATAAAATCAGGGTCGTTACAGTTTTCATATTACCATTTTGTTTTTCATTTATCCACTAATCTTCAATATTCAATCCCTCCCATTCAACTCGGCCAAAATTTATCATTTTTATAGGAAAATTATCAATGGTGGCCTTGTGTTTTTAAGCTTTATCATTGGTACCATATGTTTTTAAGAATTTCATAAATGATCCCAAGTTATTCATCAATTTTCAAAAGTGACATTAGGGATGACAATCCGTTGGATTTTTACGTTAAAAATTGATTTAAAGTGAAAAAATGCTTCAACTGTACTCAGAGCAAAACCCTTTGCTTACTTGTTTTTGGATTGCTCAGGGTTACTGTTGTTGGGTGTAATTAGCAGAGGTTCTACCATTACTAATAATATTTTTGACTTTATTTAATATTAATTACGCCATTTTTTTAAACTTTTGAATAGGGTTCTGATGCCAAATTAGGTTTTAATTTGAGTTGAAAAATTTTTTGACTTTAAAATAATATTCTAATGTCAAAATCTGAAGAAACACCTCTACACTAATGTCACTTTTGACAATTAATGCATAACACGGGGTCGTTTGTGAATTTTTGTAAAAACATATGATCATCAGTGATAAATTTCAAAACAAAGGGTACGGTCACCAATGATGATTTCCCTTTTTTCTATTACGTACTTATTCATATAACAAATTGAATAAACAAGCACGTACATTGAACAAAACTATATATTCATTTGCAGGTTAGGGTGTATAAAGATCGGCAGGCACTGAAGCATGCCTTAAATGACAACAAAACAGCAGTAGATGAGTTCAACAAGCTATTGAATGGAATTCTTGTTATCATAATCCTTATACTTTGGCTTCTTCTAACAGAGATTGTTACAACAAAAATACTTGTATTTTTCTCATCTCAGCTTCTTGTAGCAGTGTTTATTTTTGGTAACACTTGCAGGACCATTTTTGAAGCTATTATCTTCGTTTTTGTCATGCATCCATTTGATGTTGGCGATCGTTGTGTTGTTGACGGAGCTATGGTAATACCTCTACTTTCATCCTACCATATGATAATATGATATGATATGATATGATATAATATGATGTTTACTGCTCCTTACGTTCCGAAATAATTGTTTCATTTACGTTTTTTATGGTTATATGTCTTGAGACGCAAAAAATTACTCCCTCCGTCCCTAAAAACCCACTACATTTCATTTTCGGGTGAAATTTAAGGTGGGTCTTTTTTTTGTCTTGTACATATTCCACTTTTTTAGATGGAACACTTTTTTTTCCATGCATATCAGGGAAGTGATTTAACGGTGTAAACGGACAAATTAATCAACGGAATTTTAATACAAACAAATATGATATCATATATGACATGTTTTAAAATTCCGTTGGAATTAAAGATTTAGTCATTAACACTCCTAGATCGCTCTCTTGATACGCGTAAAAAAAATGTTTCATCTAAAAAAACAGAGAAAGTAGTAAATAAGTGCAAGTTTTTAAATGTAAAATATGGGTAAAGTTAGGAGTCATTAAGGGCATATTACGGTATAAATGTAAAATAGGGTTAACCATATTACTATAAAATATATATATATATTTATTATAATTGTATCATTTTATTTATTTTTTAAAAAATAAGTTTATTCAATTTCAAACTTATTGTATACAGTTTTGAAAATATCTTATAAAATTTAGAACATGATGTATAAATTTTTTAATATTTCATCTACTTAAAATAAAACAAACAATAAACTACTTTAAAATATGGCTTTTTAATATTTTTAATATTTTAAGCACACATACACATTAGAATATGATGACTTTGTAACATGGTTTTTTTAAATTTAGAACATGGCGTATAAAAATTAGAACAAAGCTTATAAAATTATGAACATTGCGTAAAAATTTTAGAACATGACTCATAAAATTTTGAACATATTAAGATGTACTTCCGAACAAAAAAAATGAAGTAAAATTTTAGATTAAAAAAACTATATTTTATATATAAAAAAATAGATCTTTTTAAAATAAGGAAAAAAACTTAACAATTTTTTTTTAAAAAAAAAAAACAGATTTTTTTTATAAAAAAATATAAAAGCCGATTTTTTTATAAAAAAAATAAATATATGATTTTTTTTTAAAATGCGTAACAAATTTTTTTTACAAAAATAGATTTTTTTAACAAAAAATTAGAAATAGACTAATCAAATTAAATTAAATTATCAATTTGCCCTTACTAAAAAAAATAAAGATCAAACATCAACCCTTAGATCTACAATTGTCAACGGTGCAGATGTTTTCTCACATAAAAACCCTTCTCACCTAAAACACCCTTTCTCACACGATCTTATTCCTATATATATATATATATATATATATATATACAATGCAACAAATAAATTTTTACATATGAAAAATAAATGTGGAGCAGTTATTTTAAGAAGTATGGAATATAACAAGTATATATTTGAAAAATACACGCCGAGACAAATTAAAGGAGATCTCACATGATGACTATGTTTTTTCTTACCTGCATGGTTGTATGCTTTATAAAATTAAAAAGAGTCAAAATTACCATGTGAAAAGTGTAACCAGTCAAAATGGAGTCGTTAATAAGGGACTAAAGGAGCATGATATTGATGAATAGATGGATGTTTCTTCTATATATGGTCGTCGAAAAACGACCACCAAAATTAAAATAATTTAGTTAGTAATAAGATTTGACTTTTTTTAAAAAATAAACATTTGTATATTGTTTTAATGTAACATTAATTCATTTTTAATTTTATTGGATTTATCTAAATTAATTTCGGATTTTTTACTTAATTTTTAAAATATTACAAAAGTATTAAAAATGAATTAATATTACAAAAAAAAAAAATAAATGTATATTTTTATTTCCAATAAAAGTCAAATCTAATTATGAAAATCAACAGCCTAGATTATTTTGACTTTGATGGCCGCTTTTTCGACGACCATATATAGAAGAATTTTCATGAATAGAACGTGTTTAACTCAGTTCTTATATAGTGTGAGTTTGTAATTTGTATTGTGACACAGATGGTGGTTGAAGAGATGAATATTTTAACAACAGTATTTTTGAAATTCGACAATGAAAAGATTTGGTATCCAAATGCTGTTTTGGCTACTAAATCGATTGGCAACTATTATAGGAGCCCAGATCAAGGAGATTGTGTGGAGTTTGGAATTGATTTTGCAACATCAATCCCAAAGATTGCTATGCTCAAAGAACGAATTAAACAGTAAGTACGAGTTTGTTGTTGTCAACTTGTCAGAAAACCTATGGTTCAATTGAAAAAATTGTGAATCTGTATAATAATTTAAGAGACTAAATTGATAAGAGGCGTCTAAACTTCAAATAGGGCTTTTCTTGCGTCTAAAAATAGCATAACTACCCTTTCAGATCGCACACTAAAAAAAAAATTTGCTAGCATAACTATTTTTCACATCACACACATACAAAAAAAAAATCACTTTTTCCTTGCGGATCGGATCAGACTTTGGTCGGGTTGAACCTAAGTAGTCATCCCTAAATTCCTAAAATCTAATTAATCCTAAAAATTATTTCTAAAAAAATATTCATAGTATAATTACCCATCACATAGCACACATAAAAACATCCAACCAATTTTTTTTTCTTAATTTACATAAGTAATTACCGTATTTTAAAAAAAAATAAATTAACAACTCAATTCATTTATCAATTGTCCTTTCAGCATTAACCTTTATCAAAAATTTCAAACATAAAATTTAATATTAAACTGTAAAAATAAAAGTTAAATGAAACTTTGGATAATCCCTTATTGACAAAAATGTTATGTGATCTAAGAATATTTGTTTTTTCATATTAATAAAATTATAAAAGCCCCTAAAATTGAAATGGCGTCTTCATATTTAATCTCTCTAAAATATATAAACACATATATTAACCATTTATCACATTAATCAACAACACGTTCTTTGAACAATATATAAAAATATCATTAATAATATGACAACAAAATCGCCAGCTCGACCGACATTTTAGCAAGTGAGAGCAGCACCTATTGCTTCTTTCCTAAAAAGACTTAAAAGCCCACAAAACGTACCACATATACGTGTCATCCCCCATAAATATGTCCCTAAAAAATAACTATTCATTTTTCCTTAACCCGAATTACATTCGAATTTGGTTTGGAGGCAAGTTGTTTGGGTACTATAAATGGTCCAACTTATATTTATTAATTGGGCCATTATTACAAAAGCCTAGTAGTTACAAATCAGCATATGCATCCAAAATAATATAACTCTAAGCAGGCCTATGGCCAAGTCAACAAAAGCTTATTGGGCAGCTCGTCCACGCCACACGTGAAGGGCCCAATAGCATTCCACTTGATACAGGACACTTGCCAATCTTATATTTACCTATAAATACACCACAATCATCAATGTTTTATAGGTATACAACTCTAAAGCCTGAAGCTATTAATTGCTCCTACATTCATTCTCAATATAAGATTGCTGACTTAGGCTTCGTAGGGGCGTTTTCTCGGGCAATTCAAACCCTCGAGCTAGTTTACTTATGCTCATTGTGCAGTTACTCAAGCGCATTTCAAGATTAGAACCAGACACATTTACTGTATTTGCACAAAATACTAAGGTCCACTTATGAATATTTGTATTGACGTAATTATAATTAAATAGAACAAAGAATGCATCCAAATATTTTACAAAATTACAAAATCAATAAAATGGGATAGAAAGTAGAGTTTTATATATGTCACTTATTTTTCAGGTATTTGGAGCAAACTCCTCATTTATGGCATTCAGAACATAATCTAGTTGTCAAAGAGATCGAGAATGTGAATAAGATTACAATGGCTCTTTTTCTCACTCATACGATGAATTTTCAAGACTTTCCAGTGAAGAGCAAGCGGAGATCTGAGCTAGTCTTGGAAATGAAGAAAATATTTGATGACCTAGAAATCACATATCACCTCTTGTCTCAAGAGATACAACTTACTAAAATGGTTTCAAATGTCTAGTTTAATTAGATGCAGATATCTTTAGGCAATCTGATCTGAAACAAAATGTTATTTTTCATCTATATATTTAAGTGACTCTAATCTAGTGTATTACTTCATTTATCTAGTAAGTAAAGTGTGTGTTTTTGTATTATACAAATACTTTTTGTGTTTGTTTTGCTTTCTGCTGTGGTGTTTCTCCATAGTTCCTTGATCCTACCTTAAAAAATCCAACTATGGCTTCCATGGTAATCCAAATGCATTTATTGTTGTTTATTTTTTGTTTTCACATACATAGTTTAATATTATTTTCTATTTTTCTTTTTATGTTATTATTTTCCATTGTTTTTTTTTCCGTTACATTTAGGGTCCGTTTACTAGAGCGAAAAATGTTTTCCCTGAAAATAATTTTCCTATTTTACATTGTTTATTTTGGGTGAAAAAATAAAATGTAAAAGTTTGGGTGAAAACTCATTTTACATGCACCCTATTAGAAACATTTTCCTCCAAATTTGAGAGTAAAACTTATTTTCCGTCCAAGTAAACATTGGAAAATTTATATGAAAATGAGTTTTCCAACGTAAAATGTTTTTCGGGTCCGTTTACTTTGGTGTAAAACATTTTCAATGTAAAATGATTTTCCATGAAAAACATTTTACATTGGAAAACATTTTTCAAGGAAAACTATTTTACATCGAAAATGTTTTATACCAAAGTAAACGGAGCATTAGTGTAATTATAGTTTCATTTCCCCTTTTTTTATGTAATTCCATAAGTAGGTGGGGGTGGGGATAGGAATTGCAATATCTGCCCCGCTCCACTTGCATCCCTACACCTCTTCCACTCATTCAACATTTACTACTATGTCTCGTGATATTTGGCATAATCGTCTAGGTCATCCAGGGGATAATATTATTAACTCACTTCGTAGTAATAAATTTATATTGAATGTAATAAGGCTTGTAAGACTTTTTGTCCATCTTGTCCTATTGGGAAACATGCTAAACTTCCTTTTAATAATTCATTGTCATTCTCATTCTTGCCTTTTAATATTGTCCATAGTGATCTTTGGACCTCCCCTATTGCTAGTTATTCCGGTCACTGTTATGGTTCACTTTTTCCATAGTGATTTTTGTGGACTTTTCCTATTAAAAAAAATCCCAGGTTAAACAATTATTTTTATCATTTCATGCTTTAGTCAAAAATCAATTTGAACTTAATATCAAAACACTACAATGATGAATATATCAAATATATTATGTAAGGCATAATATATTTTATATATTCTAACAATATGTTTAAAAATTAAATAAAATTATAAAAAATGGTATAAACTTTGAAATTTATGACAAAATCAGGCATAAATCGGTGTAATTAGTGCTTAAATTTCAGTGAACATTAATTCCTAATTGAGCTTCTTATATCAGTGGTGAAGCTACAAATTTTTATCACGGGGCCAAAATCAATATCACAAGAAAGTAATAGAATGATAAAGAGAAAAAAATGTCATCAAAGAGCCTCGAACCCTAGTCTTCTATAGAAGTATAAATAAGCCATAAAACCAATTGAGCTACTATTTTTTTTTATTGTTTGTCTTCACTTAAACATGACATATACTAACAATTTTGGGCTAAGGGGGAGGCCAAGACCCCCACCAGCCCCCATTGGCTTCGCCCCTGCTTATAATGTACAACATTTTCATTCTTTAAGAAATATGTGAATGAAAATCTAAAAACAACATACAAAACCATTCCTTACACAAGAATAGCTCACAAATAAAAAAAAAGCAAACAAAAGCATCTTGAATGAGCTTTTATCTACATTGAAGAAACAACAGTGACATGCATGTACCACAAAACCATCCATATTATATTAGTTCAATTCACTCGCAATTACACATGTACATGACACACCTTCCTATCTATGGCAATCACACTCTCTGCAAACAAAATGCAAATTAAAGTGGCCTGGTGTTGCAAAAGTGGAATTCATAATTCATAAAGAAAATTCTTTTCCCCAAAATGGTCATTACTTAATCTTAGCACTATTATAATTTACATTGACATTAATGGTAATTACTAGCTCTTTAATCATCTATTTAAACCCATTAAACAACGTTCAAAAATCACACATCCTCAAAACCCACTTCAGTTATCAAACTCATAAGAAAAACACTCTAAAAATCTCAACTCTTTCTCTCAAACTCTCACGAAAAAATGGTAGTTAAAATCTTAAAAAACATCATAATGCAAACATTATTAGTGATACTTAGTGTTGTAGTTGGACTTGGAAGGGTTCATTCCTCGGACCCAAAATCAAAACCACTGCAATATCTCAATTTCTCACAAACACTGGACCATTTTGGAGCGGGAAATTTGAGTAATATCAAATTTAACCAAACTGTCATTATTGATAATACTTATTGGGGTGGAAAGAAATCAAATTCCCCCATGTTAGTATTCTTTGGAGGAGAAAATCCAATTTCTACTGTCGTACAAAATATCGCGACAATAAATCAAAGCACCCCAAAGTTTAAGGCCCTCGTCCTCTACATTGAGGTAAATGTATTGCATTTATTTTGAAATATGTCAAAATAAAAATTGCCATTTTTTTTTAGAACGGAGAAAATAAAAGTTTTTTGTTTTTGCCCAGCAGCCCCCTAAAAATGACACTCCAATTCCTAACAGCTTTTGAGTATCTTACAAGTATAGAGTAAAAATATCAAATATTATTCCATAAATATCTTACGGAGGAAATATGTTATATTTTAAAATCGTAGGTTTTATTTATTTGTTGGCATTTTTATACCGCTTTTTTTTTCTTGATTTCTCTTGAAAAAAAGAAAAAAGGTATGGGCGTTTCTTTTTAATTAATTAATTAATTAATTATTATATAAGTATTTCTGTAATAACCCAAAATTTAGGGCCAGAAAATTTCACGGTTAATTAATGTTATTTTATAATCTAAGTCCAAAAAGGACCGATGATTTGGACTGTTTAATTCTTGTGTCTTCTTCTTATCTTGAAATTGGGCCTAAAGACCCATTTTCCTCCCTCCTTGGCCGGCCCCTATCTTGTGAGGCCAAGGTATATTTTTTTTATTTTGTTATTAATTAACTAATTATTTATTTAATTAATTTTTAGAACCTATTTTGCAACTAATTCTACTTGGTCTCTCTACCCTTACCAAGTCCCCTAAAATCACTCCATTCTACCTATTCCCTCTCCCTCTCTCACGGCCCTTTCTTTCTTTCTTTTTTTTTAATTACTTCCTTTGTTCCTTAAATTTAAGTGGGAACAACACTTGCATTCTTTTACCCTAATTTCAAAAGCTCTCAAACACTCTCAAAGAAAACCTTACCTTGGCCGTGTGGAAGTTCGAACCCAACAAAGAGATTTTTCTTTGATTTTCTTTCCTAATCTAAGGTAACTAGTCTATCTGTTTTAAATTTGGTACAAGTTTTCCATATAGTTAATTAGGATTAAGCTAGGAAAAATTGTTAGGATTAGTATCATGATGACCTAGAATTTTCGAGTGATATGATGATATGTATCTTGTTATTTTCTTGGTATTTTATGTAATTCTTTACATGAATCTTTATTGTTTTAATTAATTTTATGCTTAGATTAATTTATCTAAATTATATATTGTATTGAATAAATGCATGATAAACTGTCGAATCTTGTTCTATTTTATGCGTGTGAATGTCGAGTGAGGTAGGGATGATTATGATGATTTTTATGATATTTTCTTGAATTATTTGATGATCTTGCATGTTTAAATTGTTAAATTAAGGTCTTAAATTAAAATAATTATTTTGTTCATATGGTTCAAGAATGTCGTGTGGTTCAAGGTTCAAAAGAGAATTAAAAATCTAATTTTATTTATTGAATCTTGTTAATTCTTGAATAAGTATTGATAATCTTTAATTTAACCTTGAAATTTAGTCATGTTATTGTTAAACCTTGAAATTAGTCTTGATGATTGTTACACTATGAATGCCGTGTGGTTTTTGTACAGTAAAGGGATGATTTTGATCCTGCTTTTGTCCATGTTCAATGACTTAATGTTCGAAGTATAATTTTAATTGCTATCATTAATTTTAATTATTTCATTATTGATGATTGTATTAATTTAATTTAAATGATTAAATTCGGTATTTTTGACATAAAATGTCAAGTGGGTCATAGTATGAAAAATGGGATTTTTATCATGTTTTAGGTAATTTTGGTTGTTAATAGTTAATTTAGATGTATTATTTAATTGTTTATATGATTAATTGATGAATTTATTTAATTATTGTTTTTATTATTAAAATGTCGAGTGGGACAATTTAGGTTTGATTAATTTTAGTTTAATTTTTGACTTATAATATTTTAGAAGGTAATTTCAGGAATTAATATAATTAAAGGAATTAAAAAGAATTAATAGGAATAAGTTGCAATATAAAGGAAAGTAACAATATGACTAAAAGGACAAAATATAAGATGATTAAATCAATTATAAATGGCGATTAAAATGAAGATCAAATCGTTATGAATATTTTAAAGGATTACAAAAGTTTATTAAGGTATTAAGCATTTGTATGTATGTACAATTCATATTAACTATTCATATGAATTATATCATCCATTATTATCTAAATTATATCATCCATTATCATCAAGAATCTCCATTTTAATCACCATTTAGTTAGTCAAACAATGAGATTAAAACAAAATAATGAAAGTTTAGAAGAGTAGAGACTTCAGGAAATTGTACCTCGTAATGCCTTTGATCAAAACAACCCAGGGATAATTGATGATGAAAACAAGTGTTTTGCTTGAAGTTGATTGAGTTGATGATTTGTGATGTGTATAGATAAGTGTTGAGAGGTGTCTGATGTGGTATAAGTGTATGGAGTTGAAGTATGCACTGCACGGGAGGGATCGGTGTTGTTGGCGTGTGTTGAAATAAATGCTTGGGATGACGTGTATTTATAGGCTAGAAGCAGTAACGAACACCCGAAGAGGACCACAAACCTGCGCCTAGACGCAGGTCAGAATATGAGACTTGCGTCTAGACGCAAGTCATTGTATGACACATGCGTCTAGGCGCAGGTCTGCTTGATCCGAGGTCAACATTAGTGTTCCAAAATGACCTCTTATTGCGTATAAGATGCAAATGAGTTATAGAATGCTTAAATAAATTTTTTAGTACATAGATAAAGCTTAAAAACAAAAAAAAAATGTTGATTACTGTGGATATGGGAACGGAAACACCCAAAAATTAGCAAAAAGGACATATTTCACTACTTGTCATTCTAAAATGTTGTTTTGTTGCATAGAATCATGCAAATTGGTTCTAAAATGATAACATAGATGTATAGGACATAACTAAAGGTTAGAAACATGAAATAGGTTGATAAGTGTGGAAATAGGATTGAAAAACACCCAAAAATAGCCAAAAATGATCCATTCTACTTGTTAGTGTTCCAAAATGACCTTTTATTGCATACAAGATGCAAATGAGTTATAGAATGCTTAAATAAATGTTTTAGGATATGGATAAAGCTTAAAAACAAAAAAATATGTTAATTACTGTGGAGATGGGAACGGAAACACCCAAAAATTAGCAAAAAGGACATATTTCACTACTTATCGTTTTAAAATGTTGTTTTGTTGCATAGAATCATGCAAATTGGTTCTAAAATGATAACATAGATGTATAGGACATGACTAAAGGTTAGAAACATGAAGTAGGTTGATAAGCGTGGAAATGGGATTGAAAAGCACCCAAAAATAGCCAAAAATGATCCTTTCTAGTTGTTAGTGTTCCAAAATGACCTCTTATTGTGTACAATATGCAAATGAGTTATAGAATGCTTAAATAAAGGTTTTAGGACGTGGATAAAGCTTAAAAACAAAAAAAAATATGTTAATTACTGTGGAGATGGCAACGAAAACACCCAAAAATTAGCAAAAAGGACATATTTCACTACTTATCATTCTAAAATGTTGTTTTGTTGCATAGAATCATGCAAATTAGTTCTAAAATGATAACATATATGTATACGACATGACTAAAGGTTAGAAACATGAAATAGGTTGATAAATGTGGAAATGGGATTGAAAACCACCCAAAAATAGCCAAAAATGATCCATTCTACTTGTTAGTGTTCCAAAATGACCTCTTATTGCGTACAAGATGCAAATGAGTTATAGAATGCTTAAATAAATGTTTTAATACATAGATAAAGCTTAAAAACATGAAATATATGTTGATTACTGTGGAAATGTGAACGGGAACACCCAAAATTTAGCAAAAAGCTAGGACATATTTCACTACTTGTCGTTCCAATGTTTTATTATTTCAAATATGATATTGTGATTATCATGTTGTTTAATTTGATTTGGTTTACAATATTTTGAAGCAGTTTGTTGGAAGATCTGACCCGTACACTAAATCGGAGATTGATGAAGTTCGGGAGCAATGGGCGAGGTTCTTTCGGCCCTTTATGTTGAAATGATGATCTGATAATTTGTAGAATTGTGTTTTTATTTGTATGTATGCGTCTATGTATTATCGTTGACAACATATTGGACATTTGAGGTGTATACTATATTCGAAATACATTTTTGTAAAGAATTGATATGTTTGTATGTAGTATATTTATATTATATACATTTCGATCAATTCATCGATCCTTGGCGCACGGCTCATTCCTTGGTGGCCTATGTATACGTATACGTACTGTACTGTATGATTCAATGATAATTATATATAATTGATTAATTTGTACATTTTAATATATAATTCAATGATAATTATATATAATATAAGAAACTTAAAAATAATTCAATTAAAACAATTGGACTCATTTGCATCGTGCCTTCAATGGCATGATCCAAATAACTATCTTATTTGTATCGTGCCTTCAAATGCATGATGCAAATAAATGATTTATTTGCATCGTGCCTTTAAAGGCACGATACAAATAAATCAACATTTTGTTGCCAATAGGTGATGTATTTGCATCGTGCCTTAAAATGCACGATACAAATAGGTCACTTAATTGTATCGTGCATTTTAAGGCACGATGCAAATATTGTCTTTATTTGTAACTGCTTTATTTGTAACTGCAAATGCACGATACTAATAGCTTGAAATGCACGATGCAAATAGCCTTTTTTCTACTAGTGGCCCATATGGGCTTAACTTACTCTGCATTGACAAAGAGGAAGCTCAAAGGGTTATGGAAGACACTCACAATGGTGTCTGTGGTCCGTATATGATCGGAAAGATGCTAGCTAAGAAAATTATGCGCTTAAGTTTCTATTGGACGACAGTGGAAAATGATTGCTGTAATTATGTAAAGACATGCTCTAAATGTCAAATCTTTGCTAACCTACAACGCTTACCTCCTATAGAATTATATAGCTACACATCACCATGGCCATTTTCTACAAGGGGTATTGATATAGTCGGAAAGGTAACATCCACTGGTGTTGGCGGAAATGAATATGTCCTAGTGGCAATCGACCACTTCACAAAGTGGGTTGAAGCTGCCTCTTATGCCAAGCTTATAGCTAAGCATGTTGCTAATTAAGTTTCTTGAGCAAAACATTTTTCGTCGCTATGGAGTTCCACATGAACTTATTAGTGATCATGGAAGCCATTTTAAGGGTGAAGTGGCTGATCTTTTGCAACAATACAAAGTTCAACATAGACGGTCTTCCCCTTATAGGCCCTAAACAAATGGAGCTGTTGAGGCCGCTAATAAAAATATGATAGTTATTATCAAAAAAATGGCCAAACGTTATAAAGATTGGCCTCATAAGCTTCATTTTGCCCTTTGGGGATAGTTTATCCTTGTTAAGCTCAATTAAACCAAAGTTGGAGCATTTTACTCCAAAACACAAGTTGTTAAGCTCAATTAAACCAAAGTTGGAGCATTTTACTCCAAAACACATGTTGTTAAGCTCAATTAAACCAAAGTTGGAGCACTTTAATCCAAAACACATGTTGTTAAGCTCAATTAAACCAAAGTTGGAGCACTTTACTCCAAAACGTAAGTTGTTAATCTCAAAGATTTGGAGCACTCTACTCCAAAACACAAGTCATTAGGCTCAATTAATGAAAAATTGGAGCACCTTTACTATAAAAAAAAAGAGAAAATCCCGTATAGGATTTTTCAGCCCAAAATAAAAGTGTCTAAAAATGCTCAAAAGACAAAATAAACCTCAAGCTCTTCAACTATTGAACTTATATATACATGGGGCACCATTTTTGAGTAATTAAACATGCAAAAATTGAAGGAGCGTGATTGTAACACCCCGCATTTTAGCAACAACGTTATTAGTGATAACGTCGTAAACAGACCATTACCAATCGATTTATAATACAAAAATATAACAAAACTCGTGGAAGTAATACTTTTACTAATAATAATAATGGAATCCCAAGTTACAAAAGGTTAAATAAACTATAAATCTAGTCCTAAAAACTGAAATAAAAACCTATTGCAAAAGCAAGAAATAAAAATAGGGGCCTAGACGCTCATCAACTCATCCTGCTACTAGCTTCTAACTTGCTAACCTGCAAAATAAAAATTGGGGGTCCACCATCAGTGGCGAGTAACTAGACTGTCCTACTTAAAAGTAGGACCACATTACATAAAATAACAGGTTAGAAGACACAGGGACAATACTTACCAACATCGTACATAGCCACACATAAACTAAAATCAAGGTTACGCAGCGGAAACAACATAATCATAATCGTTCAACGTTCATATCAATAACTCAATCAATCAGCACAACTCAAGATCAATTCACAAATGACAGACTCCGCTCGGTCTACAACCGATAACACGACCAACAAATTAACAGACTTGCCCCGCTCAGTTCATCACCGATGAACCGATAGACCCGCTCAGTTTATCACCGATAAACCGATAGACATGACCCGCTCGGTCTTCAACCGATAGACACGACCCGCTCGGTCTTCAACCGATAGACATGACACGACTCTGACTCTCAAACAATCACACAAGACTTGCCCCGCTCGGTTCATCATCGATGAACCGATAGACCCGCTCAGTTTATCACCGATAAACCGATAGACATGACCCGCTCGGTCTTCAACCGATAGACATGACACGACTCGACAAATACTCAAGGACACCATCCAAAATCATCAAACATATCATTAACCATCATCACGCCAATCATCATCCAACAATACGCATTATCAAGATTACACTCAACAACAAATCATCACTTAAGCAATTACCACGGAAACTCAAGCTACATGATTCACAAATTAAATTAAGGGATCAACCCACTAATATTATGCAAGAATTCCAAAGACTCTATATCTGCCTAACTCCCAAAACAACTTCGAACAATGCACGAGAGGTATTCATGAGCAAAAACAATATAAATAAACCATGCCTCCAACTCAATTACACGCCTAACTTCAATCAAAACCATGCTCCATGGATCCATCATGATGAAATAAACAAACAAGAGTTGACCATCAAACAACATGCTAAAAGTAAGAAGTGAAAACAAGTCTTTAACCATCATGATCCACGCACAAGCCAGATGGCAAGCAAATCAAGAACTCTACCCACAAGTGTCATGATATACGGTTGCCACTAATCAAGATTCAACGACAATTAATTAGAAAAGATTTAAGAACCATGCAAAAATAACAAGATAAAAACCCTTACTTTCACTAGTGGAAAAACCCTCTATTTGTACCGGTTTTTTTGCCCTATTTGTACCGGTTCAAGAAGGATACAAATAGAGACGGTACAAATAGTAGTACTATTTGTACCGGTTATAATAACCGGAACAAATAGTGTTCTATTTGTATCGGTTTAGCAATAACCGGTACAAATAGATTTTTTTTTTATTAAAAAAAAATCTATTTGTACCGGTTTTCTAATAAAACCGATACAAATAGTATACTATTTGTGCTGGTTCTAGCTTAAAACCGGTACAAATAGAGTATTAATTGTGTCAGTTTGAACTTAAAACCGGTACAAATAGATATTTTTAATAAAAAAATTTCCTCCCTTTTAGCAAAAATTAATTTTTTTTACATTGTTATATAAAAATCCCAAAATACAATCAAGTACAGTAACCTGCACCTCAGGCCTACCCCCAACATCAGCCCTGCAACCTGGCCTCATGTAACCCTCGTCTCGGTGTCTCAGCTCGGCCCCTAGCCTTGCCCGGTATATATTGTAAAAAACAAAAAAAAAATGCAATGAACATATAGATCTCTACCAATTCAACTTCATACACCAAATACAATAATCGTAAAATACAAAATATTATTTCATCTATTACATAATGGCAATATATAGCTTTTGCACTCACTATTCATTAATTTAGATTTAGTTTACATAAACACGTAAAATTGTCATCAAAAGAAACTACAACTAAATAATTTAATGACAAATGCATTAAATTTATGACAATAAAAAATTTAACCTAAAATACTCCGCCCATTGTTCGCGAACTTCATCCAATTCCTTTTGGCTATACGGGGAAGATCATCTGGTAAAAATGTTCTACAAAAAAAAGGTAATGTAAGAACATAACAGTTAAAGTATAAAGACAAAAATAAAAACGAGCGAAAATTTTGGATTAGTTTTAGGTGTTATTGCTCCCATCTCCGCACCAATCAATTTCATTCATGTTTTTAAGGTTTTATTATGATCCATACCATTTATGTAAGCATCTTATAACTTTTTCAAATAATTTTGGACAAAGATACAGCGTTTTGGAACTAAAAAGAGCTACATTGCTCATTTTGGGTTTCTTTTGTGTGTTTTGCTCCTATTTTCGCACCACTCAATCTAATTATAATTTTTAAGTTTTGAATATGTCCTACACCATTCATGTAAGCATCCTATGACTTATTTGCATGATTTTAGGCATATATAGGTCGTTTTGGAACGATAACGAGCCAAGTAGCGCATTTTGGGTTCATTTTGCTCCCATTTTTCAACCACTCACTCTAAATCATATTTCTAAGGTTTGAACATGTCCTATACCATTTATATAAGCATCTTATGACTTGTTCAAATGATTTTGGGAAAAGATACAGTGTTTTGGAACTAAAACGAGCTAAATAGCTCATTTTGGGTTTCTTTTGGGAAAAGATACAGCGTTTTCGCACCACTCAATCTAATTATAATTTTTAAGTTTTGAATATGTCCTACACCATTCATGTAAGCATCCTATGGCTTATTTGCATGATTTTAGGCATAAGTAGGTCGTTTTGGAACGAAAACGAGCCAAGTAGCTCATTTTGGGTTCATTTTGGGTGTTCTTGCTCCCATTTTTTCACCACTCACTCTAAATCCTATTTTTAAGGTTTGAACATGTCCTATACTATTCATGTAAGCATCCTATGACTTATTTGCATGATTTTAGGCAAATGTAGGTCGTTTGGGAATGAAAACGAGCCAAGTAGCTCATTTTGGGTTCATTTTGGGGTTTCTTGCTCCCATTTTTTCACCACTCACTCTAAATCCTATTTTTAAGGTTTGAACATGTCCTATACCATTCATGTAAGCATCCTATGACTTATTTGCATGATTTTAGGCAAATGTAGGTCGTTTGGGAACGAAAACGAGCCAAGTAGCTCATTTTGGGTGTTCTTGCTCCCATTTTTCAACCACTCGCTCTAAATCAAATTTCTAAGGTTTGAACATGTCATATACCATTTATATAAGCATCTTATGACTTGTTCAAATGATTTTGGGAAAAGATACAGCGTTTTGGAACTAAAACGAGCTAAATAGCTCATTTTGGGTTTCTTTTGTGTGTTTTGCTCCTATTTTCGCACCACGCAATCTAATTATAATTTTTAAGTTTTGAATATGTCCTACACCATTAATGTAAGCATCCTATGACTTATTTGCTTGATTTTAGGCATATATAGGTCATTTTGGAACGAAAACGAGACAAGAAGCTCATTTTGGGTTTATTTTGGCCTGGGCAAAGATACAGTGTTTTAGAACTAAAACGAGCTAATTAGCTCATTTTGGGCAAATAAATACTTATAATAATATAATAAAATCGAAAATCATCCTTACCTCAAGTTTTGTGTTTATATCAACACTAGAGTTGGCAAATTTGTTGAGAATCTCAAGCATGTATTTCATTACGTAGTATGCACACTCTGTTCCTCCAGTTTGCGGAGCACAATAAAAAATAATTAATAAAAAATATTTTAATTCAATTTGTATCTTAGTTAAATTAGAAGAAAAAAGAAGCAAACATTATACCTCCATTTTGTAAAAATCCAGCTCCAAATTACCCTTATATTTCACCCTCGCTCTATAAGCTGGATAAGCACTAAAAGAAGATTGGCAATGTTAATATAACATGAATAAAAATAAATAATACTTTCAAAACATTGCTTGTAATTAAAATACTTACAGCTTGGCCGCATTCCAAAAGCATAATTCAATATTCTTTAGTTCCGTGTCCAAAGGGTCGAAGATGTAAATCATGTCCATTCGTAAATTAATCACTAAAAGATACCAATGGTTCCTACATAAACAATACACATGAATTAACAAAGCATTTACAAAAGATTTAGGGTAAAAACAAAAAGACAAAAAAATCATACTTTTCATTGTACGGTGCTAAAATAAATGTGCTATGAGAAACTTTCTTCTTTGCTTCCCTAATGAAAGCATGTTTCAAATACAAAACGACACCATCAACATCCCTAACGCATTCTGTAGCAGAAATTCTTTGGGGACACAAAAAGGTTATGTGCTCCTTATCATATACAGAAAGATATTCATCATTTAGATACCTGAAATTAGGCAAATGTAGGCTTAATTAGATACTTAAAGTTAGGCAAAAGTATTTAAAAAATTAAAACAGTTCAAGTAAATGGTTTACCGGATGTAGACATGTATCACGGAAACATTTAGACACGAGAACTTAAGCAATTCATAGACATCGCCTTCTGTAACCCAGATCTCTTGCTCATTCTCAAAATAGAATAAAGGTGGCTTGATTGGAACACGTACGGTGTCGTGCTTCTCCTCAACCATTAGCTCGTGCAACAAGCGACATTTCGGCGGGTACGTCGAATCAACCACTTGGAGTATTTGCTGGCCCATGCTATGCTCCGACAAATGTGCTCTGAGGGGGTCACAACTATTGACACCTTCTTTACTATATGTTGCTATGTTTTTCTCGTTACCCTATTTATTTTTTAATTTTCATAATAAAAACAAATCACACCAAAAAGCTTAATCAATACATCAAAGGGTAATGTTAACCACAATATAAAAAAATGAAATTAGAAACTAACCATATCCTCAAATACCACTATAGACATAGGCCAACTCACAAAATACCCTTTAGCTTTTGCAAGCTCCGTCACACCATCATCCGCCGGTATTGGCAATTTCATCGCGTTGTGGTCATCATATGGATTGTCGATGCTCACCCTGTAATGATCAGACGATTGTTGTCTATTGTGGACAATTCCAGTTGAAGTAGGGAGATAGGTACCATCAGCAACAATGACCAAGTTCTCATCGTCATCCTTCATAGCAAGATGACATTTACAAGGGCCCTACCACAGTAAAACAAGAAATGGTTATATCAAATATATACTATGTAATCAATAAAGGAACATATTTGAAAACAATTATTACTTTAGTAGGAGGTTTTTGATGAGGAAGTGTAGGGGAGTTGGCTACTTCCTTAGTAATCATCATGTTTTGCGAGGAACCACTGCATATGTAAGCTTCAAATTTCGATTCTAAACGAGCTATGGTAGCCTTTAAGGATTCTATCTCTTTGTTGTTGGAGCTGTTGGTAGCCCTTAGTAACTTTATCTCATTATCTTTATAGTTTTTGCTCTTTCCAAATGCCATTCGGTGGCCAACTCCGACACCAAATCGGCCAATCCCCTTTACAAAGCCACAATGGTCCTTCTTTCCAAGAGCTTTTACAAGAGCATCTTGGTCAAGCTCAAAATAAGATGTTGCTCCATCCTCTTTCTCCTTTTCCAAGTATTCCAACTGTAAATTAAAATGAAATTTTATTATAGCTATAGATGTAACTAAATAAATATAAAATGTAGTAAACTAAGATTACTTTGGTTCCAAAAAAGATTAAAATCACTTACAACTTGGTTGACTACTCGAGTAGTCTCAACCTTATTTGGGTCAACTTCCCACTTTCCATCCTTCGTACGGCTCTGATGTGCTAGACACCATTGGATCGCACGATTTTGAACCCTTTCACTCACCACACTACTCTCTGCAGTAGAGCTTTCACTAGGAGTTGGAAGTCTCTTCTCTTTTTCCCATTCTGGTCTCCACCTTGAGTAGCTCTTCTGTCCCAGTGTGTGGTGGTGTAGTTTGTTATTGGAAGACTCTTTCCCTTTTTTACTTTTTTCCTATATCAAAAAATTAGTAACATTTGTCACATACGTATTACATAACATAACATTAACATGACATTAACAATGATAGCTCCTAAAATTACCTGAAAATTCTTGGATGCAACATAAGCCTTAAAAGTATTCCATTGCTCCTTAGAGATGTAGCCTGCATACATATCCCAAGGTTCTTTCTTTTCATTTGGATTACCTTGCTTAGGAACTTTTTTTCCTATCAATGAATCGTGCCTTCAATGTAGATCTCAACTTCCTACAACAAGCACCTAGTGCTTTTTCGAAAAGTTCCTTCCGTCTGCCTTTTGGGTCTTCAATAATGAGGAACAATTTCTACATGGAAAAGTTCAACAATAATCAATAATTAAAATAAAAAAAATTAAATAAATTGAATTTGATGACTTATTTAAATAAAATATTTAATTTTAAAATTATAACATGCCTTTGTCTCAGCCCACAAAGTATCTTTTAGAGCTTGATCTACTTTCTTCCAATTGCGAAGGTTGATGTCAATTCTCAATGCACATTGCCCAAGCTGTCGTCCGTATGCTTGTTCCCATTTACCCGCTGGAAAATCGAGTTCATCAAAATCCAAGACCATGGGTACAGACGATTTCACGGGCTTCGAAGGACCTCTACCAGTCCTGTTTTTGGGTTGTGAATTTGCCTCTTCTGAAAACGTATTATCACTATTAACTTCATTGACCTCTTGATTCATTATCATTGCCAAATCCTGAAAGAAAGAGTTAAACACAACAATATTCAATACCAAAAAGTCGTTATACTCTAAAACTTATTTGCATGTAAAGAAAAAGTCATCATATTATCTCCTCTACCTCATTATTTATGTTATCGTCATCTTCATCATGATCACTTTCGGGCTCATAATCAACATCAGCTTTGTCATGTTTTGCCACGCTTCTTGTTTTTACCAAACTTTTTGATTTTGTCACACCTTTTGATTTTTTCTTTCCTCCTGGCCCCGTCAATCCGGACGCAGTAATGGTTTTCAAACCTAAGGAATCTAGCTTTGCCTTATTCTCAGCAATCCTCAAATCCCTTTTCCTCTCATAATCCTCTGCGTCCTTACCCATTTGAATCTAAGAAAATTATAAACATAAACAAAACCACATTAGTTGATGCAAATTCAATTAATATATTACAGCAATCAAAACAAGGGCAAAATATCCAAGGTTGTTTGTTGATTCGTTGATGCTCTAACGCTACACTATAGAATTCTGTAACCCCCTTTTGAAATGCTCTTTCAGTACGATATCCATATATCCAACTACGATTCATTTTCTAAGAAAGTAACAACAAATTAAATTAACTCTCTAATAATGACTACTAAAATTAATTACTTCAACAATAAAAAAAAAAGTGTCTAGCACAAATAAATTTGAACCTCTATGTCAAAATTGCAAATTCAATTAATATATTATCAAAAGCTTAACATTATTATTAGTTTTATAGAATTAAAATCTATTTTGCATATGCTAAGAAATATTCGGTTGTAATTAGTGAAACATATGCCAAATTCTAATCCAAATATTATGCTACATTTTTTTTTCTTAACATCGGATTAAACACATATATTTCAATTCAAGATAAGAAAAAAATGTTTATTATACATATAAGTGTATGACTATAATTAAATTATTAAATAAATAGGAAATTATTAGGTTTTAAAATCAAATAACCCAAATTATAAGCCCTAATTTCAACAATGTTCAACAACTAATCCGCAAATTAAAACACCATTAAATCAATCAACAAGTTCTTATCAAAATTGTGAAACAAATTAAACCCTAACAATTTAACAACAACAACATATATACCTTCAGTGTGTAGCAAGGAAGGAGGAACAAGAGGCAGAGCAAATTCCGGTTGGGTCGACGGTGGGTACGGTGGTGGCGCCGCAGCCCTAGCGGTGTTTGATGCAGATCGAGGTGCGAGCAGCAGCAACAACAACCACGCAGCACCGCAGCAGCACGAGCAGAGCAACAACGAACACGACCTGAGCAGAGGCGCGAGCAGCAGGGCGGTGGTGGAGGACTAGAGGGGTGGCGGTGCGGTGCCACTGGTGGTGGAGAAGAAATTTCAAGGTTTTGGGTTTTGGTAGAATGAAGACTTAAAAAAATCGATTTGCTTTGTGAATGAGAGAGTCAGAGATAGAGGAGGCCGTGTTTTATTTTTTTAAAAAAAAATATACTATTTGTTCCGGTTTTTCTTAAACCGGTACAAATACTACTTATTTGTATCGGTTTATAAAAAACCGGAACAAATTGTTGATTATTTGTTCTAGTTTTTTATAAACCGATACATATAAGTAGTTATTTGTTCCACTTTTATTATAACCGGTACAAATACTCATTATTTGTTCCTGTTCTTATATAACCGGAACAAATAAGAGGTAACAAATAACAAATTTTCCACTAGTGTTTGCACCCATGATCACTCGCATAAAACCCAAGCAAGAATCCACATTTTAGCATCAAGATTTGTATACAACATCAAATAAAGATTAAACCAAACATAGCATAAAAAGATTTATCAAAATTAAATAAAACAAGAGAAGACACCAACACAAATTATCTTAAACAACTCGGCTAATTCACGCATGGCTGCAATCAACAATCAACAACTTCCTAAACTATCATCCTATGTAACCTAGTACTAGTTCTAAGTAGAATAGCTAGTTACCTTAAGAGCTAAACATACAAAAGCACGCACAAGAACTCGCCCAACCACGGTTCACTCGTCCACCTTGCTCGTCTAACACCTTCACACGTCCAAGAATCGAAATTCACGATCAAAGTTAAAGGTCTTGCTTGGTTGAAAGATTCTAATGGTTTTGATGGAAAGAAGAACAAGAATGAATTTGGGATGGTGTTTTTGGGTGGTGTATCCGTGAGAAAGTAAAGAAGGAGGGTAGTTGTTGTGAGGTTTGAGTGATTTAATGAAATAGGGTGAAAGGGTGGATTTTTAGGTTTATATAGGATAGGTTTACTAAATTGTAGGAGGTGGTTTAGGAAATAAAAATAGAATTTTTAGGTTTTAGAAAAAATAAATATAATTAAATAATTAATGGTAAATAAATAAATCAAATTAAATAAAAATAAAGGAAAGGGCCGGCTAGAAGGAGTTAAACATGGGTTTTGGGCTAGTTTCAATTAAATAAAAATTAAGTCTTTGGGTCCAGATCGGATGATTCAGACTTAAAGGCTTAATTTTACACGAAATTTTACGGCCCAAAATCCGGGTCGTTACAGTGATAAACAAAAATTATTAAAACAAAAGAGAGAATCCATAACAAGCAAGATTGGAGTAAAGAGTGAGCATTACTTACTTAAATTTAACAATTTAACTCTATGGCTTCAAGATCAATCAACAATGAAAAAAAAAAAGGTGAGCAGCGTTTTACCTTTTGAAACGCTGACATCTCAGCGTTTTCTCAGGTGGAACGCTGATGTCCTGACGTAAGTTAAGGGAGCGCGTTGAAGATCCGGCGCCTCTTCGTGAAACGCGCTAGAGCTCCGGCGAGTGCAGAGAGAGCACGCTACTGCCTGCTTCCTACTTCCACGAGCTGATTGCTGCTTCTTATCTTCTTTCTTTCTATCTTCCTTTCTTAACTTCTTTTCATTTGATGTCTTTTTCATTTTTTTTTTCTTTTCTTTTAATTTTTATTTATTTATTTATTATTATTATTATTTCTTTTTTATTTTACCAACACCTTTATTTTTATTTTTTTTCTCCCCCACTATCTATTTTACTCAAATCTTCTTTGTTATTAGTATTACTATTTTTTTTCTAGTAAGTACTTTAGCTTTTATTCTATATATAAACAAATGAGCTGATATCTTTTGCTAAACTCATAGTAGAAAAATGAATGAGTTTACTACATTTACTCTATTTCATTTGCTAAACTTATAGTAAATAAACGAATTTACTACCTGTTGCTAAAACTTTTAAATAAGCGAATTTACTACCTTTTTCAAAACTTTAAGTAAATAAGCGAATTTACTTACTTTGCTACAACTTATATTAAATAAGCAAATTTACTCAACTTTTAGTAAATAAGCGAATTTACTAACTCTTTCTACACTTTAAGTAAATAAGAAAATTTACTTACTTTGCTACAACTTGTAGTAAATAAGCGAATTTACTATCTTTTGCTCAACTCTTAGTAAATAAACGAATTTACTATCTTTTTTCAAAATATTAGTAAATAAGCGAATTTACTAACTCTGCTGCAACTTATAGTAAATAAACGAATTTACTACATTGGCTCTTTTAGTAAATAAACGAATTTACTAAAGATAAGCGAATCTACCCTAATTCTAATCTTTTTTTTTTCTTTTACCTTTTCTTTTAGTTGCTGAACATATTTGCTAAAATATTCTTTTAAATAAGCGAATTTATTATATCTCTCGTTTTCTTTTCATATAAACTTTTCTATCTGTAGATTCCTTTCAAAGTAGTAAAGAAATTGATTACTTAGAAAAAATAATTTTTTGTTTTCCAAAATTAAAGGATTATTTTATATTTTGGAGGTCCGCTTTCTAAAACTTTCACTCGCCCACTGGTTTCTTAGGATCTCCCGATTTCAAATTTGTAGTCTCGAAGAGCGATTCGAGCATACTTTGATTGTCGTCTTCCACATAACCAAACAAAGTGGGGGCTAACGGTTGACATCGCATTTAGTCCTCTGTCCCGAGGAAAAGGTTCTATGACGATGACATACGCTCATTTCTCTGGAGGAATGCACACTTGAGTATACATGGACAACACTAGACCTAATTTTATTTTCTAAATATTCTAAGCCCAAATAGAATTTCCAAATAATAAAAGGCTGGCCCATAATATTATAATTAAATCAAAATGTGTTTTTCAAGGCCTAATACATTTTGTAAAAAAAAAAATTCAGCGATTTTAATTAAATATTGCTGACACATCAGTGTGTCAACATCACCCACGCTGACCAATCAGCGTTTTCTTATAATCCACGCTAGCCAATCAGCGTGCTCCAATGACACATGCTAGACACGTCAGCGAGTCTAACTATTAATCGCTAGCAAATCATAGTAATTGACTTAATGTGATACGTCAGCGGTAATAATTGATACTCGTTGACCTATCAGCGCGTATTAAAGGCAAACACTGATTCTTTCAGCGTGTTAAAATTATTTTCGCTGACTAAACAGCGAGATCAGTGATGATACGCTGACTCATCAGCGTATTTTTCATTGACTCGCTCAGCTATAAATAAAAGTCTTTTTAAATGAAAAAGGAGGACATTCTCTCTAAGCAAATTACACTTATTACTCACACAAATACTTTAAAATATATATATATATATATATAAAATCTCCTAACTAATTACAATTACAAAAAAAAAGGTTTCTTCTTGATATTCACATAAATAAAAAAAGGTGGCCGGAATTTCCAACGAAGATAATTCGGGTTAAGGTGTTGCTCATAATAATACTCATAAAAGGCGTTCTTCAAAGGAGAAGTGGTTAGTTTTCCTGAGAAACTTAATTTTCTTTTATACTTTTTTTTAATATAGCCTTTTCTTACGTTTGTTTTATAAATTAGATCAGCGTGTTATTGGTTTTTACGCTAACCTGTCAGCGTTTCTTTTTGTGATACGCTGATTAATTAGCGTTTCCTTTATTTTCACGCTGATTAGTTAGCGTATTTTGTATTTATTCGCTGACAGATCAGCGTGCCTTCCACTTTTTCGCTGATTTATTTTATAATAAAAATGTTTATGTCTCTTTTATTTAATCTTTTTTGTATGTGTCTTTTAATAATGCTTTCCCCACTTTATTTTGTTAAAGGATTAAACCTGTCAATTTATCACATAAATAATATAATTGTTTTGGACAATATTGAGGCATGTTTAGGCACCCTAAATCAATCTTAAAATGGTTCGACTTAATTAATTAGTTTATGTGATTTCCACTCAAAATTTGTAATTTTCTTTATTTAGGTTGTAAAATGATTATGTGGTTTTTATATAACATGTATATTTAAATTGAGAGAAAATTAGTAAAGGCCGCCTACGGGTTAATATGACGCATTCCGCCATATTAGTACCTTTGCCCCCGAATTCAATCTTTGGTTCGCATGACCATTTTTTGGAGTCATCCCCATGGGATCGAAGGGGCAAAATCGTGCTATTTAGATCCGTCCCTAAAGTGTCCATTCGTAATTTTTTATCTAAATAATACATGGTTTATGAGTTTACTCCTAAAACTCATTGGCGACTCCTACTAATACATTGTCCCTTTTGTTATATCTTTTCTTCTCTCTATCTAGTCCATTTTTCCTCCCATCACCAACATGCCTAGGTCTAAAACGGCCTCTTGGCGGCGACGGGTGGAGGAAGCAAAAAAAAAAAAAAAATTGGGGAGCCGGCCGTGGCTCCTACAACAATGGAGAACAAAACCTTACACTCAAGTGATCTCAAGAGTATAAGAACAAAAGGAACTTGTGTTTGTTGTGTTTAGAATTACACTTAGATAAATTAGCTAGAGATATCCAAGTGCTAACAAGTTGTATATAAGCACTTAGAATTTCAGAAATTTCTTGTGAATCTTGTGTTTTGCAATTAACAAATACATGCTTATTTATAGGCACATAAGTAGGTGAAAGAACTCAGAAAATTCTGAGTTGATTCCACACTTTAAACCTCATGAATTCAGAAATTAAGAGTAGCTTGGTTTAAGGGATGGAATAATGATGATTCCATCAACTAAGCTCACTTTTAATCTTCTCATTCAATCTGACTTAAAACCTCTTTACATCAGCATAGAAATATGTCCAGATTTTCCAGTAGGTTTTTCGCGGGGTGCGAAACCTCCACTCGCGGGGTGCGACACTGGGCAGTATTTGCTCAGACTTCCATGAGTTTTCGCGGGGTGCGAGATCTCTTCGCGAGGTGCGAAGACCTCTCGCGGGGTGCGAAAACATCCTCGCGGGGTGCGAGATCCCCTCATGGGTTCTTTTGCCTAGCCTAGCTACTTAACTGTTTTCCCATGCTTTAGCCCATTTATTCATAAATGTTTCAACATTGGGGAGACACATTTAGGTGTCTACAGTGTCAAATTGCATCGATACAACGACGTACTAGGCCTAAACTATCCAGAGACCCCTGTAGGTACAGTGGCTGCGACTTTACCCAAAGTCTTATAGTCAAACACTAAGGCTAGAGATGGTTGTCTACACTGATTGTAATATTGCTTGTCTACACTGATTATAACACTGCAGCTGGATGATGGTTCAAATTTGATCATCACTAAAAGGGCTAGAGATACTTTGGTATGTGCTTTTGTTTAGCTTCTTGTTTGCTTTGTTGGTTGGAATATACATAACAAGTTAAGGTAAATAAATCTTGTTGCTGATTTTTTATTTTTATCAACAATCTTGCTATTATTGTATTGCTGTTGTTGCTGTGAGTTTGGGCTGTGGTGAGGTCAGTCCATACAGGGGCTGCTTGGGTACAACGGGGGGGGGGGGGCAGCAAGGGTGGTGGTCTGATTGGGGCGGCGAGGATATCAGGGGATGATTGGGATGGGCAGTAGGGACTAAAAGGGGTGTCAAGGACAACCTTTAGTTTGAATGGGAATGAGAAAATGAAATAAGTTATTGAGGAAAGAAGAAAAAACAATTTGCAATATAGTACTATACCTAATACCTATAGTCTAAAAGTTTCTATGTAGTATCCTTGTGGTTTCATAACCTGTACACAGTTTCATTTTGTTAGTTTCGGTTGAAATTTAGCTTTATTTGAACTAGTTATCAAAGCTACAAGAGTAAGAAAGTTGGACAGTCTTTAGTTGACTGAACCAGTTTTTCATCATTTCGTTACTAACCCTAGTTGGAACAAATCTAGAGCTAGTAATTAGTTGCGTGCATATATATGTTTAAGAAACAGAGGTAAAAGTTGGTGACACCAATTGCAATCTACAAGTTCAAATTAGTAAAAAATACACTTGAATGAAATGAAGAGAAAAATTAGTTTAAAGAAAACAATAATGTACTTTGTATTTTTATTTTGTGTTTATTTTGCTGTAGTGCAAGTGGTAATAACTGTAATATCTCTTGGCTAATGAGTTTTTGTTTGTTTATAATCCAGATCGAGTATGAATCAAAACTAAAGGAATATGACTATATGAGGATCAACAAATTGATAAGAATTCTGATGATGTGTATCTAGAAGTGGTAGGCGGACCGAAAAAGGGTAAGGTTTATGGGTTAGGAAGCGCATTATCTATGTTTTTTTAAGGCATCTAACTCTACCAAATCAAAGGATACAACTTGTGGCCCGTCCATGATATCTGAATTGAGCAATCAAGTTGAGGAATGCAATAAAATGGCGAAAGTAGCAAAACTTCCTTAAGAGAAATATGAAAGAGGTAAAGCCGAGTGGTTGAAGGAAAAAGAAGAATATCATGCAAATATGTTGGAAATGAAGAAGACAATGTCCGAGATGCAAAAAGGCGACACTTGTGTTCATAATTCACATGATCCATCGGGAGGAAATGCCCCATCTTCTACTTGATGTATTAGTTGCATTACCTTTTTGCCAAAAGTTTTTTATCTTAACTTTTTCTATTAAAAAACTAGCCATTGTGTTATTCTAAGCTAGTACGTATATCCTTATTGGACCTTGTAAATATGTTTGTATATCGTTAGTAATTGCGGTCCATGGATTATTTTGTAGAAGTCGATTGATGAATTTTGACATTTTGCACATTACTAATTTTTAAATTTGAGATTGTGAATAGTGATTGTATGTTTGGTTGTTGGTTTGTGTTGCTAGAAATTTTGATTTGGTGGTGGTGAGGTGGTTGCTAGCAATTTTGATTTGGTGGTGGTGGGATGATTGCTACGAATTTTGATTTGGTGGTGATGAGCGGGTGGTTGCTAGCAATTTTATTCCGCCTTTTTTGGATTGCAATGGTGATTGATTTAGGCCTATGGCTTTATTGTTGACTAAGTAAGAAAAATCTTTTATTTTTTAAAAAAAAATTGCGACTACTTCATGTTGGTCTCTAAAATGATCATGTTGGGTCTCCAACGGTGCTCTAATTATAGATTTTACGACTACCGTGTAACGCCCCAGATTTTGGGCTATTTTCTTGATTGTTTTGCTTGTAATTATTTTATTTTGGTGCATGGTCTAAATTTATTTAGACTATTTTTATTGCTTGAATGTAACCATTTTATTTTATGGTTTATTATTTTCTTAATTTTATTTTATTTTAATTAATTAGAATTTTATTATTTAATTTTCTAATTAATTAATTAATTAGTTTTGGGTCAAGTGCGAAATTAATCATGATTAGTCATGAATTAGTGCAAATGGCCCAATTGAACTTGGAAGCCCATTTGAGCCTAAGCCCAACCGGTCCCTTCTCTTGATTAGTGGCTTAGTTTGCCACTTGCCTTGCTTTCACACTTAACTAACTTCTATAAATAGAAGTAGTAGTAAGGCTTTGGGATCATTTTGTTCATTTAATCACCTTTGCCATTTAAACACTTTGCTCATCAAATCAAAACACAAACTCTCTCCTTGCCCATCATTTCCCACGCCATTTTGGTGTCTCAAACCCATCATTTGTTCATCATCAATTCAAACCCAAACTTAAAGATTCAACCTCCATTTGATCTTTAAGTGACTAAAACACATTAGCCTTCATTGTTCTTGTTCAAGACTTGAGTTCGGGTGGATCTTGGTTGTTGGGTTTGGTTGTTCGTGGGGTTCCCATGGGAGGGCGTATGGTGGTTCGAACATGGCCATGCAGTATGGTCGTGGACGTGGAGCAAACATGCAACGAAGCCGTGATGAAGGTTGTGCCATGGTTGAAGCCGTGAGGTTCGTAGCCGTACAGCCGTGTGGTGCCGTGTGTGTGTGTCTTCCGGGCAGCGAGTTTTTGGTATTAATATGTGTTATCTTCGATAAGGTAACATACTATCTTATCCTAGTTTGTATACTTTGATTCATAGGGTAGATTAGATGACTAAGTTAGACCGAAAATTGATGTTTGGTACCCTATGTCCATGCGTGAATATGGGCTGATTTGGGTGATTGGTTTGTGATGATTTTGCCATGAATATATGTATTTTATGATTGATTATGTTAATTCAATGTATGATGTTGATCATGTTCAAGTTTTGTAAAGTTTTGATGTTTGTAAGTTGATGAAAAGGTTGTTATAGTTTGTCATGAATATGCGTGTATGTTGATGATAGTTATGAGGTTGAGTTCTTGGTTGAGTTCTTGAGTCTTGGTTGAGTTCTTTATGATTCTTTATGAGTTCTTTATGATTCTTTATGAGTTCTTTATGATTCTTTGCGAGTTCTTTATGGATCTTGATTATGTTGAGATGAGTCTAGGATTCTTTTATCATGATTATGTAGTCTTAAGTGTAGATTATATAGTCTTGGTTAAAGAAAGTTAAGATAAGTTTTAAGAAAGTTAAAGATAAGATTAAAGAAAGTTAGATGAAAGTCAAAGAAAGTTAAAGGAAGTTAAAGAAACGATTAAAGATTGATTAAAGAATGGTGTTGTTGTTGGTTAAACTCAAGATAAAGGCGAAAAGGCAATCTTGAGGATAACTTCGTTGTTTACATGTTAGTCTTAAGTCAAGGCGTAAGATGCAACTTAAGATTAACTAAGAATGTAGACGAAAGATAAAAGATAAAAGGTTAAAGATTTAAAGTTTAGCTTGATTTTACTATTGGACGCCTAAGACTTAGAGTAAGATTCTAAGTATTTGGGTTAAGACGCTGCCCCTATCCTATCCGCGGTACTGGGATAGTTGGTGATCTTACTATGTCGTCTTCGGATATGGATTTCCAGTAAGATTGGTTTCATGGGATTGGGAGTAAGATTCTCAATCCTGGCATAGTAGAAAGTTCGTTCGCGTAAGATGCGTTTGTACGTGCATAGTCCGGTCTGATATGTAAATGATTGCGCCAAAGATTAAGATTAAGATTAAGATTTATTATTTGGGTTTAAGTCGAGTATTTGGGTTAGTCGAGTTTTGGGATAATGTCGTTGATGTCGTTATTGTTAACGTTATTATTGTGGGATATTGTTGATTTGATATGTTGTTTCACATGATCGTGTGTTGTATGTCTGATTTGGTGTATTCTATGATCATGTGTATCCACGTTAGGGTGGGACAGCTATGTTACTCGCCACTGACAGTGGATTGTTGTTAACTTTTCACGTAACTCTGATGATGTCGGTGTTGCTTAGCTTGGGGTTGGGCGAGTGCCGATGTTCTTTTAATTTGTTTAGTTTGTATTTCGTTTATAGTTTTGGACTTAGCATTTATAGTTCATTTATTCTAACTCTGACCGTGTTTGGAGTTTATATTGTTGGTAGTATTAATAATAACATTTGGGTTTAGTATGTACAAACTTGTGGGTATTTGTACTTTGTGGTTTAGCAATATAATACTTTGAGGTATTGTTTTAATTTTTAAGTATTTTAGTTGCTAGTTCTGAATATTCGACTCGTCGGTTTCTCCCGCGCCGGTTTAAGTGAGTCGGGTCGTCACAACCGAAATGTAGTCGCTAAGAACAAATTCGGTCGCTAAAATATTTTTCCGACTACAATATTGGTAGTAGCTAAATTTACTTCGGTCTCAAAATGGGTTTGCGACTGAAATTGTTGGTCGCAAAGAAGTCCCCATTAGTTGATAATGGTGGTCGCTGGGTGGTCGCAACATTTGCGACCAACATACAATTCGGTCGCAAAAATCATTTTGCGACCAGGGGTTTAGCGTCCACTCACGTTTTGGTCTCTGGTGGTCGCTACCCTGTTTTTGCGACCGATTTGATGGATTAACGACCAACCTGATCGGTCGCAAAATAGCCTTTTTCTTGTAATGATGTTGGGTGTCGTACTCCACCTCGGTAAGTACCATACCTTGGTGAACCATGAAGACCCTATTCTCATAGCACAAGTCAACCTAGCTATGACTAGTCGAGTCTATAAGACATAATCGAAGGTCAAAGCTAGACTAGTTTAACAAAGCAGTCCAAAGGACAAAATCGAAGCCTAAAGAAAAGGCCAGTTCAAGAACGAGTCTAAAAGACGTAATCGAAGGCCGAATACCAGTTCAACACTAGACAAAGTTGCAGACCTAATGACCCAGATGCCCCAGAGACAGTTGCAGACCTCATTTTAAACCAGAGTGTAATACCCCGTAATTTTGGATAAATATTTTATAAATAATTAATATTTTTATTTGAATTTTAGACATAAATTAAAATATCAAGCTAAAATGTTATTCTTTATTAAATTATAAAAACCGAAATTTCATATACATACACGTGATTTTCGGATATCTTAAATAAGCTTTATTTTCATAAATTACTATGATCTTATGATTAAGCTAATTTTATTGAAAAAATATTTTAAGCCCGGATGTTATTTATAAATTTTTAAAAACCCAATAAGACCAATTAGGTTGCAAAAAAAAAAAAACCTAAAGTCCAAGTACACGGCCACCCTAGTAAACTAATTAGGATGAGTTGTCCAAATTTTCCACCCAAATGAATATTCTCCCAAAACTTATTTCTTGTCGGCAATTTTGTTTACTTCATGATCAATTTGCTTGATCATCAAATATTATAATTATTCTTCTACGATAAAATTTTTCTCTATTTTTACCTTAAAACCCCACCACATTTACCTATAAATATCCCCTCATATTCAATGCTTAAACTTGCACCAGCATTCTCTCCTCTTCCTCCTGTTTGGTTTTCTTTCTTTCCTTGATCTCTTTTCTCTTATTCATTCATATAATTATTTTCTTTTATAAATTAAGATTAAGTGTTAATAAGTTTTTTAAATTAATTACTCTCAATATTTTTTAAGTATAAAATCATAAAATTTTGTTAGTATAATAAGTTCTATTATAACAGGACTACTTAATCTTTTAATTTATTAACAATAAGCCTATGATTTTTTGAAAACATATTCATCAAATGTTTTAATTGAATAAAAACATGAGTTTTAATATGAAAAGTTTCATAAAGAATCATACACATATTAGAATCTTATTATTTGAATGACCTTATATTAATTAAGGTTATATTCCTTGTATGTAGGGCGTCTTTGGTAGAAGTTCTTATTTTTCGATTCAAGTTTTCTTTTCGATTCGCTAGATGAAAGGTACGTCAAGTAGCTAGATACTTTATTAAAGTATTTACATGATTTTTACGTGTTTATATGATACATGATATAATTTATGTTCAATTAATTTTGTATTATGTTAATTTAAAGTTTGATGACAAAATTATTTTATATTTTAGTAGCCTTATATTTTTTTTCATGAAATTTATAGATTTTGAAAATAATGTTTAATTTTATGGAAAGATTTAAATCTTTTTTTGGAAAATAATATGGTAGAAAATATTCTATAAAAAGATTTGGGATAACTAAATATTTTAGTGATATTGTCATATCATTTTGAAAGACTAAGGAAATAATAAATTTTGGAAGTTTACAATTATATGAGTATATTTTCTTTATACTCAACTCTTATTATATTAAAAATGTTTTTGTGACCCCTCAAGCTTTATAAGTTTATTTATTGTTTTGTAATCCCGCTATGTGGATTCGATTGATAAGACTATAGACTTTATATGACCTAGTCTTTTCTCAAGGATAGCTTTTCTACATAAAGATACTAACTTGAAAAGGACCATTTTGGGTAAATAATTGTTATGTAATATGACTTGAGTATTCGAAAGCATGTTTGCATAATAAATTTATTTTTACTTATCTTGAACTTTTATGTACTTAGCATATTTTGCTAACTCGTACTTCTTCTTTGTTTTGGCTTGGCCCTACTTATCATTTATTGATAAATAGATAGGTGATAATGATTGAAGTGGACCACATGTTGCATCGGGGGATAAGGGCGTCATTCACCTAGTTTAGAATTTTATTTAATTTCAATTTATATTATATTTTGGAGAAAACCATTTAGTATTGTTGTTGTTTTTAATAATGAAGTATTTTAGGTTTCCGCTGCAAAAGTTTAATAGTATTTTAGTATAGCCTTACGTTATCACGTGGCGGTAATACGCCCAAGTCTATCTTTTTTACAGTATTTTATATGTATTATTCTAGTATTTCCGTAGTGGGAGATTTGGGGGTGTTACACAGAGAGAATGGAAGGGTTCCAAAGTCTGGAAATTTTTCAATAAAGAGGATGTAATTGCAATCTTGACAACCTTTATCCCAAAGGAGGAAAGAGGATGTCCTAATGCGGGCCTCAACACAGGATGGCAATTACACGGTGAAATCAGGATATGATTTTCTCAACACACCCTTAGAGACTCAATAATGGTAAAAAAATTTAGAAGAAACCGTGGAAGAGCAAACTGCTCCCGAAATGGAAAATCTTCCAACAGCAGCACTACAAAAGCGAGGTTTTTAGACTAATAATCTTTGTCCATTGTGAGATAAACCACACAGAGGAAGCAGGTCATCTCCTTAGAGACTGCTTTATTAGCCAGAGGATATGGATTGCAGGGAGTCTAGGGCTCCGAGTGGGGAACTCCCACAACATACTGATCCCCCATTGGATTCAGGATATGTTACTCTACATAATCAACAACAATTCAAAACCCGATATACAAATCGTGGAGTTCATGTCAACTATGTGGGCAATCTTTATCCATCGGAATGATATAACTTTCAATCGGTCCCACCTCAATCTGGAAAGGATTTTCCACATTCAACAAGAGGAAATGGATAGATGAGCTAGGATGAGACAACCAATGGCCACAACAGGCCAAAAGACCGGCCAGGGACAACCCAAGCTGTTGTCTGGGATAGGGGAAGAAGATCTAGCACCCGATGTGCAGTGATCCGAACAGACGGAGCATGGAAAAAAATACAAATGGACTAAAGGAATAAAGGCAGCTATAGGATGGTCAATACAAATTGAAGATCAACATTACAAGGGAGGAGAGAGAGTCATGACCAGGCCACTTCAGCAGTGCACACAGAGGCGCTGACCCTTTTACATGGGGCCAGGGAAGGCGTTAAGCTAGCTAGCTACAGAATGCATATTCAACACAGACTGCCAACATCTTAGCGATGGCCTACACCAGGGAAGGAAAGCCCCATGAGCTATTAAACTAATCTAGGAGGATTTCTTTCATATTCTGAAGTTTGTCCCTCATCTTCCACCAATGTTCCCGTTCCACCGGATACCTGTTGAACCGTTTAAAAAAAATTATGAGGCCCCTGATTAATTATCCTAATTATCATTAACACTAGCACTGTCAATTCAGGTCAACAGTTCAGTTATAGTTAACCAATCAGTTTGGGTCGTTTTCAGTTAATTTCAGATAATTTTTTTCCAGTTCAGTTTTTGTATGGACATAGTTCAGTTCAGTTTCAGTTAATTGTTCAGTTTAACCAATCAGTTAAAAATTCAAACGGGTGCAATTCAGTTCAGTTCAAAATGTCGACAGTTCAGTTCAGTTTTGGTTACAGTTTTTTTGGTTCTGTTAGCTTTAGTTCAGGTCATTTGAGATTATAATTTTGTTACAATTAATTTGTAGTTTAGTTTTTATTTCAATTTCAGTTAATTTTTTTAGGATATAACTATATGGTTGGTCTTCAATTTTACCCGTATAATTTCAATTGTTGTTAGTTCATTGTGAACGGTTGATATAACGGTTCCGATTGTATTCAGTTTACGTTTGGTTAAATACGGTTCTATCCGTACGATTTCAGTTATTATCAGTTAATTGTAAATTAATATATTCAGTTACATTATGGTCATTTTCAGTTTTGTAAGGACATTTTTAACGGTTTTGATCAAGGTAGATATCGAGTATTAATAGGTTTACCCGAGTTTTCTTGCGTTTTTCCCTCAAATAATATGGTTGGATCGTATTCGGTTTAGCTGTTAAAGTGTTTTGCCTTGCAACGGGTTAATTTATTTGTTTATTTAGTTAAGGTGCACGTTAATTTTATTATTTATTATGTTTCAATTTTTATATAGATCAATTTATCCTTGTACTAATATTAGGTGTAAATGTGTAAGCGTGTATCGAGTATTAATATCAAGTGTAAATGACAGTCAAGATGATGATGGGTGATATTGAATTGACGATAATAACGATTATAACAATAATGATAGCAATTAACAACAACAACAATGAATTGATGATGGTGATTGATCTGATATATATGAATAATATAATGACAATAATAGTAGTAACAATATCGAGAACAAGAACAACAATAAGATTTGAGCCTATTTTTAATCTAATACAAAGTTCATAATATGTGATATGTATAATATGCGATATGCGTAAGAGAGTTGAGGTGAGGATACTGTAGCCGTATACTAAAATGCATACAATTTTAAATTTTTCATTAAAGCTTGGGAGAGAAGGTTAATTTGTCATTGAAATTTGGGAGATAAGGTTAATGTTTCATTGAAATTTTGAAGGGAAATTAATTTTTTCATTGAAATTTTGGAGGAAAGTTAATTTTTTATTGAAATTTTGGAGGGAAGGTTAATTTTAATTGAAATTTGGGAAGTAAAGTTGATTGAAATTTTGGAGGGAAGGTTAATTTGTAATTGGCATTTGGGAGGAGAGTTAAATTTGTAATTGGAATTTTGTTTTAGTTAACTAACAGTTTAAACAATTTTCAGTTCATTTTAGTTCAGTTAACCAATAATTTAAAATATTTTTTCAGTTCATTTGGGTTTAGTCAACTAACAATGTAAAACAATTTTTTGTGAAGTTCACTTTAGTTATGCTCAGTTCAAAACTGTTTTGAATAGTCTAACTTTTTCAGTTCAGTTGATTTAAGTTCAGTTTCAGTTTAGTTAAGTGCAGTTCATTTTGTTTCAGTTGGTATTTCAGTTATGAATCATTTGGTTCTTGGTTCATTTCACTTCAGTTAATTCAGTTCAATTTGCGTTAGGTTCAGTTTCAGTTAGATTCATTTATCATATTTTCAGTTCAGTTTCAGTCAGCTTCAGTTATCCTCTTTTCAGTTCAGTTCAGTTAATTTCAGTTACTTTTCAGTTAATATCGGATACTTTTCAGTTCAGTTCAGTTATTTTCAGATACTCGATTTTCAATTCAGTTTCAGTTCAGTTATTTTCAGATATTTAGCAGTTAACTTCAGTTTCAGTTCGCTTCAGATTCAGTTCAGTTCAGTTCAATTCGATATTTTTCAGTTGCATTTCAGTTATCAGTTCACTTAGTTCAGTTCAATTTCAGTTTCAGGTAATTTCAGGTCGACCCAAAACAGTTCAGTTTCAGTTAGTTCAGTTCAGTTAAATCAGTTCTGACTCAATCTGACAGCGATAATTAACACTAATTAGCTTTAACCTAATTATCATTAACACAAATAAAATTTATTAACCTTTAAATCATTAACACTAGTTATCATTAATGCTAATTATCATTAAAACTAATAATTTTTACTAACCTTTAAAATAATGCGAGCAAATCTAGGTGGAACAGGAATGCTAATCGAGGCTAATCTGGTCGTTTTTTTTTTTTTTTTTTGCAAATTCTAACTTCGAATGGGATCCCATAAGGATTAAAACAACCTTTAACGGGCTATGTTTTGACACGTAGATCAATATGCGCAAATCGAGGTGCCTTCCATAATTAATCTAAATCTTATAAAACATAGATTAATTTAATCCCATAGAAGATCGATCGCGCGCAGTTTCAGTCTTGGTTACTAACACTTCTATACGCCTTGATTTGCGTGCATCGATCTACATGTCAAAAAATAGCCCGTTAAAGGTTTTACAAGTCATTGTAACCCTTATAGGGTCCAATTCAATACACCTCGATTTGCATGCATCAATCTACTTGTCGAAAAATACCCATTAAAGGTTGTACTTGTCATTTTAACCCTTATAGGTTCCGATTTGAGGTTTGAATTCACAAAAAGGACCCCATTAGTCCGATTCGTGTTCCTACTTCGCCTTGATTTCTACGCATCTATGTATGTAAAAAAATTAGCCCGTTTAGGATTTTATTGGTCATTTTAAATTTTAAACCTATTAGGGTTTGATTCGAGGTCGAAATTTGCAAAATATGAACCGATTAGCCCTGATTCCCGTTCCTAGATTATTGCCTCGATTTGTGGACATCGACATCCGTGTCAAAAAAATAGCCTATTCAAGGTTTTATGAGTCATTTAAATCTTTATGGGATCTGATTCGAGGCAGAATTTGTAAAAAAAACAACTTGATTATTATTCGTTCGGGTTCTCGGTTCGCCTTGTTTTGTGCGCATCGATTATCTTGTCAAAACAAAAAAAGTACGTTCAAGATTTTACGAATCATTTAAAACCCTATGGTTCAGATTTCGCAAAAAATCACCAGATTAGCCCCGATTTGCATTCCCACCCCCATTTTACCAGTTTTTAACAGGTTAATTAACCTGGTGAAATATTGGTGGAAGATAAGGAGCAAACTTCGGAATATTCATGGATTACTCAAAGTTCGGAATAATCACAAAAGATGGTCCAACTTCATAATAATATTTGCAATTTTTTATTTCTTTTACAATTATTACTATTAATTACTATATTTGTTGTTTTGCTAATCAATAATCTTTCAAAATTTATTTTATATAGGTGTTTTGTAACCAAGACTGAAACTGCTTAGAGTAATATTAAAGCAAAAATATAATGTAAAACACTTTATGAAGATAATAAAATGGAATCATGATATAATATTAAGGAATAATAATGCTTATGATAGTAATGTTTCTTTTAGTTTTTATTCAAATCTATTTAATTGATTCATCAGCCATCACAACAACAATCTTGAGAAAAACATATCAAGTGCCCTTGATTACACCGGTAACCAGCACAATCCTTTTCGGGATCTGTACACCCAAATGGCGCTGAGCCAAGGCATCCATATCGTTGTTGTACTCCAATATTATGACTAGAATAAATATCTCCAACACGAGAACTGATAGTACTTTTTCCTGCAGTGACACGAGAACTAAGTAAATTAAAAAAAAAAACGGAGGTATTATAACTATAATAATAAATTAATAATTGATATTCATCGAATAAAATAAAACTAAATGAAATATTAATTATTAATTAAGTTCGTTCCCTTCAAAAAAAATTTAAGTTTTATGCTTTTAAAAAATTGGATATTTACATAAATTCTTGTATAATGTGTTTGATGTGTTCTAAAACATCCCATTAATTACTTAACCAATGCAAAAACGATCAGCATCACTATCATGAAATGGGTGAATGGTGTCTTTGAATTCCTTGCCATTCTGGGAAAAAAAAAAAAAAAGTTCTTTACTTGACAAAGATTGTTGAGTCTTATCACTAGCTTGTTTTATACTAAAGGATTCAGTGCGTGTAGAGAGTAATTGAATTAATTTTTAAATATTTTATATATTTGAAAGATATTGTACTCAAAATAACATGTTGTTTAATTATGGTATTTTTCATTTTAAAATGTCATATTTGCAATATTATATTTATTTTGAAAAGAAAAGATACAATAGCATTAAATGCACATATCTTTTAGATACTTTTCTTTGTAAGAGTAATAACTAAGAGTATCTATTGATATCTCAGTGATATTTTTCTTTTTAAGAAAAAAAAATATGCGCAAACGGTATTCATACTATTTTTTCTATTATCTATACTATATACTAAAATAAAATGTCTTATTTAATATTTTATCACATGTCACTTCCACAATAAAAAAATTTCTTCCAATTTTTTTATTAGTAAAATTTGAAACATAAATATATATTAGTAAAATTTGAAACATAAATATATATTAGTAAAATTTGAAACATAAATATTTTTATTTACATCTTATTTCTAATTATATAACAAAAAAATTCTAAAAATTATATATTTGGAAAGTATATTTCGAAACGAATCAAATGAGAACCCCATGACTATATTTTTGTTGCCTATATAAAATGAAAGAGGGTCAAGTTACAATATATATATATATATATATATATATATATATAATACTAAGGAAGATTTGTCAAAAAAATTAAAAAAAACCTTTTAAAATTTTGATCTTGCAAAAAAAAAAAAGAAACCTTTTATTTTTTTTGGCAAGTTAAAATCCAAACCCCAAATTTTGTTGTGAGGTATAACCTTTTTGCGGTTTTTCTCCATTGAAATTAGGAGGGAAATGAAGTGAAATGGGGAAAGGAGGAAAATGGAGCAAGTGAAAAAAAAGAAAAACCTCTCATCGGAGTCATCGCCTTAAACTTAATAAAAACCACAAAAAGGTTTTTTCTCACAACAAAATTTGATGTTTGGATTTTAACTTGCCAAAAAAAAAATTAAAAAGGTTTTTTTTTGACAAAATTTCCTAATACTAATTGTCAAAATGGAGCAATTTTTATAAAAAGAAAGGGAGTAAATATTTTATATATAATTTCAAAAATACCGTGCTTAATACGGGAACTAATCTAGTTGACAATAAAACAATATCTTACCCCTATTAAAGCATTATCTTACCACAATTAATTAATTTAATCTCCAAATAAAATGATATGTAGTTTATTTATTAAGCCTATACGATTATGAAAACTTTCTTGATTATTTGATTGCTTTACATTAAATATACATGGAGTTATGAGGATGATAATGTCCACACACTATTAATGAAAAATTACTTTTAAAAGTATGAACTATATGTGGTTCAATTCAAAAGGTACAAACTTTCAATAATATTTGAACAATACCAATTATTACTTTTACTTGCAATGGGAGCTATTAGTAAGTTCGTCACAAGTTGTTAAGTGTTAATGCGAAAGACACTGATACGTCATCACATTGACCCTTAATATCTTGTTACGAACTTGCTAATACCTCTCATTGCAACAATATGTCATAGTTGATACTGTTCAAGTATAATTGAAAGTTCATATCTTTAGAATTGAACTGCCCATATTTCATACATTTAAGAGTATTTTTTCCCATTATTGATTAGATGAATAGTTATATGAAAACTTATTAAATATAATAATTTGGATTATTTTCTTTTAATAATCTAACCCTTTGAGTTTTGGTAAACAAGAATCCAACCTTTGGATTATTAGCAAATAATCCAACTTTTGCACCTTATATCCAACCAATGAACCTGGATCTTTCATTTTTGAGATTTACTTAGTGTATAGGCAAATTATTGTCTATCTTTTAAAGTGTAGTTGATTAAAAAAACTCAAGAAAACAACAAAGCAACATTAATTAACCTCTCATTTTCAAGTTTAGTTCATTTGTTGGTAAAAATTGAAAGGTTAGTTGGATTATTGTATGGATTTAGGTGCAAAAGTTTGATTATTTTCTAATAATCCAAATGTTGGATTATTGATTAATAAAACTCAAAAGGTTGGATTTTTAAAAGCAAACTAGGTGGTACTTGAGAAAATGCTCGGTTTTTTTAAAATTTGATACATGTAGCACAAAAAGAAAATTATTTATAATGCAATTTTTAATTTAAGTTTTATAAGAATAATCTCGGCTTTTACTTATCTTTCGGAAATGCATAATACGTAAATAAAAAAGTTGAAACATTTTATAATTTTAGAAATACTCTAATAAACCATTATAAATTTGTTCTTCTACATCATTTTTATTTCCTTTCCAACCAATGCTTGGAGCATGTTCCAATTCGTGGTATATTGTTGTAGTTGCATGTTAGAATGTTGCATTTGATAGTTTTTTTCATTCCAATACATGGTTTCTTGTAGCTTTTTCTCAATGAACTCCACTTGTTTTTTTTTCCCCTCTGATCTTCTTTTACGCTGTCAAATTCCAGTCTCGACATTTGCTCATAACTTATCGAACGCAACCCTTCTCCATATACAGACAAAGACGTAGTTACTTCTCCCACCTTTCCTTTCCCCTTCAATCTGGACTTTTCCTTCTACGTGCCTTCACGACGAACCAAAGTGTCATCTTCAACAGCACTACCAGTTAGTGTGTTTGGATCTGAACCTTCATCTCCATCCCTTGATTGTTTCCCACTACTTCCACCAGAGGTAAGATTGGGCATGTCTGATGGACGGCCACGGATTGGCTTACAAAAAGGGTCACTAATTATTGATCGGAACTTTAAGAATTTTTTTGTTGTACACACTCCTCATAATACAAACTAATACAAAAATTTACCATATATTCTTTCATAAATTTTATGAGCAAGAGATATATTATGATCTTGATTTTCAGCGCTCTTTTATGGTAATTTTATTGCCTCATTATGACAATCAAATGAATCAATCCATCGAGTAACAGATTGGACAATTCTCATCAACCACCAACTTTTTAAGATGTTATTAGTTCTACCTGCAATTTCTGTAGGATTAGTTTCTCTTGCCTATCATATAATTCTACTACCCTCTTCCAAAATATAACCTTTTCTTTGCCAAATTCCTACAATCGCATATATACTTGTTTGCATGTAAGAAGATAGAAGAGCTTCGTTTTCAGCTTTGGTCCAAGGTTGTTTTTCGATTTGTGTTGCACGGGATTGCTCTAATGGTGGTTGAGAAGATGGTTGTGACAAAAGCTTAGTGAAGATTAATTTGGTTGTGACCATGGTACTTGTGCTTCATTGTAGTCCTCAACCTCATTTACGTTGTCCTCATCATCATCATCATCTAAATTTTGACAATCAAATTCATTAAGAGTAAGACATTGTACATTGGGTGAAAATGATTCATGTTTTAAATTCCCAGGATGTAGTTGATATCCTTAAGAATAATGAGATAAATTTTGGTGTAAAATTTGTGGTTGTGGTTGATATCCTTGAGAATATTGAGGTACATGTTGTTGGTAATTAGGAGGATAGTTTTAATGGAAATTTTGTGGGTGAGATTGATAACCTTGAGGTTGTGGATAATTATGTTGGAAACTTGTAGGATATTTTTTATGTAAATTATATGATCTTATAAGATTTTTATTTATACTCCTATTTTTTTGGGGGTTAGTACTCGAATTGGGACTATTAGGTTCCATTAAAAAGAATAAGTAAAATTAATTATTAAATTGCAAATATTAAAGAAAATTTGTAATTATATTAGAGGAAAATAAAATAGTAAGGCAAATGTATAACAAAAACAAAAAAAAAAAAATTAGAAAAAAAAATTCAGATATTACAATTATTAAGACAATTAATTATTTTAGGCATGCAAATATTAAGCCAAATAATTAGTAAATTTCATGACATTGCTAAAAAAAAAAAGTAAATTTCATGACAAATATTAATTTAGAGAGAATTTTGATATATTTTTAAAAAAATATTTTTCATTTTTTTTAAATGATGTAAACATAAATTTGGATAAAAGGAAAAAATGGGTTGTCAACGCCTCATTGGACCATAACATTTCACCATATGCTGACACGTGAAAAGATAAACTTCATTGCCTCATGTGGATTTTGGATTAAAATGATCAAAGTTCATTATTGTAGGGGCACACATAGTGTCATCCATCCAAGAAGAATTATTGGAGAGGCGCACAATAAAACAAAGAGTCATGCATTGTGTTGCAGGACTGAAGAGTTACGCGAATAATTACTCAAACAAATCATGATAAATTTTCCAATTTAATGATTAATTAATGCATATAAGTCTTCATGACTCTTTATTTTGATCATTGTTAAACATGCTCTCAACTTCAATAATTCTCAAGTTTATTCGCAGTTACTATATATAGGTGGTATAGTTCATTCACAAATTAGCTAGGTACAAAATGTCTGTTGAAATTCATCCAGTTGCTCCATTATATGGGTTTTGATTTGAAATTGCTAAACTGAAATATAATAAATATATTATCTCTATCACACCCCCCACAGTTGTAGCGGGAGGAGGACGGATACTAAGATTGGACTGAAAATCTAAGAAAAGATGGTGAGGCAGACCCTTGGTTGAAATGTTAGCATATTGATAGCGAGAAGGAACATGAAGTACATGGACTTATCTTAAAGAGACCTTTTCATGCAAAAAATGGATGTCCATTTCAACAAGTTTGGTGCGTTGGTGTTGGACGATAGAAACTGCGTTGACATTGTCGGAACAAATTTCATAACCAACATGCCTCGGGCCCCTCGGCCACAACATTGGTGACGCCGCAATATTCTACTTCAGCACTACAGTGAGAAAGAGTGGGTTGACGTTTGGAAGACCAAGAGATAAGGTTGTCTCCTAGAAAGCATTCGATAGTGTCAAGAATAAACCATAATTTTGTTTTAACTTAAGATTGTTTTTTATCTCTCTGTTAAACACCTAATACATATGATCTATAATTCCGTAATTAATTACTGAAATATATCAAGTTAATATTATGAATGATGCAAAAATCATAATCATACTAGTATATGTATATGTATATAATTTATAATATCCTATATATATTCAACTCGTACGGCTGGAAAACAATTTGTAGCAGTAATTATGCAATTTATATATTTATACAATATATTATAAGACGTTCCTCGTATTGTGCCACATCATTAATCTACGTGTCATCACACCATTTAAAACCCCTAAAAAAATCAGCCCTTTATAAAATGAAATTCAACCAAAAAAATATATAATTTAGCCATAAAAATTGATTTTATACCAATTAAAACATAAAACAACAATTATAAACAAGTTTATAATTCAAAAAATAAATAAAAATGAAGCATCCATTGATAACAAGATGAAGTGATTGTGTATACCTTTAAAAGAGCAACAAATGAAGCATCAGCAGGATTTTGGGTGAGACAGCACTGGCGGTGAGACAACAGTGGTGGTGTGGGCCAGCAGTGGCGCGGTGGGGCAGTCGAACCACCAGCGAAGCAGCCGCGAATCGGTGGATTCAGCCGTAAATTACACTCTTCAATATAATGTCGCACCACCAGAAGTACGCGGGCGTTGACTGGAAAAAGGTTCGAACTGACTTTGCGGCGAACCCTATTTTGTTGGAGTTGAACCTTTTTTTGTGCTGAATAATGAAATGGAAGGTCGATGGATACAGTGTGTTTTTGTTTTTGGATTTGACGTTTTGTAATGGGCATAGGTAAAGCCCGTTACAAATAAAAATTTTATGGCGCCTCGATTTGCGTGCATTAATCTACATGTAAAAAACAAGCCCATTAAAATAAAGGTTCTACATGTCATTTTAACCCTTAAGGGATCTGATTCGAAGTTAGAATTTGCAAAAAATGACTAGATTAGCCTCGATTAGCATTCGCGTTCCACCTAGATTTGTGCGCATCTATGTACGTAAAAAAATTAGCTCGTTTAGGATTTTACAGGTCATTTTAACCCTTATCGGATCCGATTCGAGGTTAGAACTCACAAAAAAGACCCCATTAGCCCCGATTCGCGTTCCCAGTTTGCCTCAATTTCTGTGCATCCATGTATGTAAAATATTAGCCCGTTTAGGATTTTATATGGAAATCATATAGTTTATGATGATAGTATTTGGGTTTAAATCGTGTAAGGAATTGATTAAAAACAAACTAGACTATTTTGTGTTTATCGGCCATTTTAACCCTATTTGGGTCCGATTCGAGGTCGAAATTTGCAAAAAAAACGATCAGATTAGCCCCGAATCTCGTTCCCAAATTACCTCGATTTGTACGCATCGATATTCGCGTCAGAGAAAAGAGCCCATTCAAGGTTTTACGGGTCATTTAATTCTTTATGGGATCCGATTCGAGGTCGGAGTTTGCGAAAAAAAAAACCTAATTATCCTTGGTTCGGGTTCTAGTTTCGCCTAGTTTTGTGCGCATTGATTAACTTGTAAAAAAAAATAGTACATTCAAGGTTTTACGGGTCATTTTAACCCCTATGTTTCAGATTTGAAGTCAGATTTTGCAAAAAAACGACTAGATTAGCCCCGATTTGCATTCCTATTTCGCCTCGATTTGCGCGCAATGATAAAAGAAAAAAAGTGGGGCCCCATTTATCTAATTTTAACATGTTAATTAACCTGCTGGAACATTGGTGGAAGATAAGAAGCAAACTTCGGAATATTCGTGGATTACTAAAAGTTCGGAATAATCACATAAGATGGCCAAACTTCGAAATAATATTTTTTGTAATTTTTTATTTTTTTTTACAATTATTACTATTAATTACTATATATGTTTCACTAATCAATAATCCTTCAAAATTTATTTTATATAAGTGATTTGTAACCAAGACTGAAACTGCTTAGAGTAATAATAAAGCAAAAATATAATTTAAAACACTTAATGAGATAATAAAATGGAATCTTGATATATAAAGGAATAATAATGCTTATGATAGTAATGTTTCTTTTAGTTTTTATTCAAATCTATTTCATTGATGCATCAACCATCACAACAACAATCTTAAGAAAAACATATCAAGTGCCCTTGATTACACCGGTAACCAGCACAATCCCTTTCGGGATCTGTACACCCAAATGGCGCTGAGCCAAGGCATCCATATCATTGTTGTACTCCAATATTGTGACTAGAATAAATATCCCCAACACAAGAATTGATAGTATTTTTTTCCTGCAGTGACATGTGAAAAGGTTAATAAAATTTCCAATTGTTATGCAACTCTTATGATCAAAATTAAAGAGATTGAATAATGTATATCTTCATGATAGTGTTTCATGCTTGCAAACTACTCCCTCTATTTTTTTATTTTATTTTTTATAATTTACTCACTTCACTTTTCACACTTGCTGAGGCAAAACTCTGAAGATTAATATCTTTAATTGTGTGTTTGTAAAAATTATAAAAACTAGATATTAAAAAGCTACATGTTGAAACGAATCCAACGAGACCCTACATGACTATATTTTTTCTTATGCATAAATCAAAAAAGATAGTAAAAGTATACTTTCATCGAATAAAAGAAAACACAATGAAATATTAATTATTAATTAAGTTCCCTTCAAAAAAAAAGTTTTTTTGCCTATACAACAAAATGGATATTTACATTAATTCTTGTATAATGAGTTTGATGTGTTTTAAAACACCCCATTAATTACTTACCCAATACAAAAATGATCAACATCACTATCATGAAATGGGTGAATGGTGTCTTTGAATTCCTTGCCATTCTGAAACCAAAAAAAAAAAAACATTACTTGACAAAGATATTAGGAGTATGAGTGTTGAGGTTTATCACTAGCTTGTTTTATACTAAAGGATGCAGTGCTTGTAGAGAGTAATTGAATTAATTTTAAAATATTTTATATGTTTGAAAGATATTATACTCAAAATAATATGTTGTTTAATTATTGTATTTGTCATTTTAAAATGTCATATTTGCAATATTACATTTATTTTGAAAAGAAAAGATACAATAACATTAAATGTATGTATCTTTTCCATCTTTTTTTATAAGAGTAATAACTAAGAGTATTTATTCATATATCAGTGATAATTTTATTTTTAAGAAAAAAAATAATATGCGCAAATGGTATCTATACTATATACTAAAATAAAATGTCTTATTTAATACTTTGACTCATGTCACTCCTACAATGAATGTTTTTCCTTCAAAACTTTTTTTTATATTATGTTTTAAAAGATTTTTTTTCTAGCTTCCCAAACAAGAATTATCTTTCCTTAATTCAACTAAATATATATTAGTAAAATTTAAAACATAAATATTTGTATTTAAATCTTATCTCTAATTATATAACAAAAAATTATAAAAATTATATATTTGGAAAGTATATTTCCAAATGAATCAAACGAGAACCCCACACCTATATTTTTCATTGCCTATATAAAATTAAAGATGGTCAAGTTACAATAATAATAATAATAATAATAATAATAATAATTGTCAAAATGTAGCTTTTTTTTAATAGATGGAGTAAATATTTTATATATAATATAATTTTGTAAAAATCGTGCGTAGTACGGGAACTAATCTAGTTAACAATAAAACAATATCTTACCCCTAATAAAATAATATCTTACCACAATTAATTAATTTCGAAATTAAATGATATGTAGTTTATTTATTAAGCCTAAACGATTATGAAAACTTTCTTGATTAATTTGATTGCCTACATAAGGAAAAATTACTTTTAAAAGTATGAACTGTAGGTGGTTCAATTCTAAAGGTACAAACTTTCAATAATATCTGAACAACACCAATTATGATTTTTTTACTTGCAATGGGAGGTATTAGTAAGTTCTTTACCTGCGGTTAAGTGTTAATGCAAATGTCTATGGTAATAGCTGTTAAGATTTTTATTACCAATGACAATGATACGTCACCACATTTACCCTTAATAGCTTGTTACGAACTTACTAATACCTACCATTGCAAGTAAATGTCATACTTGGTACTGTTCAAGTATAATTGAAAGTTCATACCTTTACAATTGGACAACCCATAGTTATTGAGGAATACTAGAGAGATTTAATACTAATTTGAGTTCTTGAGGAATACTAGAGAGAATTAATGCTAAGAAAGTTATTGAACATGAAAAACTATATTACAATGAAAATCATACCTTATACTTATACTAAACTAAATTATAATCTAGAAATCAAGTGGATGTAGCCGCGTACAAAACATAGCAGAGGGAGCGCTGGCAGCGCCCTCATAGGTGCGGGGTGCGCCCCCTTCTTTGGATTCCTGCTGTGACATGGGTGCTGGTAGCGCCCCATAGGAGCGGGGCGTGCTCTTCTGTGGAATGCTACTGTCTCATGGGCGCTGGCAGCGCCCCCATAGGCGTGGGGCGCGCCTTCTTCCTTGGCCACTTGCTCCATAATTTTCCTTGACCAGACAGGCGCTGGGAGCGCCCTACCTTCTTCTTCAAGACTTTATCACACTTTTTTCAAAGTCCCAAACAAGTCTCGGTCGTCCCAATTATATACAAAATATGGAAAGAAACACGAGCCTGAAACAACAAAAATAGAGCCTGAAACAACAAAAATAAACTAAGTCCTAAAAAGTAATTAAATTATGAAATGCAATATTAAATTGAGTTTCGACACATAAACTTTCGTTTAAGCTTAAAGTTAATTAATATCACAAAGCACGTTCTAAACTATTACAAACTATACATCAAAATGAACTAATTGATTAATACAAACTATTACAAATCAGCCGCCCGAGTACATCCCCTGATGGAAGTACGTTGCGGTTAAGGCAAATTCATGTAGGCCTCTTGTCTCGGTCCAAAACTCCAGACGAACGATTGAGGAGTCTCGCGCTGATCGGAGAAGTAAATGAAACTCCGAGTTTGCAGAACCCAATAGGCCAGGTAAGCAAATCTTCGGGGTCACTCCTGACCCGTCCATTAGGGTACTCAATTTCCTTCTTACTCTTCCCCTTCTTCTGCTCCAAATACTCATATATCAGAGTCACCATACCACCCATAGCTATGGTTCCCTTCCCGTCGACCAAATCAAGGCAAGAATCAACCCACAATGCCGCCCAATGCGGCTGATCATTGCCCTCGGGAGTCATGGCCCAAAGAGCCTTAAGGGTGGTTAAAGGGAGCTTGTTGGCCTCCACCCGACAAAAGATGGGCATTGCTATAAAGAATGCGACGAAGCGGAGAGCCGATGAGGTATGGAGCTGATGAGGGCATTTCGATCAAATTTAAAGAAATGAGTGATCCCTCTATAGAACTGTTGAGCATTGAAACCCGTAGGGCTTGCAAAATTACCGATAGGAGAGGACTCCCACCGAAAAACCTCCTCAAGTTCATCATAGAACATTGTATGAGTTTTATCATTAAGGTTACGTTGAAGGTTATTGTAAGTTCAATGTATACTCAAGAAGGGGGGGTTGAATTGAGTATGTGTGTTTTTTCAATCGTTTTCAAAGTTTGTTTATCTTTTTGTGAGAACAACGATAGAACAGTAAATAAAGAGTAGGGACACAAAGATTTAACGAGGTTCGGCTTCTAAACAAGCTTACGTCCTCCACTCTCTCACCAATATTATTAATCAACTCTGAATAATAACAAGGTTACACACTCAATTAAATGCTACAACTCTGTAACACTTAATTCCCCAACTGTTAACTCTAACAGTTCACTCAATGTTCACAGAACACTCCCCAACCACTTCCCTCTAAGTGGTTCAAATATTACAAACTTAAATCTCCGTAAGTTTTCTCTTAAAGATGGATATGGAGATAGTTTTGCTCTAAGGATAGACTCTCAGAAAATATGACTTATTTTTCTTTTGGAGAGCAAAAGTCTTGCTAGGGTTTTTCAAAAGATTGTATTTATATGCAAGGAAAAACCGTTCCCTAGAAGTGTGCTTGGAGACTTGCCTAAATTGTGCAAACAACTTCAGCTGACACAAGTGCAGTGTTCTTGTTTCAGACTTTGTCTCTTTCCACTATGGGAAGTGGGACATACACTAAAGTCCAAACAAAGTACATTGCATTTAATGAGCTGATTTAGTGAATCAATTTGGCAGATTTCCAAAACATAAGTGATCAATATTTTTCAAATAAATTTTCAAAAATAATTTTGAATACGAAAATTGGTACGGATCACTTAAGTGCACGTGCGTAATACTAAGGTTTGTTCCCACGGTGGTCTCTGTACTACAAAGTCTACATCTGGCAAAGAGAACTGTTCCAAGCTTGTTCTTTGTCTGTTCTTAGCTTGTTCTAGGCTTGTTCTCTTTAATGGATATAAACTTTAAATCTTTTTGCTCTTTACTTAGAAACACAAGGTATATCTTCCTAAGTCTATTTTACAAGAAGATCCTAGAAGTACAAAAATTAAAAGACTTCAAGCTCTTGACTTCTGATTCTTCAAGTATCTCAAGGTCTTCAGATTTGCCTTGAAGAGTTCTCACTTGAATTAACCTATTCAATTACAAACATGCATAACAATCAAGTATAGAGAACTGGTTTGTTATCCATCAAATCAAACATGGTTCAACAATTATGTAGCGGGACTCCTCGCCCCTAGGCTTGTTTGGGTCATTACCCTTTTGCAGGGTGGCGAGGAACTCAAAAGTGAGAGAGTAGTATGAGTGAGTATGTTCATTTAGGAAGTCATCCAAACCAACTCTTCCTAGTAACCTTGTCACAGGTCGGAGAATCCCGAACCTTTTGAGAGTTCTGTGACAAGCAAAAGCGGTCGCTTGGACGTTGCGTTTTCGTAGCCGGTTAAAATGGTTTTCTGTGGGGGCGTGAGTCTTTTTAGGTTGTAGAAAGATGTGCCAGAAGAGGCTACAGTCTTCCTTTTTCCTGCACCGGAAGTTGAAGCCATTTCTAGTTAAATTTTTGTGGTGGATAAGGGGGTTTGTTGTTGAGAAAAGTGGTTTTGTCTTAGAGAGTGGTTGGGGAGAGCTTGCTTGGGCTAAGCCAAAGCACTGCCGAAATACCTAAACACAATCATAACACAAAACCATTAGTGTAAGTAAAAAAATGCATTGATGAAAATGTGATTTGAGTGACAACATAAGAAGTGAACTTCGAATGTTATCATACTTCACAACAACACTAATGCAATTCAATCAAGAAAAATTATTTAAAAACAAATTCTTACATTAAATTCATTTAGGGAACAACATCGCCACTCTTGAAAACAACTTTCATTGAATCAAACCACTCAAATAAACACTAGCTTGGCAAAGAGTTATTACAACCATGGCAAGCACAAGATCAAAAATTCAACCATTGAAGAGGTATGGCAACCATGGCAAGCACAAGATCAAAAATTCAACCATGGCAAGCACAAGATCAAAAAATCTGTTCTTAGGGGAACTTCATGGTTTGTCATCATCAAATAGGGGGAAATTGTTGAACAATGTTTGATTTGAATGATGAAAAACCAGTTCTCTATACTTGATTGCTATATATGATTGTGTATAAACAGGTTGAATCAAGTCAGGACACATTGAGGCAAGAATTGAAGTGAAGAACTTCAGAGCCTTAAGATACTTGAAAATCAGAAGTCAAGAGCTTAGAGCTTTTAATTTTATGTACATTAGGATCTTCTTGTAAAAATGAACTAGGGAAATAAGGCTGAAATATAATTGTAAAGAAGCAAGAAGGGTTGAAGTTTATGCCCAGTAAAGAGAACAATCAAAGAACAGGCAAAGAACAGTTCTCTTTATCAAACATAAATTTAGTAATGCTGAGACCACTGTGGAAACAGACCTCAGTATATTACGCACGTGCACTTAAGTGATCAGTATTGATATTTTAACACCAAAATGTTTTAAAATTCAAATGATAAATATTGATTACTTAGGATTTGGAATATTTGCTAAAATAATATTCTCAATCAGCTCTTTAATGCATTGTACCATTTTGGACTTTAGTGTACTTTCCACTAACCCATTACATGTAGTGGAAGGGAACAAAGTCTGATTTAGTACTATTGGAATTGTGTCAGCTGATTTGTTTGTATTATTTAAGCAACTCTTCCATGCACACTTAGGGAGACGGTTTTCATTTGCAAAAACGCTCACTCTTGGAAAACCCTCTTGCTCTCCAAAAGAAAAGAAGCCATATTTCCCGAAGTTCATCCTTGGAGCAAAAACATCTCCATACTCATCTCCAGAGATAACTTACGGAGAAATTTGGTGATTGTATTTGAACCACTTAGAGGGAAGTGGTTGGGGAGTGTTCTGTGAGCACTAAGTGAACTGTTAGAGTTAACAGTTGGGGAATTGTGTGTTACATAGTTGTAGCATTCAATTTGGTATGTAACCATTGTTATTCTTCAGAGTTGATTAATAATATTGGTGAGAGAGTGGAGGACGTAGGATTATTGAGAAGCCGAACCTCGTTAAATCCTTGTGTCTCTACTCTTTACTTTGCTGTTCTTTCGTTGTTCCTACAAACTGAAAAAGAATTTTGAAAACAAATAGAATACACATACTCAATTCACCCCCCCCCCCTCTTGAGTATCCTTGAACTTACACTGATCGAGCTGGTTGTGACCTCTTAAGCAAGCATAATCCAGTCCTTAGGGGGTCAATCCTAGTTAGTCTAATTTTACTATCTCAAGCAAGCATAACATAAATGTTTTTCACATTTATGTTTCATCTGATTTTAAATTATGAATCTTAGTTTAGTCTAATATGTGCTTTTCAGTTCGTTCTCTATTTTACAGACAGACAAGAGGATCAAAATGTTATAAGTATTGGGTCCCAAAAATGAAATTGGGAGGGTACCATTTCTATTGACCTTCCCATAAGAAACCTTTGATGGGAGGCTTACTCCATTCTTGGTACCCTTCCCATTTACACAAAAAGTAAAAATGGAACTAATTTGGGAGACTAATGTTGATGCCAGGTGTTAATATTTTAATGTGTTTCCTTTTTAGTCGGTTTGGTTATAGTTTGATGGTAAAGGTTGCCTGATCTTATTGTTCTTGATTTGGGCTTAATTGAGATTAAATTATTTTATTTTAAGTTTATCTTTATTTTTAATTTTTGGGTAGGATTACATTTAATAATATGTATATGGTTTTTGTATGACTCTTTTAGAAATATTGTATGCAATATAATTATTTGTTATTTTTGGTGTAATTATTTCTAGATAAAGCTTTGATTAAATGATTTAAAATAAACGTGGCTTTAGAATATGTTTTGTTGGTTTATTTTAATTTAAGTTAAGAAAATATGTCACTTGACTATTTGGTTAATAGGCTTTTGGAATGTGTTTCCTAAGTTCCATGTTGGATGTGATGGCTATATTAACTTGTAGGCCTTTTGGAATTTGTTTCACAGGTGACTATGGGCTTTGGCCTATTGTCAACGGCCCTATAGTCATTGAGCATTGACATGTTGTTGGTGGCTGAACTGTTTGGTTATTTTTTTTGCTGGATATCGATTTATACCATAATTATGAATTGGAAATAGTTTTGTTGGGTTTTCCTTATTGGTTATGATTTGGAATATTTAGATTTGATTGGTTTTAGTTTATCGGTGGTTGGTAGGGATGCAAGTGGGGCGGGTCAAGTAGAAGACTTGCCCTATCCCCACCCCAACTGAGCGGGGATGGGTCCAAGTTTAGCGGGGATCAGGATGAAAATTGTACCCACTGGGGGATGGAGATGAGGATGGTTTTTAGGATACCTCCGCCTCATCCCCGCCCTGCCCCACACCTGCTTGTATGAATTTATTTCTATTTTTTTAATGGACTACTTAAACTCATTAAAAAAAAAACAAATGGACTTGTGGCCTTTATATATTATGGGCTTATATGTTATATTCGCTTATAGACCTGTTTCCATCCTTGTAAGTCAGATGTTTTGCGGGCATTAAGCAAGTCTGTAGTAGGGATCACGGGGGTTTTGGGGCGGGTATTTGATGGGTGGTGTAGCAAGGAGCATGTGTATTAGGCGTGTATAGATATCCACCTGGGTGATGGGGCAGGAAAGGTTCCCTATACATCCCACTCGGGGCGGGGATGGGGATAAAAATTATACCTGTCGTGGAATGAGGATAAAAATTATACCCGCCGTGGAGATGGGGTCATGGGGATGGGGATAGGGATTCCATAAGTAGGTGGGATGGGGATAGGAATTGCAATATCCGCCCTACCCCGCATCACCCCACTTGCATCCCTAGTGGTTGGACTATGACGATTGCATTGGTGCCATTGGTTGGTTAGGAGTAATGGTAAGGTTAAGCCGCTACCTGATAAAACGTATACTGCACATCAGATTTTTAGTTCGAGGTTGTTGTTGTAATATTGAAAGTTGTGTCACGGTTCGGTCCACTACGAGCACGATCGTACCTTAATGCTAATCTGAACAGTTGCCTGTAAATACAGTTTTATTGGTATTTTATATTATTTCAATGAAGTTTTATTTTGAAATTTTCACATTGATTAGTTAAATTTTATCTTATATCGGTAAGGACTTTTGGACGATGTATGATGGGTTTGAGAGCATTTATTTAATTTCTTTATTTCAATACTATATATATTATGTTTTGCCGCTTAAGATCCCGGGTACGTTTTGGATTTATTGATATGTTTTTATTGGTGTATTTAATTTATTTTTAATTTTATTAGTTTGTTAGTTAGAGTTAGTTAGAGCAAGGTGTTATATGGTGCTATTATATGTGTTGCTCCTGCCCTGTTCTAACTTGAATTAAGACATTCTGTTTTCCTCTTCTTTATGAGCCTTCAAAGAGTTATACCAATCAGGGTATTCTATTATCTTGAAGCATGGGTATTCTATTATCTTGAAGCATTGATAAGTTGTATGTCCATTTCTTTTGCAATAGTCAAGCTTTCTTTCATATTTTTCCTTCTTTTAGACTTTCTTGAATCCATTTGGCCCATTACCCCTACCATAGCAATTCCATACCCAAGTTTAAATTTGTTTACAGCCAGGGCACTACTGTCCATCCCACCATCTTGATTTCCACATACTTCTTTCTGCTTTTCCACCTGTTGAACAATAGATAAAGCTTTGTTCAAAGGGGGTAGAGGATCTTGTGAAATCAAATTTGTTATAGTGTTCTCAAAACCATTATTCAGTCCAAGCAAGAATTGCATAAGTTTCTCTCCTTGCTCTAAATCAGCTATTTGTTTCAGGAAATTGCATGTACACTTACTCAAAGCACCACTAGTACATTTTGAGCACTTCTTGATACTCTTTAGATCATCCCATAGTCTCTTAATCTTGCCATGGTATGACAAAATTGTTGAATTCTCTTGTTTTAAATTGCTATTTTCTTTCTTTAACTGCAAGACTAAGGGACCATTGGTTTGCCCAAATCTCTCAGTAACATCAGTCCAAAGTTCCAAAGTTGTCTCAGCATATGAGAAATCTTCAGCAATCTCATTGCTCATGGAACTTGTTAACCAGCAACCCACCAAATAATCAACTCTATGTCATTTAACCAAATCTTTATGTCCTTCATCAGGTTTAGGAATAGAACCATCAATAAATCCAACCGTGTTTTTAGCACCAAGTGCCTTTTTAATGTTTCAACTCCATCGAACAAACTTCGAGCCATTAAACACCACCTAAACGCCTTAAACCAGAACAATATACAATTCTCCGGCATACTCAAATTTCAAAGGTGTGCAAATGTCTTCAATTAACAACCTACTCACTCCGTCCAAATTTAGTTGCTACATTCACTTTTTCACATTTTCCGAGACACGACTTTAAATAAAAATATTTTGAACTACACATAATAAAAAATTATAAAAAATACATATTTGAAAAATAAATATTGAGACGAACTAAACTAGATCCATCGACTATGTTATTCCTTACGCTTATAAAACTAGAAGTAGTTAAAGATCACATATGAATAGTGCTTTAAGTCAAAATGTAGCAACTAAATTGGGACAGAGAGTAATTGTTGTTTCAATTGAATTGTTATTCTATTAAATTTTAAGAATAAATGTATACATTGTTCATGATATTAATTTAAACAAAGAAAAAAATTGTATCCTTAAACCACTTTGAGTATAACCACGTAGATCAAATCTTATGCATTTGACAACTTATAATCGTGAAATATTTTAATGAAAAATATATATACCATTGCTTGCATATAAAACTAGTATTTATATGAGAGTAGTGACGGGTTATTATGTTGTTACATGGAAACAAAATTGATTATTTAGTTGTAATTTTTTTATATGTTATGTAATTATTTAATGTAATTTAATTTTTTTTCAAAGTACTTCCTCCACTTCATAATAAACGCATCAATTTAAGGGCATGACTCTTAGGCAAAAAAATAGTTGTGAGAGTAAAAGGGATAGCAAGAGAAAGTAGTGTATGTGATAATGTGAGCGACAGAAGAAAAAAATAAAAATCAAATTATTGTATTTATTTAGAAACATCCTGAAATGAAAAATGTTTCAATTATTTGGAAATGGAAGAAATATGTGTTTTACTAATGTAATGATATTAAGTTATGTCATTTGTTTCTTCTTTTATAATTTATAATTCAAAGATTTTTTTTTTATATAAATATAATGTAATTTGATCTTGTGTTATAAATTGTAACATTCAATTGTAAGTCATAGTATAAATGAAATTCAAGTTACAACTGGTTTTTTTTTTTTTTTTGTTGATATATTTATTTTTGATCGATCAAATTTACATAAACTCTTATACTATAAGATATATATAATATAGATAATAATAATTATAAAAAAAAAACTTATTATTATTATTTATTTTTATTTTTGAAAAAAAAAAAAAAAAAAAAAAAACAACCCTAAACCCCAAACCCCTTAACACACCAAACTAATCCAAGAACCTGTCACCCAAACAAGCACATGAAACCCAACTCTGATTGATCTAGTCCTCAACACATCCTAACCCAGATCGGTCCGGTTCGTGAGTATGATTCTCAACCCCTCAACCAGAGCCGCCCAGTGGCCTCTGCTACAGATAGTAATCTCATTTTAAAAGAACTGGTGAGAATCGAACGCACGACCCAATTCCAAGAACCATTCTGAATACAATTACATTAGAGTTCAATCCTCAATAACCAGACACTAAGACACATACACGTAATAAACATAGGACTAACAGCCCGTTTGATAACTGCGTTAGAGTTCCATCCTCAATAACCAGATAGTATTTACTTGGTCGTCATTGAAAAAAGTTGATATGATTTTATTGACTACATCAATCTACAACAGCTGTGAAGGAGTGCCGTACATGTTGCCGAATATTTGAGCAAATAATGACACCAATGAGCTGCTTTTGCCCTCAGTGTCAACCATAATAATAGACGATAGAGAAAATATAAATAAATACCAATTAATAGCATATGATTGCACATGTCTAAGCTGACTGCCAACTTTGCACAACACCCATTAGTTACATTGACAGCAAATAATTTAACCTTAAGAAACCAAATATAAATATATTATAATTATACTATAAAATTAATATATGACAGAATGAGAGATTTTCCTAATTGACAAACTTTTCTAGCCAAGAGTATTATATATTATAACAAATTGGTAGAGAAAAACTAAAAAATAATTTAGCTCTACAATGAATTTTTAAGTGTTAAGTCCATAACTTTGTATACAAAGTACAACCAAGAATGCCCCTTTTTTCACGTAGTATACAATGGGAATTCATGAGGTAGGTAGGGTATAATATATGGTATGGATGAATGTTATGAGCATTAACCAACCCAATGAAGCAGAAACAAACCGAATTTTCATCACTTTGTAGTAGTTTGTAGCCCGGAAGTTGTCGCAGCAAGCAAAAAAGGGCTCAAACGTGGCTTGCATGATCGAGAGAGAGAGACACTAAACACTCACCAGTAGTCACAAAGAAGTAGATGCTAAAACAATTAAGGTTAGCCACCTCTAAAACCCGGATTCCGAGCATAATAAATAGGCGAGAGCAGCCGAGTCAAATTAACCAGAATTCTTCATTACTAACTTCCTTTGCGGATCACAGAGATTCATTCCAAATACGAACACACCTCTGTTTATCCCCATCATAATAATTTGCCACTTTCAATAACTATCCGATATGGCAGACCGCTTTTCGATTATATTATCAGCTAGTCGCTATCACTTTTATATCTATCTGCAATAAATAAAGATTACTTATAAGGCACACCTATACGGAGAAACACCCTAGTGGAATGTCATCCCCAAGAGGTTACCTGGCCTAGCTACACAAGCCAAACCCTTAAGAATAGTGTGCATATGTGTAGGTTGGTGGGAGGGGAGGGGAGGGGAGGGGAGGGGACGGGTCACGAAAATGCTAGTGATAAGACTACCGCTACACACACACATAAATATATATATATATATATATATATATGGAGAGCATCAAAACATACTTCCAGACGGTCTTTTTCCTTCCATTGCTTCTCTTTTTTCTTGGCAACTTTGGCACAAGAAAGGCCCATCCCAGGGGCGAGTTTTCCGATTAGAAGAGCCAGAATGTATTGAAATACCATCTCCTGGTTTAATCTCAGCTTGACAAATTGCGCACATAAACAGCTTGAACATATTGCATAGTGGATATTTGGTGTCGAGTCTGCAAGCCAAAATCTACTGTCAGGAACAAACAATACAGTAAAATAGTTCACACTTGCAAAGCCAGAAAAGAACAGGTATAATTTCAACTGCTGAAAGCAAACTAATATTCTTGAAAGAATGAAACAGTTAGAAGATTATTGGAAGAGGTGAAACCTTTTTGTAAGACTTGCAGATCCATCTTCAAATATCTCCTCAACCACATCAGGTTCCATATACTCTTTTTCAATTTGAGATGTTGACTCAGCTGACTTTTTACGAAACATGGCCTTAAAAACTCCTTTTCCCGGTTTTTTCTGGGAAGATATTGGAGGAACATTCTTTTCGGGTTGAAAAATATCAACCACAATACAGGTTGTATCATCCCTGATACCTTTTACTTGCACTGCTTCCTGCATAGGCAAAAGGCCCAACAGCAATAACCATTATTAGCCACAAGTAATAGAACCACAATAAATCTAGTGGCAAAAGGAAAACCAAGAACTCTTACACCAAAAACAAAGATGCCACTTCATCCTTTTGCACAAAGAAAAACTTAAGATTAATTGATCCAAAATACCTATTGCATGTATAAATATTTTGTTCTAGAATATATTTGAGGTTTAAATAAGATTAACTAGAAAAAAATGGGTGGTATTATTTGCTGTGCATATACAAATAAAACTATTATAGACAACAATGCCCAGAAAACACTGATTTTGGATTAAGGGGAGACGGTGATATAGAAGAAACAGACTTATCTAGAATACCTTGACAATTTGAACAGCTGCAGTCTCTGCTGACATCGCACGACAACAATCAAGTGCTGTTTCAAAGCTTAAAATATCCCATACACCATCGCTAGCAACGATAAGCCTACCACCAGCAGTTGACAGCTGTAATATTGAAAGGCATAACTCATCAGAAACTTAAGAAATTAACACACCCAGTTGAAAATAAACAAAATTTGGATAACATCGCATTGCAGTTGTCCTAAAAATATTGCAAGGTCATCTAATACTACGACAGCCCAAAAAATCTTTGTTTCAAAGTCATGAAACTTTACTCAGGAACCAAACAACGTATAGGTATTTCCACTTTCATACACTGACTCTAAAGTACACTGATATCCAGCTACAAGGCTAATGAGAATTGAGATGTTGGTAGAAATATGGATAAGCTGCTCGTAAGTTATATGTACATCCTAAACTCCAAAATTCAAATACTTCTACTACATATGGTAGATATATTTCAAACATATCCTGGTGTACTACTAGAACTAACAGCAGCAATAGCAAAAAGTCTGATAAGGGACACTTCAGGTTGAGTCATCACAACTATGCTATAACAAACAAACCACGTGTCTATATACTACAATCGAAATTGCCAAACAATAGAAGAGCATTCTCGAAAATGTACTCAATTGAATTTCTTGTTGAAATAAGGGTACAAAAACAGCATCGAACTAAATTTTATTGGAACTGACCTCTTTTTAACAAATTTACTTGTTCAGTTTAAGATACAACATTTTTCATGTCATCAACCTCATCTTTTGGATTTTAGGTTGCATTGAATAACTTAAAGCTAAATAATCATGAATTCAACACTTTTAAGTTGGTCATTAAAGCTTACAAAAAAAAGGTAACACAACAAAAACTAAGAATAAGTATGATACCATTCACACTTTCACAGGTAAAACAGATCAGGAGCACAATTTGCAAATAAGCATGGACTAATAAAACGATATTAAGATCAGCAGGCTTCTGAAAACAACCACAGGTATTAAAAAAATGATAATGATAATCATTCAAAACAAAGGTAACATGATAAAAACTCAGAACTCAAAACAAATGACCTAAAAAAATCGAGACCTAGCAAAATGAGACCTAACAAAACTGATATTAAGATCACCACGCTTTCGAAAAAAAACCACAGATAGAAAAAATTATAATCACTCAAAAGCCATAGATTAACATACCCTCACTTGTTTCACATAAGGAACCGGAACTATAAATTCACCAACATCCCTATCTCCAAGGGATCGCGATAGACACAAGCCACCAGGCCAACATCTCAAAGGACCAATCTGTATATCAAATGAATTGCAAAATATCATTAGTAACCAACTTATAAAGTCTTATCAAGCCAAGGTGAACAACAAAAAAACAAAGGCATAACTAAGCATTTCATCCATGTACCGAAAATCACCTCACAAGAAGCAGCAGTTACTATTTTTGAAAAGTTATCTACTCCCTAGAAAGTCCTACGAAGATACAAAATATTAACAAGCAAATAGTACCAAAAAAAACCAAAGGAGCAAGTAGCCATTAGAAATAAGGTTCAATAGAAATTCTCCAATGTCCACCCTACGGGGTATATTCCAATGGGGTGAAGGACCAAGTCAAATGTCTACTCAAAGACAAAAGATTAGGCACATAATCATCTAACTTCAACTAGAATATTCATTCCTTGGTATCCAAAAGAGTACATAGATAAGTCATGAGGTGTACCAAAGCTCAAAGGGGTCCCGCACCCGCAGCCTAAGCACAGGGCAATAAGGCATGTCTTTCCGATATAAAGCAAATGCTCATAACAACATAATACAAATTACAAAAGGAAGCAGTGGGCGTGTTTTAAAAATACAACGTAACCCATTTCCCTCCATGAATGCAAATCACTTGAACTTCTACTCATCTTTCCATTCATAAATCATGCATTCTTCACATATTTATGCACCCTCAAAATTTAAACTTAATAACCACTTTACACTATGACAACATCAACTGGAAATCAATGGATAATTACAGAAGCTCTCTAATTCAAAACCCCTATTCTTAATATTTGAAAAAGTAACCAATTCAACAACACATCTCAAATCCTACAACAAAAGTTAAAAAAAACAAACAAAAGCAAAACGGAACACCTATATCAAGGAAAAATAAGATTCCATTCTCCAAGCAAAAAATACCTCTGTCCCACCACCAGTGTTGAGCCGACCAACCTCACCTCCACTGGCCGTAACACGTTCCCTCCTGATTGAAAGATTAAAAGAAAATATTGATATTCTAAATAGCAGAACAGACTAATGGGTGACATATAAGTAGAAAAAAGTTGTGCCTATGACTCACTCTTCCTCGTTGGTATCAAGCCTATGATCCGCTGATAAACTATAAATATCCCCGTCAGCGGATTCAAATATGCAACGTGAGTCCCCCACTGATGCTACAGTTACGGACCATCCTTCAATAACCACAAAAGTAACAGTAGTTCCTGATGCTTGTCCTGAGAAAGACAGAACAGAAGAAAATAAAACCCACCAGTTACTTATCATGCCTCATCGGCTTTTGAAGATCAAATGGGATGGACACTATAAAATAGAACATGAAGGTCACTTTAGTGAGCCCAGTAAAATCTACATTCTACAAGCTCATAAGTCATCATTGTCTAATTTCAAAAAATAAAAAATAATAATAAAAAACATAGTCAGAATTCAAGAAACACCATAGTGGAGTATTATTCACTCTCTTGAAGATTGAAATGGATAAAACCCCAACTTTCAACACAATGATCATGAACTGTCACATAGTTCCCTAAATTGCCCGCGAATTGCAATCCAAAAAAAGCCAAATATGGTAAGTTTTGGGCTATTTTGGTCCCATTTTAGGCGAACCGTGAATTATAGAAGCAAACTAAAAGGCGAACTACGTGACACAAATCAAAAGTAACAAGTGACAAACAAACCTTTCTCCAAAAATTCTTTGTCTGTTTTAACAAATCCTGCAACTAAGGCCCTGGGTAGCGCAGACACCCAATCATCTCGATTAAGATCCGTTGGAATCGCGTTTAGAACATTGCTGAGAAGATGCTCCTTGGAATATATAGCAGCAGCAGATCCATTATGTCCATCAAATAACTACAATAGAAAATTTACTCCCATCAATCTCATTAAACAACACAACATAGCTTGTACAACAAATAACCACATTAGTAACTCCATTCAATCTAACAAAAGGCTTTCATATTTAATCAATCAAACAACCTCACAATTAGAAACAAAATACCCATCAAACAAATGTTGACAAATGAAAAGGGATAAATCAAAGTAGATAACAATTACCCCGAAAACTGAAAAGGTAGTAACACCATCTCCAACAATACGTTGGCATTCAGTCTTCAAAAGCGTATAATCTTCGCCTTTCTTGCTTTGATTGGCTTGACCATAAGAAAGTTCTGGGTTTTCTATTCTCTCACTATTTTGTTCTCTTCTTAATAAGACTGATAATGGAACTGTTTGATGGTCGCCTCTAGACGACATCGCTTTTGGTATTTTTTTGATTCCCACAACACAGCGATAAACAATCACTTACTCGATTCAGAACATCAAACTCAAATTATTTCTTCAACGCAGACTTTGAAAAATGCAAATCTGCAATAAACCCTGAAAAGTGCAATGATTTTTATCAAACAAATGAAATGCGAAATCTGTAAAATCCAATCTCAAACAGATTGCATCAATGCATTTAAAAAAAAAAAAAAATAACCAGCTGCATTAACCTCACAAAATTGTAATCAAAATTCATCTAGAAAAATGAGATGTAGAGTCAATAATTACCCAAAACAAAGGTATCACTCACACAATTCACAATAATTTCTTCAATGCATATCAAATGAAAACCCATCTGCAATGACCCCACATTAATTTCGTCAAATTTTATCATAAATATAAAATGTAAAATATGTAATAACTACCAAAATGTTTCAGAAAAAGGAAAAAAGTAACCGATACTAACAAGACCGAAATAAAATTAACAAATATCTGAACGGCAGTAAAATGATCGAGAAACGCAGATCCCCGCAGAAAGTAAAAATTCTTCCATTGCTGAAGAGATAGAAGGGGGGGAAATGATGAGAGAGAAATTGCGAAAATGATGGTGATTTCGTTTCTTTTTGGTGTGCGTATTAATTTGCCTTTTTGTTTATGTTGAGGGGGTTTTTTTTTTCCCTCTGGTACAGCGATTTACATTATACTCCGAATTTCTTTTCTTTATGGATTATTTTCATGGTATATCTCAAAATTTAATAATTTCCACCCATACCTAAGTTTTTTGAAATAAAAGTAAATTTTGTTATTGGTTGTTACTTCAAATAAGACATTAATTCAAAATTATATTTGGTCAATTATCAATATATTACGCGGTAATTATGTTTATCATAAAAATACAAAGTTTTTATTCATCCAAAAACTAAAGTTTAATTTATTGTGGATAGTGACTGAATGGGATTGTAAAGATCTCATTAGTAAGCTGAAGAATAATGTGCTTTCAAGGTCGAAATTGGGCTTGCAGATTGAGGTTGTCCAGAACTGGGCTAGCAAATTCGAGAGTTGCAGCTGGTCATAGGGGCGGAGCCAGGGGGCTATCGGGGGCCTTGGCCTCTCTCGTGGCCCAAAATTGTTAATATACATAAATTTTAAATGAAGTTAAACAATAAAAATATAGTAGCTCAATTGGTTTGATTGCTTGTTATACTCCCTTAGATTAGGGTTCAAGACTCACTAGTTATATTCTTACCATTTTTTCCTTTCAGTTTATGAATAAAATGTGCCAACCAGTCCGTAACCCTATTTTTTTTTTAAAATTTACTTTCCCCCCTTTTTTACTCCTATAAATACCCTTCATCTTTCATTATTATTATTATTATTATTATTATTATTATTATTATTATTATTATTATTTTATGTTAAGAATTGAAATTATATATGTGATTGATGATTTTAATATATGCTAAGAACTAAAATTATATATGTGATACATGATTTTAATATATGTTAAGAATTGAAATTATATATGTAATACATGATTTTAATATATGCTAAGAACTAAAATTATATATGTGATACATGATTTTAATATATGTTAAGAACTAAAATCATATATGTGATATATGATTTAATATATGTTAAGAATTGAAATTATATATGTAATACATGATTTTAATATATGCTAAGAACTAAAATTATATATGTGATACATGATTTTAATATATGTTTTGTTGATACTAAAGGTTAATATAATAATTATTTATTTTGAAATTATAAAATATTATTATTTTGAGATTGCTAAGTATTTTTAAAAAGGTTTTGTATGAACTTTCCAGTTTAACCATTGTGTTGCACCTCTCTTACCTGGGATTCTATCCAGTCAGCATTCGTTTCCAATAAGGATTTATACTTGGTGTGTATTATGTGTAAAGTTATGTAATTTACTTATGCAACAACTAACGAGTACACTAAAACATTGTTCGAATTTAAATTTATAAGTGTAAAGGACGATGAAGACAATGATGAAGATGATCCGTGGATGGTGCTAGATACTTCAGATGAATCGCCCCCCCCCCAACACGTAAAGACTAACGAGTACAATAAATTATTTACTTATTAAGGATATTTTATCATCTTAATTATCAATTAATTTACTTATTAGTTTTACTTTTGTAATAATTCATAATATTTAGTTATTTAGTTGTTCGAATTTAAATTAACAAGTTAAATATATAATTAACATGTTTTTTCCAACTAATGATTACATTTACAAATTTAAAAATCCCAAAAAAAAACCCAAACCCCCTCAAAACCCCCTTAAACCCCCCCCCCCCAACCCCCTTAACCCCCTACAAAACCCCCCACAAAACCCCCAAACCCCCTAAAACCCATAAATGAACCCAACCCATGTCCCACGAACCCAACCCACGAACCTAACCCGCAACCCAGCCCAGCCCGGTCCCCAACCCGCCGGTCCGCTTCATGGGTCAACCCTTGTCTGACCCAGCCTGGCCCGGCCCGCCCAACCCCTCCCACGGGCCGGTTCCAGGTTACCCAATCTCGGCCCGGCCCAGCCCGCCCGTTGGCCACCTTTAGTTATAATAGGAGTATTTTGATTAATTTCAAGGGATTAAATGTTAACACATTATTAAATTATTATTCATTTTGATATAAGAGTAAATTTGTTATTTGTGAGTAGCTTACAATTTTTATTTATTAAATTAAAATTATCGATGGTTTATGAGGGATTGCATGTGTTAACACAAAATTTAGAATCTAAATAAATAAGACAAGAAATAAAATAACAAATGAATTTTTATTAATAATTTGAATGCGGGTACAGTTTCTGTAACAAGTTTATATAACGATAAATTAAGCCATTTGATTCTGTCCTGCAGTTGCGAATCACATGACATTGTCACACTACTTGCAAGGTCAACCTACATTCGAATGTTGGTCACTTTATGGTGGAAGAAGACATAGTACTTGGCCATAAGATCTCCAAAAAGGGAATTGAGGTGGACCCGAAAAAGGTCTCGGCTTTTGAAAAATTACCCCTGGTGACCGAGGTAAGAGCTTTTCTTGGGCATGCCAATTTTTACCGGCGTTTTATTAAGAATTTCTCTCAATAGCCAAGACTTTGACCATATTGTTGCAAAAATATGTGGACTTTGTTTTTGATAAAGCTTGTCATGATGCATTGACCCTAAAGACCGCTTTAACTAGCACACCTATAGTGCAAGCTCCAAATTGGAGCTTGCCATTTGAGCTAATGTGCGATGCTAGTGATTTTTGTGTGGGTACGGTACTTGGGCAACACATTTAAGGGAAACAACATGTAATCTCATATGCTATCCAAACCTTGGATGATGCTCAAAGGAACTACACCACCACGGAGAAGGAGATGTTGGCGGTGATATTTGCTATTGAAAAGTTTTGCTCCTATTTTTTTTGGAACAAGGTTGTGACATATACCGATCACACCGCAGTTAAGTCTCTAATGTCCAAAAAATATGCTAAGCCGTGGTTGATTAGGTGGATTTTTTTGCTCTAAGAGTTCGATATGGAACTCAAGGATAAGAAGGGGAGTGAAAACATGGTAGCCGACCATCTCTCTAGGATACCAAGTTCTCACCTATCACGTGAGGAGCAAAGAATCCAATTTGATGAAGATTTCTAGGATGAGGCCATTATGCCCATAACTTCTGGCTCTATTCCATCGTTTGCGGATAATGCGAATTTCTTCGCAAGTAGAGTAGCCCCTCATGACCTCACAAGAAAGCAATTGAAGAGATTATACAAGCAAGCTCACCATTACTTTTGGAATGATACTTATTTGTTCAAGAAGTGTAGTGATAAGCTCATTAGGAGATGTGTAAGGAATGAAGAAGTTCCATCTATTCTTCATCAATACCACAACGCGGAGTGTGGTGGGCACAGAGGTCCAAGAAAAACTTCGGCCAAGGTTTTGCAAGGTGGTTTTTAGTTGCCTTCTCTTCACAAGGATGTCATTAGTTTCATGAAGGCTTGAGATCGGTGCCAAAGGAGTGGTGGAATTACAAGGAGACATGAGATGCCACAATAAGGCATTTTGGAGGGGAAGCCCTTTGATGTATGGGGTGTAGACTTCATGGATCCATTTCCCATCTTGTGGAAATCAATACATTTTGTTGGCGGTTGACTATGTCACTAAGTGGATTGAAGCCATCCATCTCCAACAAATGATCATAAGGTTGTCATGAAGCTACTCAAGAATATAATTTTCCTAAGAGTTGGCATGCCAAGGTGCTTAATAAGTGATGGTGGATCCCATTTCGCCAAGAAACAATTTGAGAAACTTCTAGTCAAGTATGGGGTTCATCATAAAGTAGGCTTGCCTTATCACCCTCAAAATCAAGGTCAAGTGGAAGTCTCTAATAGAGAAATCAAGCAAATACTTGAGAGGGTAGTCAACAAGGGGAGAAAGGGTTGGTCACTCAAACTTGATGATGTATTATGGGCACTTCGGACCTCCTACAATACTCCCATAGGCACAACTCCATGGGAAGTTTTGTCACCTCCTGGTGGAACTAGAGCATCGAGCGTGGTGGGGGGTGAATATATGGAGAACAGTAAACTGGTCTAGCAGCGGATATACGGAGAACAGTAAAAAAAGAAATAATAGTGCAAACAAAGAACACACGGATTTAATGAGGTTCGGCAACCATGCCTATGTCCTCCTACCAAAGCTACTAACTTTTATTGATCAACTCGGAAAAACAAAAGCAGTTCACTTTGCTATTGTAAACTCTTACAACAGACTTCCCCACTCTCAACCTAATTGTGTTATTTCGTACTTAAACTCTCAAGAACTCGCAAATGAACTCACACTTGCTCCTAATTACTACCCCATATGTTAGTGACGATTACAGAAAGTTTTTCTCTCAATGATGCTTCTAAAAAGCTTACAAGAGATGAAGTTTAAGTTCTGAGATGAATACTCTTGTAATCAGTAAACTGTTCTGCTTGATCTTTTATGAACTCTCGAAAAATCGCTCAATATGATGCTAGAGGGTCTTGGTGAGATTTAAGATTAAGTGCTTTAATTTATAGAACTTTAGGAACCCTAAATATTGCAGTCGAGGTGATTTCTTAGGCTGCAATATTTGTTCCTATTTTTTAGGAAAGTTTCAACCAAATATTCTAAAATAAAGTATCTTTGAATATTTGTTTGTCTGACCTACTAAAGTTCTGAAAAAAATTTAACACTTAATATTCTTGCCAAGCTGACTTGTACTCGTGTAAAGCTTTGAATAATCCAAAGATGAATTCTTTTACAAAAACATTTTACGAGTCAGTATGTCAAGTTGTTGCCCTGTTGAACTGTTCTATGAACTGTTCTGCAGATAAGTCATGTTGCAACCATTAGACACTGGTCTAATGTTTGCAACATATCAAAGATCAAACATTACAAATCTACTATCATACTTAAGCATTCTTTACAACAAAAAGACTAAAAATAAAAACCCTAAGGCTAAACTTCAGTATTCATGTCCTTCAATACTTGGACACTTGGATTCTCCATTTTTGGTTCACTTCAGTCTTCTTGAAGTTCTTCATGTCTCAAGTATTGGGATACATGTTTGTCAATCATGCACACAATATACAATACATGACATAAAAGTATTATTACTCGAGGTGAGTAATTGAGGAACAGTATACTTCAGTTATTTCAGGACAACTATATGAACTTTTTACTTATCAGTCAACTTTTTGTCATCATGCAAAACACTAACGGCCCGTTTGGTTGTTGGTAATAAATTGTGGTAATGATAATGAATTTTAAGTGTAATTTGTTAAGGAAGAACTTCATAATCCCCTTGCAATACATATTTTTCATTCCCAAACTTGAAATTTCTTCTAATTTTCCATTAGCATCCATTACCATGGGGGAGGTTGGTATTAGATGGAAATTGATATTTGTGAAGAAAATTAGATAAAATTGAGTTAACAAACACCACCATGAGAATGAATTTTGATTTTCCTTCGAAATTTAGTTATAAATTCATTCCAATTACCACCATTTATAACCGGCTACCAAACGGGCTGTAAGGGACTTAACAAGAAACCCGTTGTATGAACTTCTTCCTTATCTGCAGAAACGCCAACATTATCATCTATATCATCGCAAGGCTACTGTTGTTGTGACTGATCCCTTTCCAAATTATGACCATCCCCATTAGCACCATTCATAACGGGGGTTGAAATGGAACGTCATTAGCATTAAAGGGTTAACCAGGGTAGATTTTTTGAAGCACCTAGTAGTTTGGAGGTCAAAATCTACCATGATATCCCTAGGATGAAGTCTCGAAGAAGATGATGAGCCACCATCAGCCATCCGAACCGTAGATGTTATGTTTCTCTCCATGCAAGCTAAGGATGGGGTAGCACAAAGGTATAGTGTGAACATACAAAGAACTAACCAACCTATTCAGCAATGTAGAGTGTCATGTACTCAAAAAAGAGGCCACAAATGCACACCAGAACTTGGCAAGAGGAAACCTGAGAGTGTGAGGGATTTCATGATCATGCCAAGGAGTCAAAACCATTAAAGCGCCTTCAATACATACTTTCAACTTATTGAATAGAGCCCGTTTGGCATCTTCACTACTATAGAGAAAGACAAATACTTCCCCCATTTTGAACACCTAAATAACGCCCCAACGTCTCCACCGAGTGTTAACATAGTGCTAAACTCTATGGTTCTATAATCCATCAGAATAACAAACACACATTGGGTCCAGTATGCTCAATTTCCATTGAGATAGTCCTTATTAATTCAAGGATAGGACCATTTCTAACTACTCGCCATTCATTGAGTTGCTCCATTTGAGCAGTTGAAAAAGAGGAAAACAAAATGCAAAGGAAGAAAAGAGAAGAAGAATAGTGGAAGAAAATATGTGTTTAGTAAAATTCAGAATGAGAAGTGAAGTGGAGGTGATGAAGATGAGGCTCAATAAATATCAGAGTAAGTGATTGAAGTAACTAGGGCTGGGTAGTGAGAAGGATTTGCCATAACCAGAAACCCCCTTAGAAAACTAGTAAAGGAATAGAACTAAAAATAAAAAGCATGCAAAAGTCATCCTTTAATTGGCGAGCAAGAAGGGGGATGTGGCACATACTTTTCCCTCTTCCCATGCATAGAGAGAAACCCCAAGTAGAAGAAAGATGCTTCCTCCGTCACAAATTAAATGCTATATTTTGACTAAGATTGTGAGAAATTTTTAGTCAAAATGTAGCAGTTAAATTGGAATAGAGGGAGTAAACAAGAGCAAAATGAGCACAACAACCAAAGAGATTAAAATGTTGTGACGGGTAATGACAAGCTTTATAAACAACAAAGGAAAAAGAGAACAAAATTCAATTCAGCAAGTGAATAGGCTTTAAGAGGACAAGAAACATTTGAACAAGGAATTTAGATAATCATGAATACAATTAATAAAATAATAAGAAGCACTCTGAAAGTAGTAGAAACCTAATAAAACCTTTTTTTGCAAAGGGACAAGTACATTAAATAAATAAAGCCCATGAAGGGTAGCCAAAGGACGCCTGTGGGCAAACATTACAACCTAAAAAACATAAAACACTACTATAAGGAAAAATACAAGATAAACTTCTCGAGACAACAATACAAACTAATAAGATACATGACCTAACAAAAGCAAGAAAAAAAAAAACAAAAACAAAGAGAACAACCATCCTGAACGTCAGGACATGGCGTAGACTGCAGTGAGGAACCCGTAAACAACTAAAACATTATAAGGGAGTTAAGATCATGGCCATCTGATCAATCTCCGCATCCTTATGCCATTACATGGGATTCTTGACTTATAAACAGAGTCATCAAAATTGGCGGCCCCAAGACTATACCCTCTTAGCGAGAAAGTCTTGTACTCTCATTTGAGGAGAGTCTTGAACACATTGAATGGCTATAGACCCTTTGGTGAGAAGCCTCCTTCGAATTGAAGATTCTTTGGGCAAAAACACTACTCATTTTGACTAAATTGGAATTTGAAATAGCAGAGACAACTAAACTCATTGAACCCAAAAGAAAAGACCAACCCCCCCCCCCCCCCCAAAACAAACAATACTAGCAACAAAAAAAATATTAACTGTTTACTAAGGCACACTTGAACCCTAAACCACGAAACCCCAATCCCATCTAAAACTATAAAGCACTTAAAAGAGTGAAAACAATGGAGGAAGAATAAATGTTTTTTTAAGAAAGAATAGAGAAAAAATGGCTAGTGTTTTTTTACTTTTTTAAAAACACAAGTTACACTAAAAAGTTTAATTTTGGCACACAACTAAAGAATAAAATTATAATGTATTTGGATATTGTGAATCCATCCATGGACATTAATTGTAACGGACATTAATTGTAATAGTGTCGTTGGGATATGACGCCCCACTGCTGTTCTAGATTTATAATTCTCCCCACCTCTGTGGGGGTAAACTTTCAACCAACATTTCTTTCATGACTCATTATGTCGTATAGGATTATGAAATTATCATGGAGCATTAGAACACAGTACACCTAAAGAAAAGCTGCAAAGGCATGTCAGGCATATCATGTATGCCTGCCTATGCCTGAGTGCCGATGAAACCCCCTTACACAGTAATCACATTAATAATGGATATCATTTTCCGGTACAATTGCAGCATGAACACAAAAGTGCAAAATGATCAAGTTCCCCATACATAATGCTCCTGATTAGATTAGATCAGATTAGATTAGATTAGATATCGACAATCAGCTTCGCAAAGCAGCCAGAATTTTGTCAGGCTCAACTAAAATATTACAGAGTACACTAACTTGCACAAACTGTTTAGCAGGCAAAAAATAGCTATTCAGATCGGATCATTTGTAGGACCCATAACTCCAAACCTGGTTACTACTATGATGACTCAGCATCTGGCTCGGGATGAGCCTTGGCTAGATCTTCATCTGACTCTGCTTCGCTCTTTTGCGAATTTTCTGCTCCATCACTCTCCTTTACAAACCTGAAAAGCAACACAGCCAGCCATCAAATACAACATCAGCTATCAAGACACAGCACAGTAACTCCAGCTTGTTTGGATACATATCAATAGCATATTAGCATTTATGAAGATGAACAAGAGCATAGAAGAAAGAAAAAGCCCTAGTAGTGGAATTTACTAGTGTCGTTGATCTACAGAAGATTGACGACTAGTAGGGGGTGAGAATGGGTGAATCAGTATTTCAAAAACTCAAAAATATAAAATAAATACATAAATAGCGCAATATGCTACAGACTACTTCCATGGATATGATCAATGTAAAGTAAGGGAAAACCGGAGAAGACAATATCAGTGTAGGTTCAACAATTTACAGTTTTCATTCCAAAATTGGAGACTTGTTTCTTGAATAATCAAGGACAAGAAGATTTTTCATTTCCTTTCCTATCATATCCCTCATCAAATGTATTGCTAAGATCTGACCTAAAGAGAACAATAAATTGTTACTGGTAGTTTAAGGAAGAATCTAGAGTGTCTTAGAAGAGAACTTTGTCTATATATAGAGGTCATTAGGGAAGAAGATGGGTATGATGAATATTATTGAGAAATTACTTGTCGTCTTGGGAGGGATTTAAGCCCCTCGAAAGCTTGATTAGGGAGAGCCTCCACCTCTCGAATGTGGATTATCTTGTTATTTTCCTAGTTCATCTTAGTTATTGATATATAATTTCATCTTCATCTTCTCTTTATTTTCACTTTAACACTTTAATATTCTATCCATCAGTTTAGTTCATAGCCTACTGTGTTACTGCTGGTGTACTGTTGTTGCTTGCGCTATGAGTGTTGGTTGTGGTCAGTCAGTTCATAACATGATCCCTCATTCCTTCCCTCCCCCTTATCTTCTTTTCCCTCCTAATAATTCTATGCAAACAACCTGGCCTGTACCTTGAGGGTATAAATGCCAGCAGTAGCCACTTTCTACAGCATATCATATCAACAAAAAGCATATACATTCCTTTTTCAATCAACTTGCTTTGTAGTATTAATTAGTACTAGAGAATTATAAGGCAGGTAGTGCTAGAAGCCTAGAAGTTTTCAGTTTTATAATGTTTTGCAAGTCAATTCTCACAGAAATTATACCCTAGAAGCCTAGATCGACCAAAAGGTATACGTAAACTAATAGTGCTTTGTGAATTCACAAAATGCTCAGTAAATCTAGAGTAGCAAAAACAGTATGTATAAAAACTAGTAGTGTTTCGTTCTAGTATTATAGGGAATTAATAAGGATTTGGGGGGGGGGGGGTATATTACATCCATGGCACCACAAATACAAAGTCAAATCATAACAGATTAACAAGATGAAACAGTATCTATAAAAATAATGGCTTACTCCAAGTCTTTGGTAGCTTTTTTTGTAGCACTTTTTCCTTTTGGACCTTTACGCTTCTTTTTTCCTTTACGAGACGTAGCCTTCTTCTTGTTAGAAGTCAAGTCTTTGTCGGTCTTTACTTCTTCAGTGTACAAATCCTTGATAGCCTGATCTACAGCATAAAGAGTCATTTTCTTCACCTGCAGCAAGAAAAGTATTAGACCCCCCCATCAAGTATAGAATAGCACTGTCCCAGAAAATGACAGTGACATACCTCCAACTTATCCTCCTTAGCCCTGTGGTTATCAGGTAGAGTTCGAAACTCTTCAGCCAAGCGAACACACTCATCGACATTTTCAGGAGACACGAAATCCATCGCAACTTTTATGCATGACTGAACAATAAAATCGCCAGATTAAAGGATTAAGCAAAAATTAAACTTATCTTAAAAATCATTTCCACCAAGACATTATAATGCCACACACATACACACACACACACACACACACACACACCTTGATAAGCAGAACTCTTACAAACATCGATAGATTCCATTTTGATCTTACCAATTACTTCATCCATTTTTTAACAATTGCTACAGTTTTTGACTTATGCACTATTCACATCCTATACAGTTTGGATGCAAATCTCAGTCTAGGGAACTCATATCCGTGCTCCAAATTATTCATAAAACCACTCAATTTTTTATGTCTCTTTTCCCTGATTTAAGGAGCGTCGACAAAAAATGGCCATATTCTAGTGGGATCCTGATGAAGTTCTCAGACTTATCATATCAAAAATATAAACTTTCATATTATATAGACATATATGGTCAAAAATGTGCATTGCCACAGACCAGTGTTTGTCAAAGTGTAGCAAATCATATTAGAAAAGAGAGAATTTATGCGGAATTTTTTTTTTAATTTGACAAACTAAACCATCTAGGAGCAGCTCCTACAATAATAAATCTCCTCAGAAAAAAAAAAAAAGACTGAGCTAGACAAACAAGGAAAGGGCAAAATACAATAATACCTTCAAGTTTCTGACTTGATGAGGGCAGCCAGCTGGAATGAAGACTGCTTCACCAAGATTTTGGACAAATGTCCACGCCTCAATACCTGTATAAGAGAGAAAAGTCAAACTAAATAAGTGGCGATTGGGTGCTGGCGAAAGGAATAAGCTTCATCAATTCAACTTTTTATTTTTTTTATTTAACAAAAACAAACAAAAGAAAAAAGAAAGAACTGCCAAGCATATTTTGTAAACCTAACCATATTCTTCCTTCAGCCTCCTTTTATGCTCCTTGGTCAAGTAGAATGTCTGATCATGAATAGGATGACTGACCTATTTGTTCACCAAAATAAAAGAGATGAAGCTTGATCGAAATATATCATAAAAGTGAAACCAATGACAGAACAATATTAAGAACCAAAGCAAATTGGAAACTGAATGCAAGGTAATACATTCTTTTTTCTTAATATTTTTAGTTTTATTTTTACAAGAAACTTAGTTAAATGAATACATGCTTTCGCACCATTTTTGTATGCTTGAAACAAGATGCTACCTGCTTCAATGGGTTACAATGAACGTGTCTGAATTCCCTATAGTGTCTCCTCAAATAATCTTGTAGCTTAGGGGCATCTTCTCTTCGAAAGATGTCCCATAAAGCACCTCCACTACCATGCTCTGCTTGACCAACATCTCCATCATGGTTTTCCTTAAAAGAAGCAACGATGTTACCACAACCCAAACTACTAGTCGAAGATGGATGCTTGTCTGCTGATTTATTATCATCTTCCTTAAACCCTAGCTTTAATCCAATGCCAGAAATCTCCTCTTGATCTTGAACAAAATGCTGCCTTTTTAATGTTTGAATATTCTCAGCTTTATCATCAGGCACAGTGACTTCAGCAGTATGTGCCAAAATATTCACCTATAAAACCCAGTAAACAGAAAAAGCAATATTAAGCACAAACTCAAAGAAACCTCAAAAAGGACACATCCAGCGCTAAAACTGTTTGAACAGAAAACATTAGCCGTAAAGCAAAAACATATTACATGCCTTGAGATTAAAATTGAACTGGAACGACAGACCGTATAAGCTGTTGAAAATAACCAAATCATTCACTTCCACAGTACTCATATTGCAGTGTAAGCATTTTCAACATCACAAATTACCTAAGGAGCTATTGCTGGAATTGAAATTCCAAATTTGAGATCGATGGCAATTCAAACTCCCGCTAGAGATACTAGGAGAAATGAAAAAGACTTAACAAAGTATTCTCTACCAAAATACAAGAGCCTTATCAAACCATATTCAGAAATTCATGCTAATAAATACTGTGTTCTACAAACAGTCCAATAGTCCATATATTATCTCCAAATCAATCAAAATATAGCATGATGAGATACCAGGGCCGAAACTTTTCCTTGGCCATAAATCTAAACGTCAAACAAATCTCAATTACAATTCAACTTGTATGCATGGTAAAAAATTTGTAGACCAGAGTTCATGCCAGTAGCATCACAATAAGCATAAATTTCCTTTAGTTTTCACAAGAGCATTCATCAATGGAATTGATATTCACAAATAATAACATTTCCTATAGGCATAATCTAACAACAGGCACCTTAATTATCAGAAAATACGGGGCCAGTTAAGCAGGCCACACTTATTTCATATAATCACTGCATATGAGTTCTTGTGAAGGAGATAAATGTAGGTTTAGATATACCGCATCAGACATATCACAATGAAGCTTGGTAACCGAGTCTCCACGACCCAATTCTTGAGGTAGACCATAAGCAATATACGTCTTTGGGCCCAAGTCTGGCTTCAATTTCATATTAGGCCACTTGGCAGCTAAGTTCAATATTCCATACCGGGGGTGTGTGTATTCCTTGAACGGTAATGCACTAATAAATTCTGCACCATGTCGTGGCAATTGCTGCTCAAATTCGCTAGTATCAGGCCAGTCTTTCAATTTCAGCATCACAGGCCAGCCCCTATCATCATATTTTACAGCTGTATACCCATTGAAAAATTGGTGAACATTGACGTCAACCTGCATTTTATGAAATAAAAATTTTAATCAACAAAATTATTTTTAAAAAAAAAAATTTGAGCCCAAAAGCATCATAATAGTTAGCATATAGACTTAAAAAACCTATAACTGACACCAAACTAAATAGCTTAGATGAGGGACGGCATTCAGCAGTAAAAAATATACTTCCTCTGTTTTTGAATTCTTACAACAAATGAATTTTTTATCTCTCACAAATAATACCCATTTGTTGCAAGAATTCAAAAACGGAGGAAGTATATATATATGGAGCGCTACAATATTGCAGTAATAAGATAGATACCCAAGTTATCCCTTCCCCTACTAATTAAACAGAGATGCATGGTCAAATTCTAAGACCTATAAAATCAAATGAAATTACACTTTATTGACAAGGATACTGCAGATGATTACAATAGCCAGCTAAACCACAAACATCGCAAAAAAGGAACACATAAGAAAGTATATCAAAAAGCAACCAAGCCAGAAAGAATATTTCAAACACCCGGCAACATAAAGATAAGAGCTTCAGTCCAGAAAAGGTAGACAGCTAAATTAGTTTGCCTTTGGCTGCAAGCAGCACCGCACTCACCTCACACCAATCCAAGCAATCAATAGCTTTTACATCCAACAACGTAGAATGTTTAGTATTCCTAATTTGACGGACAGCACGCCACATGACCATGGGTTCCCAACTTAGGCCAAGGGTAGTCTCAAGAACATTACGCACAATTACTGGTTCCCCTCGAGCCCAGTGCTGCTGAAAGAGTTGTAAATCATCATGCTGAATGACTGTGGCATCTGGACAATATATAAAATTGTCATTTGAGTCTTCTCTCGAAGCACACTTCCGCATATTACCTCCAGGGTCAACATTCACTACAGTACCAGGTGAACATATATTAAGCACTTTGGATGAATTCCCATTTCCCCATTCAGCAACTATCTCCTCTGCTCGCTCCAGCAACCTTGATACCCACCCATCTACCAATAAAGAATTCAATTCAAGAAGAGCTTCACCACAACCCCCATATTCTGTTGGGGGGCATCGTATATTGCCTTCTTTATCTGCTTTCCATTCAGGTTTTTCCTTCCTGCCATCTGAATGCACCACTTTGACACCAGTTTCTGTCTCTGATTGGCCACGAGCATTGTTGCTTCTAGTTTTTATTGATGAGGCACAGCCATTGCTGTGTCCAGGTTTTTCTCCTTTAATACCATGCAAGTAATTATAACCTCTGTCAACATAATCCACAATTACTTCTTCACAGCATTGAAGCTTCCCAGCACGAATTTCACAGCAGCAAGAGAGACATAAATCGTAAGCACATTTTGGGCAACTTCTATGGAGATCAACAATTGATGTTCTGCAGTAGTTGCTGCACAATGCAAGAACACTGATGTGTGAAAACAACACTACAAGTCATTATAATCAAAATAAGAATCTCTTAATCACCACTACCAGAAAACACGCTCATTATCGTCGCAATTTGCCTCTTGAGGTCGGACTTCAGATACAACCTTACCTGCATAAGCAAATATCATATAATGCATCTTAACTCCAAGATAATCAATCATATGTGGATCCAAAAGCCAATGACAGAACTCAGTTTAATAGACCACAACATCAAAGGTTGACAGGTGATTTGAGTTTCATTATAAAGGGACACCCTGAATACAAACAATACCTAATTATATAAAATGTAGACGATGGGGTTTATATTTAGCACACTAATACAAAAGATCTAACAGCCAAACATTTAGATCATATATCCATGTAAAATCAGCAATAATCCTGTAATCCTCTCTAGAAAACCCTGCCAAATGCCAAACAACACCTCTCTGTCATCAGACTTCTAAATCCAAAGACAACAGCACATTCCACAATTAATACGTCCCAGCATTCTATATACAAGTAGATACAAATACTGACAGACACATAATACATTAATATATCCACAGTCCACACAACTACGAGAGCAAACATTTCGATACACAATTTGATGGACTCTTCTAAACAAATTGCCCAAACCAAAAAAAATAAAGGAATAGACATGACAGGAAATAAAAATAAAAAATTTACATAATATAAATTTGAAAAGAATATAAATTTGAAAAGAAAACAAAATTCATAAATATTAGATTACAATAACTTTCTATATAAATACATTTGCATACACACGTAAATCTCATGTCATATATATACATGACATGTGATTTAAACACAATAAAGTTAAAATTCCTTCTATAAAAAGTACAAACACACCCACTCGCCCCTAAATCTCATGTTACATTTTAACATATAGGTAGCATTTACATATAATTTACATAGTAATGTATAATATGGGTAGTTTCGACTATAACTTGGCTCCGCTATTGTTTACCTTCCCCCATATATTTCCAAAAAAGAAAAAGGAAAAAAGAGAGAGAGAGAAAGAGAAAAACAGAACATAGGATTCTACAAACATAGATTCCAACACTCTCAAATACATGATCTTAAAGATGATCCCAAACTAGTAACTTTATCTAAAAAATTTAAACAAAGTAATCATTGCTCTTTGAAGAGTAACATCTAAAATTAGAAAATAAACTTAAGCTATATTGCAAAAGAAAAGGAAAAATACCCTGGAGCTTAGCCTCCACTTTTTTTTCCGTAAACTGCTCCTCATTGAACTGCTTAAGAAAGGGCAAAACAGTCTTCAACAAAATTTGAGTGTGGCCAAGCTTTTTCGCGCCACTAAGTTTCAGCCAATCCTCACCCTTCTTCAACTTCTACAAGTCCAAAACATGAGATTTTCACATATAGGTTTGTCTTGAAAATGTGAGCTCAGAAAGAGAAAGTTAAACATATCATACTTTGATAGGTACATCCATCCGAAGGCAAGACTTGCAATTGCAGTTCCCAAGACAGAATGGGCATTCTTGAGCAATCTGCTCCTCTGTCATACGTGGATACCTAATCCATACCATTGGCATCAAAAGTATGATATTAGTTATACTTGATCTAGATTTTAGTATTGAAACATCTAAGAGCAACCACATATCAACAACAGTAGGGTCTTGCACTCTTGCTGAAAGAAATTTACAGACAGAAATTAATTAACTGTCATCAGATAAGCCCAAACAATAACCATGGAAACTAAGCTGGTAAAGCTTAGCACAAAAAGTCTGTCCAAAAAAGAATCTCCACTTGGAGAAAAACAGACAGCAAATTTTGGTCTACAATGAAGTGTCAGGCACATGGTATAGAGTCTCATAACATAACAAGAAGAAGCTTTGCAACAGAAGATAAGGTTGCAAGTTTGAAACTACAAAAGAATATCCAAGGCGGCATAAAGATAACAACACAGCTAATGATATCAATAGAAAGATGAACCATGAAATTTCAGTCTAAGATAGAGATTATAATACAGTAAAACTTTCAACATACATCCTTCATAGATTAGAACCTTTACAAATTCAGCACAAATATGTTACATTTGATTCAACCAAATCAGACATCAAATGTGTCCACAAGTACATGATATGAGGAAATATGCATATCATCTTATCATGTATAACAATCATTCAGCACATTAATATAAATCAAGAATTCACCAAATTAACATAGCAATAAATCAATAATTCATGGAGCCAACAAAGAGAGAAAATGCCATGTTGAGATGGAAAAACAAACCAGTTTTCAATGCAAGGAATGCAAAACCGTTTGGTCTTGCAGTTGGTACACCTAACAACCCTTCCCTTGTCATTCCTCTGGCACTGATGGCACATGTCAGAATCGATCTTAATCCCCTGATAACAAAATTTCACAATACAGTTAAACAAACAATAATGAATGACATTAATCAAGCACTTAAATATTGAATTTCAGGGATAAATTATATTACATTTTCATCATATGCATAATCCAACTTCTGTTTTTTCTCCGAAACAGGCAAAGGTTTTCTAGAACCCCGATTCTGCTTCTTTTGCAATTCTGAAGTACCCTCATCAGTAATCTTCTCAGCATCATTTTCACAAACACCTGGTGTGCCATCCTCTCCCACTTTCGCCTTTCGCTTCCTTTTATTACTTGCCTCATTTCCACCCTTCTCACCATCATCGCCACTTCCTCCTCCTTCATCATCACCAGTCTTCTTAGTCTTCGCCTTCTTCCCGCCACCTCTTCGCTTCTTCTTTGAAACCCTTTGTTCTGCTTCAAAATCATCAAGAAGCAGGCCGATTGCTGCATCTTCACTATAATTACACTGACGTCCTCGAGTTCTCCTCCGCCCCTCGAACTCACTACCACCATTATTCTGCACAATTTCAACTCCTTTCTCTTTTTCTGCAACATCATCAACTTCCATCTCCTCTTTCACTTCTTCTTCTACATCATTCTGTACAACCTTTTCTTCAGCAATTTCACAACCCTTTTCTTGTCCTGTAACTTTTTGTTCACTTTTTTCGTCATCGATTTCAAAACCCTTTTCATTCAAAACTTCATCTTTTCCTTTATCTTCTACTTGCACAACATTCTCCTCACTTTTCTCAACTTGACAATCCATTTTTTCACCCAAAAACAATCCTTTTTTCTCATCAGCAATTTCAGAATCCACAAAAATCTCATCTTTTACACAGTCTACAACATTCTCAGCACTTTTTCCTTCAGAAATTTCACAACCCTTTTCACTAGATTCTCTCTCATCCTCTTTTTTCACTTCTTCTTCGTCTAATTTAACTTTAACTTGATTTTTTTGGGTATTCTTTTCTCCAAGCTTTTTGCCCTTAATCTTCTCAATAAACTCGTTAATTGGAATCTTTTCATCTTCAGCCTTTTTCGCCAAATGTTGATGTTGCTCGCACATATTAAGACCTTCAACTTTGCGTTTCTTACACCTCCACGATTTCCCATCATTCCTCTCACATCGATCTTCATCCTTCAATTTTTCTACTTCTTCTTCATGATTCTTCTTACTTTCAACGTTAATTTCTCCAGAATTACAATTATCTTCTAAATTAGGTTTAGCTAAATCCCCATTCACCACTTTTTTACCCATCATTATAATTCCTTACTTGTGGTCCCGCCAAAAAAAAAAAAAAAAACAAAGAGAGAGAATATGAAATTTAAAAAGGTTCCGCCAAAAATGAAAGGAAGCGAGAATCGAAAATGGAGAATATAATGGAAAAAAGTCGATTGGTGTATTATTATTATTTATTTATATAATAATATTAATGGTATTAGTATTGGTTCTATTGTTATTGTACTATTACTAGGCACAAATTCACCATAAATTATGGAAGTTTTGGAGAGAGAGAAAGAGTGGGAATTTTCGTGAGAAACAAACAAAGAAAGAAGATGAAGACGGTTTTACAGTCATTCAATTTGTATTTTTTGAAATTCGAATTTTTTTTATTTTATTTTCGACTGATTTTGAAAGAGATAAAATTCAGTTGGCGGTGTTTTCATAGTTTTTGGCCTTTTTAGCTTCCCCGTAATACCGCCATTGTGTGTTTTTTTGTCTTTGGTCGTTTTCAATGGTGACTACTTTCTATATACTCCCCAGTAACGAATTAGTATCAATATTTGAATTAGGACTCCTAAATGAAATAAGAAAAATAAATTAGGTATTATGTGGTATGATGATAAAAGTAAGAGAGAAGTAAGTGGGGTATTGTGTTGTTTTTTTTGCCAAAAAAAAAGAATAAAATGAAATTGGAAAAAATTGTTGCAAGTATTTTATTACCTAAAAATGGAAATTGTTGATAGTAATTCGTTACGAAGGGAGTACTTAAAAGATTGTTCCATTTTTTTTTCATATTCTAATATATTTTAAATGAAAATATTTTTAACATTATAATAAAAAATTATAATAATTTTATTCTGCTTGAACAAAATTGTTTACCTTTTTTTTTTTTTGCTAGGCAAGAGTAAAGATTTGTATTGATCGGGTAAAATTATTTACTTGTCTGAATAATAAAATTAGTATCGCTCTTGAGATAAAGAGAGGGGTCATTGGTGGTCACTCTATTATGGGACTGTATGCAGGATGCATTGAGCAAGATATAACCTTAACTCTAAGGGCTTGTTTACTTCAGATTATATTCAGTTCAATTCAGTTCAGTTAATACACTTTTATTCGGTTCAGTTCAGTTCAATTCAATTCAATTCAATTCAGTTCAGTTCAATTCAATTCAGTTCAGTTCAACTTTATTCAGCAAATGTAAACGAGCCCTAATAGAAGGGAATTGGTAGAAAATGGGAGGAGATATATACATACTTACTCCGTAAATAAATTCTTGCAGCAAAAAAACTTATGTATGTCGAGATAAAACTTTGAAGATTAATATCTCTAATTATGTATTTTAGAAAATTATAATCACTAAATAATAAAAAAGTACAAGTTGAGACGAATCAAACAAGGTCTCACATGACTATATTGTTCTTTATGTATAAATAACAAATTACGATCAAAGTGGAAATTGTGAATAGTATCAAAAATACACTTGTTGCAAGAAATCATTTATATATATATATATGGAAAAATTGCAAATATAAATCCGAAGTTTGAGCCATCTTCCTATATTAATCCCAAGTTTGTTTTATTTTTTATTAATCTGAAGTTTGGGGGCCAATGGGTCATCTTCCAGTATTGGTCCAAAACAATTGGAAACTTGCTAAACAGGTAAAAATTGCGGTGGGGCCCACTTTTTTAATTTTTTTTTTACTTTTCTAAAATCTTTGAACCTAAAAAAATATCAGGAAGCTGAGGGGAAAAAACAATTACTTCCATTAAACCTCAGACACCTCTTTCACCACTATCTTCCATCAAACCCAATTCACTTTCCTCACCCCCTTTCCACCGGCAACACATCCACCACCATAACCCCCCTCTCTCCTCCCATTCACCTAACCACCACCTACCAAGCGTTCTTTTCCCTTCGAGCCTTCTTCGATATCTCTCTCCTCCTTCGATCTCCTTCTTCGACGTTGCCTTTGATGGATTTAGCTTCGAATCGGTGTGGTTGGCCTTTCTATATTGAATGTTAAATTGACAACAAGGGGCTGCTCCTGGGTGTATCGGTGGGCTTGGTTTGGTTTGGTGGGTTTATTGATGTCTTCAGATGGTGGATGGTGCTTTGATTTCTACGAGAGAGATTGGTGATTTGATGATGAATGATGCTATCAATGCTTTTGATGAACTGATAATGAATGATGTTAATTGTTAATGGGTTTCATGAAGACATGAATCATAGTAAGGTGATTGAATGTAATGGTGGGAGCAATCAGAATATGACTAGCTTTTCAAGTTTTTTTTTCTTTAATATATTATTAAAAGAGAAACAAGTGGGTTCCAGTTTTTTTTAACCTGTTTAATAGGTAATTCAACCCGCTGGACCAATAGTGGAAGATAGGGTATAAACTTCTGATTAATCAGAAATAATCAGAACTTTGGATTAATAGGGGAAGATGGTCGAAACTTCGGATTTATATTTGCAAATTTTTCCTATATATTGTGTGTATGTGTGTGTATAAGTTTGATTGGAAAAAAATATATGAGAGGAACGCTTATTAACAAAAAATTTAGGGGTCTGCAGGGGGATTGATATTAGCACAACTAAAATTGATATTGGCACACCTTTTGTGAGAGAGGCATAAGAAGATGTGCTCTTGTAATGGGGTGTGCCCTTATCAATTCTAGTTGTGCCTTTATCATTTCCCGTCTGCAGGGTATTAAATGGAGTCTCGGTCTTTTAGAACTTGGTCTAGCCTGAAATGTGGGAAATGAAGAAAAGGCAAAATTGGTGAGCCTTTAGGAAAAAAACTCATCTTACCTTTTACACCGCCGCTATTACCCAAAGAACACGCTGTCTTACCACCATAATATCATGAAGACTTTCGACACAAGACACGAAGCAGATCTACAAATCCCGAGGTCACACAAAGAGGGTTTCCCACACAATAAGGCTTGTACACACTAGGTCATCGAGCCACTACACTCTAAGCCACCATCAGCTCCGCATTGTTTGCATTTGTCCCGACTGAACCATCAGCTCTGATACTATTTGTTCGGCCCCACGACACCACCTTCCCAAAAGGCCTCATACTAATGGAGTTAGTGGACATTAATAAGCAAGACAACACTTTCTTATTTTTTTCGATGTGGGACTTGGATTGTAAACCCCAACAAAGAATTGGGAATGAACTTGTTGATCAATACTCCTATGAGGCAATTGGGAGCTATCTTGGTGATCTATATTCCTATGAGGTATGTAGGAAACAATATAATCCTTATGTTTATTAGGATCTACAACATTCCTTTTAGCCACTAGTTATTGAGTAATTATAGCATTTTGATCAGTAATAAGGTTTGCAACTCATTCTGTGTAGGAGTTATAGTAGCATTATCTGGGATAGTAGGATGAATAGGAGACATTTGTTCTTAATCATAAACATAAAATTGATTACTCCCTGACTCAGACACTTGATCATTATTATCATACTCATGATTTATTTTAAACAGAATCATTACCTAAATGATTAACAGAAGTTGTATTATCCTGTTCAGCAGAACTAATAGTTAGAGGATCATTATTAACAACATTACCAGCACTATCAAAACCAACAAGGTTATGACCAGAACAGAGCTGAGGCTGATTAATCTTAACCTTAAAAGGAAACTCAGACCCAACCCTTGCACACTTATTTTATGAGAATCAAAATTTTAAGTCGTGTAGGCTTTTTGGCCATAAGGATATCCCAAAAAAAAATACACCTATTAGACCTAGAATCAAACTTATCTCTAGTTTTATCCATGTTATAAACATAAAAAAAACGTCTAAAAGTTTTAAGTTCTTTATAAACATGCCTTTTGCCAAACATAACTTCATAAGGACTCTTCCAATTCAGAATTTTAGTTGGGAGTTTATCTATAATAAAAGTTTCACTTAAAAACATTCACCCCCAAAATTTTTTAGGTAATGAATCTTGAAACCTTAAGGCTCTTGCAACCTCTAATAGATGACGATATTTCCTTTCTACCCTACCATTTTGTTGAGGATATCCAGGAATAGATTTTTGATGAATCACACCTTTGGACAAGAAAAAAATATTTGCATTGTTGTTGTATAAACTATGTACCATTATCAAATCAACAATCTTAATAGTTTTGTTAAACTGATTTTGAATTAAAACAAAAAAAAAACCCTTAATGATTTTAGGAACTTGCATTTTATTATTTATCAAATAAGTCTAGGTAGTCCTACTAAATTCATCAAGAATGGTCAGAAATAAGACTCACCATGCAAATCTTGTACCCTATATTGTGCCCATAGATCAAGGTGAATTAGACCAAAAATAGAAGAAGCTCTACTAGTGCTTTTAGGAAAAGAACTTTTATGATGTTTAGCTTGTAAACAAACTTCACATTTGAAATCTGAAATTTCACTTTGTTTACATAAACCTAATTGCTTAAGAGTACTCAAAGAAACATGTCCCAGTCTATTATGAACTATAGTAAGTAACTCTTTATTCTTCAAGTCAATCTAATTTAACATAGGACTATTCTTATCTACATTCTTAATTGTAGAATCTATAGAATTACACCTACTTATTCTAGTCATAGAAGCAGAATCAGAAGCATCAGAAGAGCTAGCATCCAGAATGTACAGCCCTTCCAGCATTTTCCCAATAGCTATGGTTTGGCCCTTAGCAAGGTCCTGAAACACACAACCCTATTGAGAAAATTTCAAGTTAAGCCTAGTTTGATCTAGCATCTTACTAACAGATAATAGATTATGTTTAAAATCTTGAACTAATAACACATTATTCAATTCAAGATTAGCATTTATTCTCACATTTCTAGAATGACAAACAGATTTGCAAGACCCATATGGCAAACTAACTTTGACAGGTTACCTAAGCAATCTAATGTTGGTCATGACATCTTTATTAAAAGTTATATAATTTGAAGCACTAGAGTCAATAATCCACATAGAAGAACTTAAAATTTTTAAATCATGACATTTAAGGCTATAAAAACAGATTTATAATCAGGAAGAGAGACCATAACAACAAAACTTGAGTTCTTATCATTAGTTTCTTGCTTATTCTTCATAGCTTTCCGAACTTCTTGACAAATTGCATTCATCATAACTTCATCTGTTCCAGAAGCATCATCCCGAGGAGTATCATTTGACTTATCCATTGCATTTATAACTACTTTATAACCTCCACCACTACTTTTATTTTGTTTCAAGGAAGAGTACCATTCATGCATGATAGCCAATTTGTTTTAAAGCATTGATCATTGTTATGTCCTTTCATTTTATAATAATCACATAACCTAGCTGCTTTATCCTTCTTCCAATCAACCTTAAAAGAACTTCCATATGGTTTGTTGATATTAGGATAGGATCCATGTTGAGCACATTGACCACAATATTATGAAACCTAGAGTTGAGTCCCAAAAAAAATTTCATAACCTTTTCTTCTGACTCAACATCTGCTACCCCCTTCAAAATACTCACATGTGCACTTGGCTAAAGCACCACAAATACAGGTGGGAGCACATTTGACAATAACAATGTCCTCCCAAAGTCTTAATCTTCCATAGCAAGAAAGAATTGAAAGATTAGCTTGCTTTAAATTTGCAATTCTTTCCTAAGTTGAAAAATCAATGGTCCATTAGATTGACCAAACCTTTCTTTAGCATCCTTCCACAAATCAAAAGTAGTCTCAGCATAATCAAAATCATCACAAATTTCACCTTTCATGGAGCTTATGATCCAGCAGGAGACCAAGTAGTTTGCTCTTTTCCACTTAGGGAATTCAACAGCTGATTCATCTGGCTTTTTTTATAGAACCATCAATAAAACCCATCTTGTTCTTTGCACCCAAGGCTCTTCTAATCTTCCTTCTCCACTGCATAAAATTCCAGCCATTAAAGAGAACTGGAGTGAGGGAAGCCGTGGGATTGTTAGAACTTGCCACAAAGTAGTAATCAAAATTTGCTTCTCCTGAAGTAATTGATTCTGTCATACTTAGAAACAATCTTTGCACAATCAACCCTTTTGAATCTCAATCGAAAACATAAATCAAAGAAAGTAAAAAAAATGGAAGAACAAATGGAAACCCTAATAGAGGAATTTTAAGAACAAAATCACCAATCTCAAAGTAAGATATGGTTCTGATACCATGAAGTCTTTGAAGAGACTAAAGTAATTGAATCAATTAATTGAAACAAAATCAATTATATTACACCCTAAACTACTGAGCATATATAGACTAAAGAGAAAGAGAGTAAGAGAGAAGAAACATAGAATAAGTTAGTTAAGAGAACTAACTACCTACCTACCTAACTAACTACTACTAAACTAACAACATACAATAAACACCATACTCCTTCCTTACCCTACAATACATTTTTCTTTGTGTATAAACAATTAAATAGAACCAAAGTTGATTATGGATTCTTTTTTATCATTATAGTATATATAGCTCAAAAAAAAGGAAAAGATATACGTGTTTCAATCTTTAATTTTAATCATAATAATTCAAAAAAAATTGCATTTTCTTTAACCTATGCACATCTCACCACACTAAAAAGTACTATAAATCCTTTCTTATTTCTACTTCACCATCATATAGTAACATTCACATCCCATAATCAAAGTCTTTCTTCTTCCGAGAAAGTGGTGTAGAGCAAGTGGTGCTTACACCCACTTTACATCCTAGAGGTGCAGGGTTCAATCCTCACCCCTTACTTGAGAATTCCCCTTATCTCCCTCTCAAGTGCAATTGTTATTGTGTCATATGAGTTAGTAACCCATTATCAGCCAATGAGCTGATGGATTTTCTTACCTTATTAAAAAAAATCCTTTCTTCTTTATTTCTCCACCAAACCTTAAAAAAAATTCATGATAATCTTCCTCCTCCACCACTTTCCCAATCAATAATGGCCTCCATCTCTAATAAAGCTTCCAGCATGCTTGTGCATATAATTTCATATTTTCATGGACCATATTAATGCCAATATACGACGGCCTTCCGATCTTGACAACAAAACATGACGGTGGTGGCAAACGGAATTCGCATCAGCACAACTTTAGTACAAGGGTCGTGGTGGCGGCACATATCAAGGGTGTAGTGGCGGTCGTGGTGGTGACGAACTATAATAACTCAAGCAACTACTTCCTCTGTCCTTATTTACTTGCTACATAAGGACTTTTGTCACTATTCATTGTATAACTTTAACTCTCTCTAATTTTATACGTATATGAAAAAAATATTATCAAATGAGATCTCGTTTGATTCGGCTCAATATGTAGTTTTTAATACGTAATTTTTATAATTTTATATTATATACATTAAAAGATATATTCATTTAAAGTTGTGTTTAAAAAAAGCGTGAAAAAATAAATGTTGTAAACTTTAAGTGACAGAGCAAATATCAACCAAAGGTAAATCACCAAACAATGTCACCTGAATTTAATCCAAATTAGGCCCACAAGTACCTTCCACTAACAATGCATAATGACACATTATATATTTATATATGGCCTGTTGCAAGCCCTCCTTACCCATACCTAACTAAGGGCTTGTTTACTTCAGATTATATTCAGTTCAGTTCAATTCAGTTAATCTCTATTATGTTCAGTTCAGTTCAGTTCATCTCTATTTAGTTCAATTAATACACTTCTATTCAGTTCAGTTCAGTTCAGTTCAGTTCAATTCAGTTCAATTCGGTTCAGCTCTATTCAGCTAATGTAAACGAGCCCTAATTCTTCTAATTCTAATGATGGACTTCCGCCCCTTCTCCATGTACCTTTGCTCCTCAGCAGGCCCACTTCTATACACAACAACAATCAGACTTGTGAGGCCCACTTATGAGCCCGACAGAATTGGGTAACACATAAAATACCATGAAATACATCAACCGAATGATGGTACATGGACAACGCTCACAACAGTGCTAACTGCTAGTAGGAATGACAATGGGTCGGGTCGGGTCTGGGTCGAGTCCACCTAGACCTAGACCCGTGTATTTTATATAGACCCAGACTCGACCTAGACCTGTTAGGCTATAATTTTTAGGTCCACGGGTCCATCATGATGGGTTTTAAATGAGTTTTTTTTTTTTTTTGTAAGCCATTAATTACCATTTTATATCTCCTAAATTGCTTCGTCTTATATTAGCTACGGAGGTTGTTCTCGGTTAATTACCATTTTAAGCTCATCAATTACAATTTTATTTTCCGTCCTCTTATACTCATGTAATCATCCCAAAACAATGAAAATCATTTATCGCTTTTTATCACCTAGAATAAAATATTACGGACTAAATAAAGGATCGACAAAATGTAGAATATGAATTAATTTGAAAACTTTTTTTGAGGTTTAGTTATTTATTTAATCACCTAGAATTAAGATTTAGATGTAGCTTTAGTTTTAGGTTTAATAAAAGACCGGGAATGCGCAAATCACTTTAGATAAGATTAGATCTAGACAACCCGACTTTAGATTTCAGATTTGATTAAATCAAAGTGATCACCTAAAAATTAGGCTTATTTGTGCATTTAACTAAATAAAACCCGCCTAGTAATTCCTATGTGTCCTTAGGCATTCTAATCTTGGAAATATGAATGTTATTCGGTTTAATAGAAATGAAATCACAAATGAGATCAAATAAAGGACGCTAGATGCGGGGGGACTTTGTAATCCACACTTAGCACATACCCTTGTCCCCGAATCCATAACTGGTGTCTAACCTTTTCAATGGAGCCATTATAGTCTTCGGACCATGTGATTAATCGGGTTTTTTGTAGCCCTAAAAAAGGTACGGTGTCGACCTCTTTATTTGAGTATCTATACTCAACCCCCAAATAAAGCCAAAGCACACTCACCCTACTATGCCCCGCCGCGGACAATTCTCATGTCCTCAACATGGAATCTCTTTACGATGGTGTTGACATCAGATTTAGTCCCTTGTCCCAAGGAAAGACTCGATGATGATAAATAAACTCACTTTTCTAGAAGATTAACTAATTGTGTGTTACTGGACATTATTAAGCCTTATTAAAATATATTTTTTTTAATTTTCAACCAAAAATTATTTCAAAATTATATTGCAGTTATATAGTAGACTAAAAGAGTTTCGAAACGATATATTACATGTTCCATTTGGAGTTACAGATCAAAAGTTATGGTGTTTGGAAAATTTAAACATTAGCGAATAAAAATTATTCTCGCTGATCAATTGGCGCATAATACCAGGAAACGCTGAACAAATCAGCGTTTTCTACCTGGGCACGCTGACAGCATCAGCGAAATATTATTTGATACGTTGATTCGTTGTTTTTTTCCTTTTTCAAAAAGATTTTCATTATTTTACATATCAATAAAATGAGCGTATTTTGATTTAATTTGACACGCTAGCAAATCAACGTGTTTTGGAAACTTATGCTGATTATGTTAGTGCGCCCTAATATTTTTCGCTGACGTATTAGCGTTGATTTCCAATACGCGCTGATTGGTTAGCGACTTTCCTAAGAAAACGCTGCTATATTTTTCTATAAAAACCCTCAAATTTCATAAACAAAGGACGGTTTTTCTTCTCCAAACTCCATACTACTAATTACTCATCAAAATACTTCCGTTCTTTGAAAATAATTTCATCTTTTGGCTAAAGGCTTTAATTTATCAAGTTTTATAAGGCGAAGTTCTATGCATCCAAACACTAAAAGAAAAATCTTCGAACGAGAAGTGGTAAGTTTTCTAAGAGTCTTAAATTAATTTATTTTCTCTGTATATATATGTGTGTAATTTTATAGTTTAATTATTTTTTATTAATTTTCTTTCATATTTTACCCCACTTAAACACTTGTAACCCAATAAAACACTTTGTAAGCCCACTTAAACACTTTTTAACCCAAAAAATAATTCGTAACCCCCAAAACACTTTATAACCCCACTGTAACTCCAAAAAACACTTTGTAACCCCACTTAAACACTTTGTAACTCCAAAAACACCTTTGTAACCCCACTTTGTAATCCCACTTAAGCACTTGTTACACCAAAAAACACTTTGTAACCCATTTAGACACTACACAACCCAAAAAATACTTTGTAATCCAAAAAAAACCTTTGTAACCCACTTTGTAATCCCACTTAAACACTTGTTACCCCAAAAAACACTTTGTAATCCCACTTAGGCACTACGTAACGCAAAAAATACTTTGCAACCCCAAAAACACTTTGTAACCCACTATAACTCTAGAAAAACACTTTGTAACCCACAATAACTCCAGAAAAACACTTTGTAACCCCAGAATATGCTTTGTAACCCCACTTAAATACTTTGTTTACTCCAAAAAATACTTTGTAACACCACTGAAGACTTTGTAACCCCTAAAAACGGCCGCACCATTTGAAATAATGCAGCGGGCCGCATGGTTTGTAAACCATGCAACCAGTCGCATATAAGAATTTGTGATATTTTTCCTAGTTTAATTTGGCACAAGATTTATTTTCTCAATAATTATGGGAATCAGTTACATGATACATTTCTTATAAATAGATTACCATGTATGCTAGCAAACACACAATAATAAAATACAAAAGATTTTCAATCAGTTTAATATATATTTTCCTTAAATACCTGTAATATATCAAATCGGGTAGGTTACCATTGTAAGCAATAAAGTAAATTTGAATAAAAACTACTATGAGTTCTCGAGTTGGAGATATTCGTTCTAGTCAAAGAAGTGTTGGAATACAACAACGATATGGATGCCTTGGTCCACCGCCTCCAATATATGGGTGTTCGGATCCTGTAAAGGATTGTGTAGGTTACCATTGTAAGCAAGGGTACTTGATATGTCATTCAGAACAATGTTGTTGTACTTGATGCATCAATAAAGTAAATTTGAATAAAAACTCAACGAAAAATTACTATCATAAACATTATTATTACTTGATATATCATATATAGATTCCTTTTATCATCTTCATTTCGTGTTTTTTATTATTAGTCTGATCAACTTTACTTTTGATTACAAATCACTTTTATAAAATAAAATTTTGAAAAATTATTTACTAACAAAACAATACATATAGTAATTATTAGGAATAATTGTCAAACAAACAAATCGAAATTTGAGGCATCTTCAACAAATTATTTAATGTTATATATATATATATATATATATATATATATATATTCTAATAAAACCTGAAGTTAGCATTAATTTTTACGATATTGTTCCCAATTAAACGTGACATGACTAACAGGTAGATAATTTTTTTGTGGGGGTGTTATCTACGTAAATGTTGTTGCAGTTATTTTAATCCTTAGTGATTAAAATTGTGGTCAAAATTTTTAAAAATTGACAAATCTCGATCATATTATCAATTTACATTGACAATACCTATTTCATGAACAATAAATTTTATTCATCTATTAACAATAATGTTAATTTACATGATTTTAACCAACCATCATGATTTTTACCAATCATATATACGGCATATATATTAATATGGCAATTCATCTTCCCATAATTATCAAGACATCATCAATCAACCTTGATGTTATCATGTCTAAAATTTATCCATGATAAGAACAATCAATAATAAAACATATATATATATTTTTTTGAGAGAATAATAAAACATATTATTAAAACACAAATGCTTAATTGAAATGACTTCATACAAATCATATATATATGAAGTGCTACAATTAGGGGTGTAAATATGGTAAGAAAACTGTTTGACCGACCGTTACCGACCGATACCGAACCTGTTTTTGACCGTATTTTTAGTGATCGGATACCGACCGCTACCGAATCCGAATTATACCGAAACCGTTTCTGACCGATTTTATGCATACCGAAACCGACCGGTACGGAGTCCGTTTAAGACCGAATCTGTTTTTATTATACCGAGACCGACCGTTACCGAAACCGTATTGTACCGAATCCATTTTTGACCGACCGTTTTCGACCGACCTCTTTTGACCGACCGTTTTCGACCAAAATCTTATTGTACCGAACCTGTTTTTGACCGACCATTTTTTATCGAACCTATTTTGACCGACCTTACGAATAAAGTACGACTGGCCCCATTTTTTTATCGAACTTATTTACATGATTGATGAGTATCATCATCGTTATCATGAGTATCATTATCAATTCGTTGTTGTTGCGAATTGTTATCATCTTTGTTATCGTCAATTCATCGTCATCTTAATCGTCATCATAAACTCATAACCATTTATTATTAGCGTCATAATTAATCCATCACCATCATCCATGTCGTCATCATCATCATCATTCATGACCATCTATCATATTGATCATCAACATCCATCACTAGTAGAAAATAATTTAAGTGCTGCGGTTTTTTTTATCGTAAATGTGGCGGTTTTCAACCGCATCATTTATAGGTGTATCATTTGAAAGGTTTCTAAATGCTGCGGTTTTTCAACCGCATCTTCTGCACCCTAAAAGATGCGGTTTTTTGAACGAGCAGCAAGAGTAATGAACGGAGATGGAGCAGTGAGCAACAAGCGAAGATGGAGCAGCGAGCAACGAGCAATGACAGAGCAGAGATAGAGCAGCGAGCAATGAACAGAGTAGCGAGAGCAGTGAGCAACGAACGGTGGAAGAGCAGAGATGAAGACGGAGTAGAGGCCGGTGGAATTGGTGGTGGAGATGAAGAAGGATCGAAGTTGGCGACGGAGCAAAGATGAAGACAGAGCACGACAGAGGAGGAGAGGGAAAAAATTTTGGAGTTAGGTTTTGAAATTTTTTGGGAGGGATAGATAGAACTATAGCAGTACATATCAGTTAAATTCATTTTTTACAATTCAAAAGATGCGCTTTTTTAAAAAATCGCATCTTATTCAACAAATTTTTTTTGGGGTTTATTTTCATTTAAAAGATACGATTTTTCAAAAAAACCGCATCATTTGATATGCAGCATAAGAATTTTTTTCTACTAGTGCATCATCGTCATCATGCATTACCATACATCATTGATGTCATCATCATCATTGTCATCATATGCATCCATCATCAACATTCATCACCATTCATATACATCATCACCCATGATCATTATTATCACTTATTATCATCCATCATCAACGTCATCATAACCATACATAATTGATGCCATCATAATTCATCACCATCATCAATCAACATCCTTCATGTTGGCCAACATCGTGATCAACACCAATTCACCATGCATCATCCACCATGATTATGATCGTCGTTGTTATTACCATCCATCATTACTATGATTGATCAATTGATTATTTATGTCATTGACTCACCATCATATCATTATTACTATTGTTACCATATACGTAGTATATTGCTTTTATGATGATGATGACAAGTTGACAATGATAAATCCCATACTCATAGCCATTGATATTCTAATGATATATATTTTTATTATAATCGTAGCCATCACACTCATCATAAATTGATATGGTTCATCGAGATTATTCTTTGATGTCCATATATAATATTTATATTAGTCACTTATTAACGTCGTTGTTATTCTCATAATTCAAGGGTGGGCATAGTTTTCGATCCCAAGATTCTAAGCCAGATATTCTAAGCCAACTAACCCGAAATTTCAAAATCCGATCTGGAGTTTTGAATTGACTAATTGTATTGTGATTTGTGTTCGATCGTTTAAGACTAACAGGTTACGTCCTACATTTGACCTTGATCGACCGATTATGACCCGCATGCTGATTTTGACCAACCGATTATGACCCGCATACTGATTTTGACCGACCGATTATAATCCGCATACCAATTTTGACCGATCGATTATAACCCGTATACCGGTTACGACCTGCAAAAAACCGTTTTTGACCGACCGAATGTGACCTGTTACCGACAACGACCGGACCGATAAGTACCGGACCGAAACCTGTTTAGGAAAATACCGAATTCGACCGGATACCGAATAAGTCCGACTGTTACCGACCGATACCGAAAGAGCTCATATGACCTGTTTTTGACCGAACCTGTTTTTGACCGACTAGTTTCCGACCGTTTGACCGTTTTTACACCACTAGCTACAATATAATAAGATAGATACCCAAGTTATACCTTCCTCTACTGAAGTAAACAGAGATCCATGGTCAAATTCTAAGACCTCCCTGTTCTCTTGTGACACTATTAATGACAAATAAAATACACAAAACATTCATCCATTTTAACAAACAACTAGTCTGGTTAATAATTAAACAATACAACCAACAAACCACTCCAACTATTCCAATATAAGTATAATTAGTTTCCATCCCATTTTCGTAATTATACAAAACAACAAATATGACAAAATTATGCATAAATCGGTGTAATTAATGCTTAATTTTCAATGAACATTCCTTTTTGACCCTCGTATATATAGCCATATCGGCCCGTTTAATTGTTGGTAATAATTTGTGGTAATGGTAATGGATTTAAAGGGTAATTTGTTAAAAAAAAACTTCATAATCCCCATGGAAAACATATTTTTCATTCCCAAACTTGAAATTTCTTCTTATTTTTTAATACCATCCATTACCATGGGGAGGGTGGTATTGGATGGAAATAAAAATTTGTGAAGAAAATTAGATAAATTGAGGTTACGCTAGCACTAGCATGGGAATGAGTATTGATTTTCCTTCAAATTTAGCTATAAAACCATTACGATTACTGCAATTTATGACCGGCAACCAAACTGGCCGTATATGTACAACATTTTCTTTAAGAAATATGTGAATGAAATTCCAAAATCAGCATACAAAACCATTTACACAAGAACAACTCACAAATTTTAAAAAAAAGCATCCTTAATGACCTTTATCTACATTGAACAAACAACAGCGACATGCATTTACCACAAAACCATCCATATTAGTTCAATTCATGCACAATTACAAATGCACATGACACACCTTCCTATCTATGGCCATCAATCTGAAACAAATTGCAAAGTGGTGTGGCAAAGTGGCTTCATAATTCATAAAGAAAATCTTTTCCCCGAAATGGTTATTACTTACACTATAAAAACTGGATCCATTAACGACAGGTACACATTAATAATGGACATAAATTCCGTCGCTAATGTAGATCTTTTGCGACGGTTTCTAAGTCCGTCGCTAAAATTTAGTAGAAATGTGGTTGATAACATAGTGACTGTGGTTCTGGAAGCGAATGTGGTTGATAACACCGCTGAATGGATCGTTGATACTGGGGCTACTAGACACATCTGAACCAACAAGGACATGTTCACTACCTACAACAAAATTGATGGTGAAAATGTCTTCATGGGTAATTCTGCTTCTGCAACCTTACTCGGCAAAGGAAAGATCATTCTAACCCTATCTTTTGGAAAATTGCTTACTCTTACAAATGTTTTACATGTTCTAGAAATGCGCAGGAATTTGATTTCTGGAAGTCTTCTCATGAAAGCTGGACTCAAACTCTCTTTTGATTCTAATAGATTAGTTCTTACTCGTAATAAGGAATTTGTTGGGAAGGGATTTTGTAATGGGGGGCTCTTTGTTCTTGATGTTAAAGTTGAAATTATGAATATTGATGTAAAAGTTGAAATTATGAATAAGAATGCTACTACTTCTTCTGCTTATATTGCTGAGTCTATTGATTTATGGCACGCAAGATTGGGTCACGTTAACATTGATTCAATTAAAAAGCTAAAACACCTTAATCTAATTCCAAATTTTTCTAACACTGGTTTTTCAAAATGTCAAATTTGTGTTGAGGCAAAATTTGCAAAAAAGCCATTCAAATCAGTAGACAGACTGACTGAAGTATTAGAGCTTATTCATAGTGATTTGGGTGTTTTTAAAAACTATGACAGTAGAGGAGGTAAACGTTACTATATTACCTTCGTTGATGATTGCTCTAGATTCACTACCATGATTTTTCTTCTCAGATCTAAAGATGAAGCTGAGGAAATGTTCCTAAAATATAAAGCCGAGGTTGAGAATCAATTGGGAAAGAAGATCAAAAGACTTAGGAGTGATAGGGGTGGTGAGTATGACCCCAACACTCTTAAGGCATACTGTGAGCAAAATGGCATAGATTATGAAACTACTGCCCCTTATTCTCCTGAACAAAATGTATAGCTGAAAGGAAAAATAGAACTTTGAAAAACATGATGAATTTTATGCTTATTAGTTTTGGTCTTCCTGATAACATGTGGGGAGAAGTAATTCTTTCTGCTTGTCATATTTTGAACAAGGTTCCTCATAAAAGACTTGATAAAACTTCATATGAATTATGGAAAGGTCGAGCTTATAACTTGAAATACTTAAAAGTGTGGGGGTGCCTAGCAAAGATTGGCATTCCAAGCTTTAAAAGGGACAAAATTGGTCCCAAAACTGTTGACTCAATTTTCATTGGTTATGCTTACCAAAGTGCAGCTTATCGCTTTCTTGTCAAAGGTGCTAACAACTCTTATGTAGGTGGTACCATCATTGAAGCTAGAGATGCTGAATTTTTGAGAACATTTATCCTTGGAAAAATTCTCATCTTGGTTCTTCTAGTGTTCCATCCTCTAGTAGCTAGGGGTGCACAAAAACCGGTCCAGACCGGAGTTTAGACCGGGTCTGGACCGGAATTTGGACCGGACCGGACCGGTCCGCCAAAAATAAGATTCCAGGTCACCGGTCCGGTCCGGGTAAAAAACGGTGGAAACCGGTCCAGACCGGCAGACCCGGTTAACTTAAAAAAATTCATAATTTTTAATGTGGCCATGTCATCATGTCATTCATGTGGCCTTCTGATTTTTAATCTGCTCCCAAATTCCCAATCCCATTTTTATTCTTCCTCAATCCTCTCACTAAACCCTAACCCTAAAGGCCTAAAGAATTTATCAGTTTTCACTGCATCCTCCACTACAACTAAAGCGACTTTAGGTAACATTCAAATGTAACACTTTTTTATAATGTAAATTTCTAAAGTATATAGGTAACACTTTTGTAACACTTTACTAATATGTAACACTCTTATGTAACACTTTTAAATATGTAACACAATGAAGTAACACATTTTTTATATGTAACACATTTGAGGTAACACTTTTTCATAGGTAACACATTTGAGTAACACTTTTTTATATGTAACACTTTTTATGTAACACTTTTTATGAAGTAACACAATAGAGTAACACATTATTTATATGTAACACTTTGGAGGTAACACATTTTAACATGTAACACGTACATGACATAACAACACTTTCATTTATTTTTTGCAATAATATACATGTGTATGTAGCAATAATACTTTTGAACAAATTGAATTAATATAACATTTTTTTATGAACTTCCCCTATTTTTTAATATATAGTTGCAACAAATGAATTTTTTTATCTCTCAGAAAAATACTCACTTGATGCAACACTATATATTAAAAACGGAGGAATTGAAGTAGCACATGCATAATTAATAATTTAATATAATAAGTAAAAATTTAAGTTGTGTCATGCCCATCTAATCATTGTGAAGGCCAGACCCATCGAACATACTGTCTGTCCATCTGGCTATTGTACTGTGAAGGCATGCAAGAATAATTAGTAATAAATTAGTAACTTAATTAAAATTATTTAATCTAATAATTTAATATGATGAAAAAAAATACTCCATCGATCTGACCCGGCCCATATAATAAGTGATGATCCATTTTGACGATTGGATTCTTCTCATGTTGAAATTTTGACTATAACTATACTTTTAATTTTATACGAAGTATAATGTAAGGAAAAAAAGGTCATATAAGCTCTAATGCATTTTGTTCTTCTAAATAGATCGAAACAAAAATTATATATTATTCTTTAGTAAACTATATATATAATTACTACCAAATAATTTATATAAATTTAATAAATTAAAACTTAGAAATATAAAAAATTAACTGAATGTCGAAGTCAGACAAATTTGTAGGATTTTTTTCAACATTGTCCGACTCTGATCCGACTACGACTCGAAGTTGGATTTTTTTACAGAGTCAGATGTAGATTTTTTTCCGGATTTGAATCAGAATTTTTCTTGCGGATTAAATCGGATAATAGTCGGATCCGGATTGATTTGTCATTATTTATTTTTTTATTTTTTGAGAAAGATTTGTCATTATTAGAAGGGAGTAAGTTGAGTATCATATTATTATTATTTTGTTTAGTATAAAAAACATGACAAAATTTACATTATAGCCTAAACTCATATGCAGTACTTTTTTTATTGGTAAAACTACAATTAGACTCCAAAAATTCCCTAAAAACAAATTAAACTGCAAAAAAAAAACCAAAAAAAAAAAAAAAATTCTGCAAAAATTAACAATTGCAAGGTTTTTGTCGAATCTCCATTATTGCCAATTCTCCATTGAAAGAAACTCCATTGTCGAATCTCCATTGCCGCGTCTCCATTGCCAATTCTCCATTGTCGAATCTCCATTTCCGCGTCTCCATTGTCGAATCTGCATTGTTGATTCTGGTTTTTTCTTGCAGCTGCGGTTCAATCCTGGTGCATTTCACACAATGATTCAACAAGATCACATCGCAATTCAATCTTCACGAAAATTAGAAAAGGTAACCTAATTCATCCCTCAATTCGTAATTCTGCAAAAATCTTCTTTTCATCTATAGTAATTATATACAATATGTAATCTAAAACAATGATTACGTTTTTCGAATTCACGCATGCAAGATTTGTTTTCAGTTTATAATTTTTGACAGTTAGTTGTTTAGATTATTTAGTTTTTTTTTGGGTATTTACTGGATTCTTTTACAGTTTAACAGTAATTATCTATTGTATTCATGTTGTATCTATTCTTTTAGTAATTTACTGGATTATTTTGGGTATTTATAAATTTCGTGTGTATTCATGTTGTATCTATTCTGATCAATTGCTAAAATAATTTAGTATTTTAAGAATTTGCTTATATTTAATTGCATTTGTTGTTTCACTTTTGCAATTGATGCAAAAAATTAAATATTATGTTCTTTGGGTTGATTTTAATATTCTATGTTGTACCATTTTCGGATCTTTGGTTTTAAGTAACTTGTTTTAATTTGTTATCATGTAAGTAGAAATTTATTATTTTATTATGTAGTGTTATTCTTGTTACTATTCTTTTCAATTGACATAGTAGTGTTAAATCCAACTTTTTAAAAAATTTTCATAACCATGTGTTATTTACTTTGTAAAGGTGAAAAAAATGAGTAATTGGACTACTTTGTTACAATCTAGTAAGCAATATCAAAAAGGGGTTGAGGGGTATTTAGATAAGGCATTTGCTACATGGGAAATTGGAGATCAAATTAGTTGCCCATGTAAGTCATGTTATCATCGATTTTGGCATCGTAGAGATAAAGTGTTCAATCACTTAATTGCAAATGGTATTCAACCAGGTTTGGAGGAATTCAATTTTCATGAGAAAGATGTGTCATCAACATCAAATTTTAAGATGAATTCCAAAAATACTTATGATGACATAGACCGACTTATATATGATACACATAGAGATGTGGTTGAGAATTTGACAAACAATCATGATCAAATTGAAAGAGAGCCCAATGATGAAGCTAAGAGGTTTTATAGGTTGATTGAAGATGGAAAACAAGAGTTATTTCCTGGTTGTAAAACATTTTCAAAACTTTCATTCCTCATCCGCTTTTACCTTCTGAAGTGCAAACATGGGTTAACTAATAATGCATTTTCGGATATTTTAAACTTGCTCCTAGAGTTGCTACCGGATGCTAAATTGCCTAAGTCTTTCAATGAGGCTAATAAATTAGTAAGTGATTTGGGTCTCCATTATGAAAAAATCGACGCATGCCGTAATGATTGTATGCTTTTCTGGAAAGATCATGATAATGATACATACTGTCATGTTTGTCAAACTCTAAGGTGGAAAGAGGTTGAAAATCACGGTAATCAATTAACTAATAATACTCATAATGTTGCAGAAAAAATTATGTGGTATTTTCCTCTTAAACCTAGGCTTCAAAGGCTTTACATGTGCTCTGAAATAGCAAAGCTAATGAAGTGGCATGAGGAGAAGAGGGACAAGGATGAATTATTGAGGCATCCTGCTGATGCCGAGGCTTGGTTGGAGTTTGATTGTAAATACCCGAATTTTGGTAGTGAGTCACGTAATGTTCGATTGGGGCTTGCCAGCGATGGTTTTAATCCATTTCGCACTATGAGCACACAACACAGTACATGGCCTGTTGTTCTAATAAATTACAACTTACCGCCATGGTTATGCATGAAGCCAGAGTTCTTGATGTTGTCTACAATTATTCCTGGTCCAAACTCTTCAGGAAATAACATAGATGTCTTCCTTCAACCATTAAAGGAAGACTTAAATGAGCTATGGGAGTTTGGCTTGGACATTTATTATGCATCCAAGAGACAAACTTTCAAAATGCACGCAACTTTGCTTTCAGCAATAAGTGACTTCCCAGGATATGCTATGTTATCTGGTTGGAGCACTAAAGGAAAGTTTGCATGCCCTCATTGCCATTATGAAACCGACCACCGATCTTTGTGTAAATCTTGCTACTTGGGGAATCGTCGATTTTTAGATGCTAATCATCCTTGGCGGCATGATGAGAAGTCTTTCGATGGGCAAAAGGAAGAAAGGAATGCTCCGGTTCGATTAAAGGGAACAGAAATTTTATGCTTGTTAGAAAATTGGGAAAATAAGTTTGGAAAGTTACAACCAAAACCGAATAATAAGGATAATCCATGGAGAAAGAAATCCATCTTTTTTTATTTGCCATATTGGAAAGATGTTATGTGTCGCCATCACTTGGATGTGATGCATATAGAAAAAAACATATGTGATAGTATGCTTGCAACTGTGTTAGACATACCTGGAAAGACAAAAGACCATCATAAGGCTCGATTAGATTTGAAAAAAATGGGGATAAGGCAAGAGTTGCATCCATTGGAATCAAATGATGATCGATATGTTCTTTTGCCGAAATCTTCATTTTCAATGACCAAAGAGGAGAAACAAATATTTTGTAGTGTTATAAAGAAGGTGAAGCTACTACAAGGGTGTGGGTCAAATATTTCTAGGTGTGTCCAACTGAAGGAAGGGAAGATATTGGGGTATAAGAGCCATGATGCTCATATTATAATGCAACACTTACTTCCAGCTGCAGTTAGAAAAGCTCTACCAAAGCATGTCGCCCTACCTCTTATTAGATTGAGTGCATTTTTTAAAGCCATATGCAATAGAGTCATCAATCCAAAAGAATTGGATCGCCTTCAAACTGAAATTAGTGAAACTCTTTGTCAGCTTGAAAAAATCTTCCCACCATCTTTTTTTGACATCATGATCCATTTACCTATTCATTTGGTTGAAGAGGTAAGGCTTGGTGGACCAGTGTGTGATTGGTGGATGTATCCCATAGAGAGGTATTTGGGAAAGCTGAAATCATATGTGAAAAACAGAAGTCGGCCCGAGGCTTCTATTGCAAATGGTTATTTGGCTGAAATCATAATGACAATAAGATACGAAAAACAACTCTAAACCAGAGGCCTCGCTCAAAGAAGATAATTTAAGCCTTGATAGTCTAGCTAATTTTGTTTTTAAGCTACTTAAAACTAGAGTAATGGTTGCATGCCTAAGAAAACAAATCAAACTAGAGTAATAGTTCCAACAATCATGTCTGATTTCAAACATGGGGGCTGTGCAGGGGGTGGGGAGGGGGCTGGGCAGGGGACTGTGCAGAGGGGGTGGGGAGGGGGGCTGGGTAGGGGGGCTGTGTGGGAGGCTGCGGGGGGGGGGGGGGAAGGGGTGTGGGGGGGTTGTGGTGGGGCAGGGGGGCTGTTGTGGGGGGCAGGGGGGGCTGAGGGGGGGCAGAGGGGGTGGCAATGGGAGGGGCTGAGGGGGGCAGTGGGGGGGGGGCAGCAGAGGGGGTTGTAGAGGGGGGGCAGGGGGTGGGGGGCAGAGGGGGGGGGCAGTGGGGGGGCTGAGGGGGGGCAGGGTGGGTTGTAGGGGGCTGAGGGGTGGCAGAGGAGGGGGGCAGAGGGGGGGGCAGTGGGGGCTGTTGTGGGGGCAGGGGGTGGGCTGTTGTGGGGGGCTCTGGGGGGGCAGAGGGGGGCTGTTGTTGTGGGCAGGGGGGCTGTGGGGGGGGGTAGGAGGGGCTAGGCAAGGGGGTGGTGAGGAGGGCTGGGCAGGGGGGTGGGGAGGGGGACTATGCAGAGGGGGACTGGGCAGGGGAGGTGGGAGGGGGACTGTGCAGAGGGGGTGGGGGGTGGGGAGGGGGGTTGGGCAGGGGTGCTCTGTGCAGAGGGGGTGGGGAGGGGGCAGTGGGGGGGTTGCAGGGTGGGCCGTGTAGGGGGGCAGGGGAGGGGCTGGGCTGGGAGGGTGCAGTAGGGGGTGAGGGGGACTGTAGGGGGGTGGGGGGCTGTAGGGGGTGGGGGGTGCAGGGGGAGGGGGTGGGCAGTGTAGGGGGGTTGGGTGCTGTGCAGGGGGGATTGTGCAGGGGGGCTGTGTATGGGAGGGGGCAGTGGGGGGCAGTGCAGGGGAGGGGGCAGTTGGGGGGGAGGCTGTGCAGGGGAGGGGGTGGGCTTGGGGGTGGGGGTGTAGTAGGGGGTGGGGGGGATTGTAGGGGGGTGGGGGATAGTGTAGGGGGGCAGTGGGGAGGGGGCTGGGCAAGGGGGAGGCGGCTGGGTAGGGGGCTGTGCAGGGGTGGCTGAACAGGGGGTGGGGAGGGGGCTGTGCAGGGGGGTGGGGAGGGGGGCAAGGCAGGCTGGGCAGGGTGGGTTGGGCAGGGGGGTGGGCAGTAGCATTGATGCACCTAACAACAGCCGACACCTCCCTCTCATGTATCTGTTTTCTAGGTGTCAGCAGGCAAAGATGGAAATCTCACTAACACAAAGGAGAAATTAGGTGATACTCCAATATCAATGGCAACTCGTGTGAAGATGCGCCACTCAAGCACCCAACAAGATGCTATACAAGAGAGTGTTCCGACACGGACTCGTCAAAATGTAGGTGCATTGAATAATTCTGAAGTAAGGTTAAACCCATCTATTACACAGAAAAAATTAGCCTTTGAAAGACATCAAGACAAACAGGTGGAGTTTGGATTAACACAAAACGCCATAGTTTTCCGACAAAATAGGGACATGATTTTCAAACACATCAGGGACAAAGTAAGGCAATGGTTGCTCCCGGAACACTAGGTGATTACTATAGGATGAAAGCAACATCAAAAGAAAATGAAGCGAGGAAGAGGGGAAATGGTGATATCCTAAGGGAAATAGGTAGTTCACAAATGAGAACTTCTTCACAATCAACACCAACTGAAATGGAACATGATGTAGAGGAAGAATATCAAAATCAAATAAATTTAGATGAATTTACCATAGAAGAAGACATGGATGATGAAATTGAAAGTGATAGAGAAATTTTAGATGGACAAAACAAAGCTTATGATGATCAGATTGTAGAAAGTCACCAAAATGGTAAATAGTTTTTTTCCTTCATTTTAGTAATGCTTTTAAATATTCATATATGTACATGTTAGAATAATATATTTTCCTAATCTTCCTTTTTTTCAATTTTATACGTAGCACCACAAGAAAAGAAGCGAACTAGAGGCCCAATTATGTGCAAAGATGTCCTAGAATGGTCAATGGAGGAACGTAAGGTTATTATATTAAATGAAATGGGAAAGCCTATTGGTCCTGATAGTAAGACTTTGGATAAGTTTTCAAGATTTTTAGGCACTATAGCTCGTTCTCCTACACTTTCACCATTGAATAATATTAATTGGTGTAAAGTGCATAAGACTAAGCACGATAGCATTTGGAGCTATGTGCAGGTATTCGTATTCTATTATGAAAAAAAACTGCTAATTGTTTGGTTTTTTTATTTATTAATGTATGTAGAAGAAATTCATTATCCCCGAAGAAGGTAAGGATTATGTGATGAAAGCAATTGGACGGCTTTGGCGTCGTCATAAATGTTGTGTAAAGAGAAACTACTTTAGTGCTTATGACAATGATGAAGATAGATTAAAAATGCTACTGAATATATTCCAAAGGAACAATTCAAAGAATTGTTAGAATATTGGAACTTGGATTTAGTTCAGGTAATTTTGCAGATTTATCAGTCTTTTTTTTTCAGTAAGCAAGTAAGTTCATATTAGACACTTATTATATTTCAACAGGATAGCTCTAAGTTATATGTATTTTATGCTGTTATTGCAGGAAGAAAGCCAAAAGAAACGGGAAAGCAGTGCCAATAAAAAAGATAGACATACTATGGGTCCTAAGTCCTTTGCTAGGAAAGAACATGAATTGGTAAATGAAATACACTGTGAATTAGTGAAACTACTAGCTTTTGAAGAAAAATTTTCTTTGCTATGCTATTATATATTTTCTTAAAATATGTGATAGATATATTTATATATTGTACCATGGAATGTTTCATTTGTAGAAACAACAAGATCGGGAGAAAAGGCGGCCATCCCAAGCAAAGTTGTACCTCGAGTCGCGCAAGAGAAAAGTTGGCAAAAAATACAAGACATCTTATAAGCATATTCAAAGTAACATTGTAAGTTCTATCTTGTTGCCGCTTTGATGTATCCATGTTAAATTTAGTAGCACTAGTAGAAAGCAAAACTAAACTTGTTGCCGCATCACTCACAATAGCTGGCACAGTGCATAGCAGCAACTAAAGTGTTATAGAATAATGGTAAAGAAGGCAGGAACAACAGTAACTATCTGCTGAAAATCAACACATAACACTCTACACGCCTTAAAATGCAGCTCACACTCTGTTTTATTTTCATTATAGGACAAGATGGAGGAAGTTCAAATGGAAAGGGAAATTGATGGAGATGAAGCATACTATGAAGTAATGAATGTTGATAACTCTGGCAATCAAAGACAATTGAAAACATGTTCCTAAAAAAAAGGAGCATAAGAAGGCCTCAGTCGGTGGTGTAATTATTCCAGATGAGTTTTTAAAGCCATATAAAGATCAAATTGTGAGAGAGACGGTAGCAGATGTAATGAAAATGTTCAAAGACCAACTCCCTTCTGAAACCTTTGATAATATGACTAGAGCACTTGGTGACATGCCATCTGGTTTAGAAGTTACAGAGCATCCTTGTAAAGACAACACAAATGATGAGCATCATGATCAGGTAAAGCTTATCTATCTGTACTTAGAGTTTAGGATTTTTTTTTTTAATCAATATCTTTGTTTAAATTTCTATTCTAATTAATTTTTTCCTTTTTTTTACAGGGCTTGGAAAATGATCTTCAGCAGGAGTAGCAATAGTATATATGAACTCACATACAAGCATGAAGATTAGGATTCAAATTTAGTTTCTGAAAAAAATAAGGTTGCATATATGACATATGTAGACAGGTCTAGACTGAGAAATTTTTTTTTTTTTTTGAATTCAAATTTGGACATCTCAATTTTTCTTTGTAATTGAGTGCATTTACGTTATTATGAATTTTATCATTTTTATTTTTGCTACTATATTTTTTTATTGCATACGTTGTTTTTTTTATGTAATTGTTATCACTGTTGTTTTTATATTATAATAATAATAATAATCATCATCATCATCATCATCACCACCATCATCATCCATCATCATTTTAATTACATAAAGTGTTACCTAAAGTATTTGAAAAGTGATACATTATCTGAATTAAAGTGTTACCATATGATTGCTAATAAAACAAAAGTGTTATCATAGTGCTACTAATTAAGCAAAAGTATTACCTAATTTTTAAAAAAGTGTTACTTAAAGTGATGGAAACTGATACATAATATTTTAAAAAGTGATACCATAGATGATAGGTCACACAAAAAAGTGCTACTAACAATTTATTAAGTGTTACCTAAAGATATTAAAAGTAACACTCTAAAGTGTTACATAAGATCAGTAAAAGTGTTACCTAAAATCTTACAAGTAACACTTTTAAAAGTGATACCAAAAGTGTTACCTTAGGGAATAGGTAGCACGAGCAGATGTATCACTCTAAAAAGTGTTACCTAATGTCTAATGTAACATTTTTTGTAATACCCCGAAAATTTGGGATATTTTAAATTTTTATTTGTTGATTTAAATGTATAATCAATTGACTATTTAATTGATTATTACTTAATTAATTGTTATTTTGGGTGGCAATTTAATTCTTTTTGAGCCCGGCCCTAACCTTTTTATTTTGTTTGGCCAAAACCCGAGCCCAATTATTTTCTTTGATTTTGTTGAGCACGATCCCTTTATTCATTTTCGTGTCTCCTAATTATTTCATTAGCCCTATTTAGTTCATTTGAGTCCAAAGGGCCATTTCATTTGGACTGTTTGTATTTTTAGCCCAATCTTTTTCTCTTCCAAATTGGGCCAAAGACCCAATTCTCTTCTTTTTAACTTGGCCGGCTCTTTCCTTTACTTGGGCCAAAGTTGTTTTGTTTAATTAGTTAAATATTAATTAATTATTATTTGTGGATAATTAATTAATTTAATTAATTTAAAATACTCTAAATACCTATTCAAAGTGGTTGATTGACCACAACAAACTTTCCCCTTTTTGCTTGCACTTCCACGGCAACCCTAATGCTTTGCTTAGGGTTTGTTGTTTTTTTTTATTTTTCTTTATATAGGACCCCTTTACTTCATTTGGGTCCTATTTGCTATTTGCACTTAAACCCTAAGCAAAGTATACAACTTTTCTCCTCTTGTCCCCTCTCAAAGAACCGTGCTAAATTCATCACCTTTGGTGAATTTCCTTTGGAATTTTATAGCGAATTAAGGTAACTATGCTCTCCTCTTTAATCTATGGGTAGAAAAACACATAGTTAATTAGGAATTGAAGCATGAAAATTGTAGGAAGTTTAATATTGTTTTCATATGAACATGTCGAGTATATGGATGATGATGTTCTTGATTTATTTTTCATGTATTTTCATGATTTGATGTATTTCTTGAAATCTCTAATTGTTGAATAATTACTTGTATGAATTTATCTATTAATCAAATCTTGTTATTTCTTGATGAATTTTTCGTGGAAGTTTGTTTACTGTTTTATTTTGAATCATAATTTATTTCGTGGCAAAATTCGATCTTTTCTTGCTTGAAATAATTTAATCTTTCAAACTGATAAAACTGTCCAGTTTTAGTTTACGAATTAATTAGTATACTTAATCAAATCTAATGGCTACGAAATTTTAGATGGAAGTCAGTAATACTGTTTTAAAGCTTGTGTAATTTTTTCGTAATTTTTAAAGATCGTTTGCTATGGCAGAAAATTCTGAAACCAAATTCAGCCTAATCTGACTGGTTAGTTATAAAATCACTTAAAAATAGTAAAAGATGTTATTTTTAGACGAAATTTATGCACGTTAATCCTTGAACCCATAATTAGCTCCCATAAAATTTCCAGTTTTTTTAGAGATCTTTAGATGGTCGTTTTTAATTTATTTCTTTAAAAATCAGATTGTATAAAATAGGGCAATTGAATTATTAAAATATGCTATTATTCATTCTTGAACTTTCGGGTGACCTAAGTATTAAAAGGGAACTAAAAAAATATGATTTTTATGATGAATCTTGATAGTATTGAATTATATTGATTAATCTTGAATTAAAAATTAAATCTTGTTATTATCTTCTAATTGTCGAGTGTATAGAAATTAAAAGAAGAGTTAAAAATATTATTTTTATGTTAATCTTGATGAATGTTGTTGAAAAATATGATTTTTATCTTATTTTGGTAATTTTTGCAATTATATTGATTAATTAAATTAATTCTAGAAAATAGTTAATTATTGTTATATTTTTAATAATGCCGTGTAGAATTGATGAGTTAGTCAATTTTTGATTAAATTTGATTATTGTTAATTTAGGGAATAATTAATAATAAAAGTTACGGACAAAATAATTATTAGGAATAAGTTGTAAAGTGTAGGGATTAAAAGGATCAATATTACTAATATAACCTTAATAGGGCCGAATGGTATGAGTATAATAACATAATTATATTTTGGATATTGTTACAATTTAATATATATTAAGGTTAGTATCCGAAGGGATAAGATTATAAGTATAAGTTGTATATGTTATAAGGATAGTATACTTATAAGAAAATAAGATGCATAAGATATTATTAGGGATAAGAAAGGAAACAGAGTAATAGCTATACATGTCATGTTTCGGTCTCTGGCTAGGAAAGACTTGGTATTTAAGGTGGCCAATATACGTGCCGCACCTCTCTTTCCTGGGACTCCGAACATTTCATTTCCTATTACGGTCACCTAGTATTATCCTAATATATGATATGATTAAATTAAATGAAGATATAAGATACAATATGGACGCCCACCTGATGATACACGAGTCGTTAGTGGGTTAAGTCAAAGCCACTGCTCAATGGGACGAACACACGAGTTCCCCCGAGTAGTTTTGGATCTTAAAATATGTAGTCGTCTGGTAGTGGTACACGAGCCGCTACTAGGAGTTATGGCCATAGCTTAGGCTTAGTGGTGAAACACGGGATCTGCTACGGGTTGAGTACACGAGCTCCTCCCGGCATGTTCTAGGAAGTTATGGTGAAACACGAGATCCATAACGAGTTATAGTGACCGGTCCAACAAAGATGTTATGTTATGATCATACGATTGATAAGATGAAATCATAAGATGAAGTATAAGATGATTTCAAAGATGATAAGATATGATATGATCAGATATGATATGATATGATAAGAATATGATAAGTTATGATAATGATTTATTAATGATATAAATATTGAAGACTAAGTATAAGATAAGGATTGAGGTCATCAAGATGTATAATACAAGGTATAGGTTCAATATTATAAGTCTTCCGCTGTGTATTTCTGTATTGATGAGTATGTATGTGTATGTGTAATTATACGGATGTTGTATGTATTTGGTATGTATTCTAACAGTACTTGCAGGGTTGGCTATACGTATTTTATACGTAGTTATACGTATTCTAACCGTATTTCTGCAGGGATATTTATATGTATTTTTATACGTATCTTTATACGTATCTGTATACGTATTTTGTACGTACTTTTATACATATTATTATACGTACGTTTATATGGAATATGTGTATCTTTGTGTAAAGCATGTATTAAATCTTTTACAGTTTTTATGATATTTTCTATGATATTATGTGTTTGGTGGTCTCTCGATTAAATGGGACAGCCTAGTTACTCGCCACTGACGGTGGACCCCCCCTCAGTTTCAGGTGATGATGCAGCAGATTAGAGCGGGCTTCGCCGGATGGGCTTGAGAGTTTGGGCCTTTATTCTAAGTATTCTAGTCTAGTCAGAACCATTTAAACATTTACTTAGTTTCTTCTATGATCCCAGCATGTTGGGACAGTATTTCCAAACTTATGTTGTAATAACGAATATTGGATTTATTATGGTTCTTAGGAGTTATCTTAATAAAGGACATTTCTTCCATTCAATTGATATGACTTATAGTTTAATTTGATTAAGTAATGACCCGAGTGTCGCTTCCCTTCGTAAATCGACAAGCTAAAAAGTCGGGTCGTTACATTTTTAGTCCTTTAGGTAACACTTTTAGTGTGTTATCCAAAGTCACTTATGTTGTAGTGCTCCTCTCTCCTGCGGTGCAGCGGTGCTCCCTTGCTGCCAGTCGGTTGCCGGCGTTCGCCGCCAGTAGTCGGTCGCCGCCAGCAGTTGGTCGCCGCCAGCTCCTCCTCTCTCCTGCGGTTGCCGCCAGATCTGTAAAATTTGTAAGTATTTTTTCAATTTTTTTTTTTGTGGTTCTTTTGTGATTTTTTTTTTGTGATTCTTTTGTAAATCTTTGTAAGTGTTTTTTTGATTTGTTTTTTTTTGTGGTTCTTTAGTGAATTTTTTGTGAATTTTTTGTGATTTGTTGATGTTGATGTTGGATTTGAGTTGAACAATGCAGTAGCAAAGTACCGTAGCAGTAGCAGTAGCAAAGTTAGCAAAGTAGCACTAGGTAGCAGTAGCTGATAGGAGGGGTTTTCTTACCAAATAAAAAACCCCCGTCATAGTATGAGTGGGGGTGTCGAACACGGGGAAGGTCCTGCCGCTTAGCCTAGGCATACGAGCGACGAACGAGCTAGGTCGGGGTTGTCACGGGAGAAGGAGGAGGAAATTACGAAAACAAATAAACTATGCTAGGAAAGCAAGGATAAAAGGGACTAGGGTAAGAGATCCACAACTCATACCACCATGAATTATGAATCAATCGAAACTTAGACTTAGGTCGTGGATAAGGGGAGATCGTTCTATGATCGTACCACTCTTTCGAGCTAGTACGATGACCGGAAAGACATATACAACTCACTTTCGTGCAGCGACACATCTAACGAGTCCTAAGCACAAAATCACGAAGACTGGTAAATTTCCCTTGATCGAAGGCCCAACTTTCGTGGTGCTTCCATCAATCGGGCAAAGTAAGTCATCACCCACGTTCACCTTTCGGTCCTTCGGTGGGGATTCTTCAATGAATCTTATGCTAGCTAGACACAAGACTCAACATTACCGAATCCTAAGGTACCGACAAAATCACAACCAAAAGCCAAGAAACAACTAAACCACAATCATGGAGGAATTGAGAAGTTTCACTCAAACCCTAGAAATTAACTACTCAAAATTAATTAATAAAAACATAATTAAAACTAAAGCTAAAAACATAAATAAAAACTAAATTTAGAACAACTAACCTAACAAACTAACAATTAAACTTAAAACTAAACCAACAACAAAACCTAAATAAACTACCAACTAAATCCAACTAAAACACCAACAAACCAAGCATAAACAACTAAATTAACAACATAAACAACAAGAACTAGCAAAATAAGTACATAAACCAAGTAAGAAAGCAAGTAAAGAAAGCTATGAAATTACCTTAAAATGGAGAACAAGAAGAAGAAGAACAACAAGAACTATACTACTTGCATAAATCAAGAACAAAATGTAAATTACAAGAAGAATTGAAGAAGAAAGCTTAAAATCTAACCTAAACTATGAGCCTCTAACATCAGCTATCTAAGAAATGGGAAGAGGGGGGTATTTATACAACTCCCCAAAAAAAGCACGAGAAAAGACCTAAAACAGATTAAATGATACGAACAGGGCCTTCTCTGCGGGCGCTGGGCAAAAGTCAGCGGGCGCTGTAGAGGTCTCAGCGGGCGCTGGAGCCAAAAAATGAGCTACTGACTGTTCTGGCCAGTTCAGCGGGCGCTGGAAAAGTCTCAGCGGCCGCTGGACAGCCAGACAATCAGTTTTAAAAACATCATAACTCCTTCATTTCTTATCAGAATTTAGTTTATGACTAGGCGTTTCGAAGCTATCAGAACGAGCTTTAACCTCCAGCTTGAATCGCTTTAAAATGATAAGTATGTAAAAAGTTATGGCCTTTCAAAGTTGACCTATGCTCCAAAAGTGGTGATTGTGATTTTGGCTTTCTTGCGGCACACTTCTCAAAGCTTCTCGGGACCTCTCACGACCCTTGTCGGCTTTCAAGAATTGATTGAAAACACACAAAACACCTACATGAATGAACGCAACGCATAAGTAACGCAAAAGAGCTCAATTATTAGCAAAAACGACAAGAAAAGACATTATTCAAAGAAAACGCAACTAAGACCTAAACTAAGCTAAAAAGGCCTAAAACTAATAAAACTAAGCCTAAAAGCAACTGAAAACAAGTGAAAAGAGCCCGGGAAATAGGTCCTAAAATGGACCTATCAAACTCCCACAAGCTTGCCTTTTGCTTGTCCTCAAGCAACAACAGCATGCAAAACTGAAAAATAAAATCCTAACTCACTTTCATAGGAATCACGGTTGCTTTTAGCAAAAGCAACAAGCCATGTAAACCTCTATGTCGCCAAAGAGGACGAGTGTGCTCTCGTAAGGGTTTCCCAAGAGTTTAACCCATAACTCTTTCAAAAATAAACCAAGGCAAAGGTTCACAAGAAATAAAATAATTAATAGAAAAACAAAAAGAAAGGAAAATAAAAGGAAACAAAACAAAACAAAGACACCTAGTTAGACTTGTAAAAGGACCTAGGATCAATGAATGCGAACCTTTCTAAGCACTAACGGAAAACATGCTCAAAGATGTTAAGGGTGGATAGTCAAATAAAACATGCTAGATTGGAGAACTAGAGAGGAACATTCCCTTTTTGCTCAACAACCAAGCATCCACATGCTAAGCTAGTGTCGTCTCCACCCATAAAGATAGCTTCTCATAACTCCACGAAGGAGTCGGAAAAAAAAAAAACAAAAAGGAGAAACAATTTAGGCTACCCGACATCTCATCATAGCAAACCGCTCAATATGCTTGAAACATGACTTCCTCAACCGAAAAGGACTCAACTATCTAGGATCGAGAGGGCTTTAAGGTTGTAATGTATGGATAGGGATAGGATAGGAATCAATTTGGCTTGTGGTGCTCAAAACCTAAATAGTGAAGCAAATAAGTACAAATGAGCATCAAATAGCAAACGAACTCCGCAAATTCGCACACATACACCAAAAACCCCCAAGCTTATTAAAAAAAACTATATGAAAAAATGAAAAAAATAAAAAAATACATCAAATTAAAATTTTTTTCTCGAACTATTCCTCCCCCCAAGCTTGAATGAGACAATGCCCTCATTGTGAAAAATGATTTTTTTTTTTTTTTTTTTTACATGACCTTGCCTTTTTTACAACTTAGGTCGGCTTTTGCTCTAATTCATACAAATTAACACACTTTCGCTTGGGCAAACTCCTTACTTCACAAATTTTCAATACAAAACATATACAAACCAAGACGCTCCAATTGCTTCACTACACCTAAAGGGTACAAAACAAAACAATGGGAATCAAGGCTTGTAACGTGGCTAGAAGAAAGGAAGGGCCAAGATCAAAGGGTTTCAAAGGATGAATGTAAAGCAAACACCTAGAAAAGTGAAAAGAAGCAAGATGCTAAAATAAAAAGGAAAATGAAAAAGGAAAAAAATGGAAAATAACTAAGTAATGAACGCCTCCGTCCTCCCCTAGATTAGCTCGGTCATAGTCTCGGAAAGTCATGAATTAAGTTCTTGATCGAGTTATACTATGACAAGGATCCTATTGCCACTCAAACAAAATGATGAAGGCTAGAAAGATTTGACAATTTTCTCACATATGAAGGGTAGTGAATTGCAAATACTACCTCAAGGGCTTCAACTAGCTAGCAAAGCTTTGCCAATCGTACCATAAGCCAAGACATTAGGTTTCGTGAACTCTAAAGTTCTGAAACCTAGCATGTAGTATTTGAAAATCAACCCCAACATCTCAAACCATGTGGACCATTAACACTTAGGAAAGAATGCATTCAAAGTCCAAGAAATTAAAAACCAAGTCCAAACTACAAACAAAACAAAAACACACTTTGCCTTGAAAAGAAAATAAAAGAAAAAGAAGAGGAAAAAGGAAAAATAGAAATAAAAACTAAACAAAAGGAAGGAAAATAAAATCAAGCATGAATGACTCTCAATCAAGGCAACCAAGCATCAAACAAATAAATAAATCGAGGCCCAACGCCATCGATATCCAAATTTCCTCAAGGGCTTAAAAGCCAAAAATTGAAAGCCAAACATCCTCGAACAATCATCTCCTCCTAAAACTAACCCTACAACTAAGCACACAAGAAAAATAAAAGAAAGGGAATTTGGAATGATCTCACTAAAACAGGCTATAAAGTAAGCATACAACCTTCGTTTTGCATTTTAGTACCATACATGTCCATGAGAGTTGCTTATTCATTTAACCTGCAAAAAAGAAAGAAAAGAAACCAAACTCCAAAAAAAAATAAAAAATAATTACAAATAAAAGAAAAAGGAAAAAGTAAAAGACTCGGGTTGCCTCCCGAGAAGCGCTTGTTTTAACGTCTTAAGCTTGACAAAGGAGCTGGGCACAGGGACTAAGACATAGAAGAAAAACTATGTCAAAGTCATCCAGCGGGAACAACCACCCGGGGCTCAGTAAATAGCCCCGCAAAGCTCACAAGAGCTTGTCAAACACACTGGCACTCAACTCACTAAAAACCACATAAGCGATAGATAAATTAAGCAAAGAAAACGGTTTAAAAACCGGCATCCTATGCTTATGTGGGAGTGAGTGCCCACAGGGAGGTAAATTAAAATAAAAACTACAAAAAGAAAAATCAAATAAAGTAGGGGGAACACCTCTATACATCTCACTTGCCTTGGTTTCTGGAAGAGAAACATAGGATTCAAGACAAGAGATGATGCCCTCGGATGGAGGTGATATGAGCACGGATGGAAGTGGAGTGGGATGTGAATAGACGAGGTTAAATCCTCCTACAAAGGGAATAAGAGAATGTGGTATAACCACATCCTCCACATTAACTACCTCGTCGGTTTCACTCGACTCTGCTATAAAGGCCTCATCCTCTACAACATCACATGACGATATGAAAGTGTCATGATTCTCATCACAACATTGCCAATAAATGTCATCGTCTATGCGAGTCGGGATGGTGTGCTCGACTATGAGGGGTGAGGGATCAAATTCATGACTAAGGTCATCATCGAAGGGCTCACCTAGGGGAATATGAGGTGAATCAACTATGTTCATGCCAAGACCTTGTAAATACTCATCAAGAACATGATTAAGCGAACTCGACTCATGTGAAAAATGATGAGAAAAATCAAAGGTAGTGGCATGAGGTGATGGTTGATTAAAACCATATTCCTCAAGTGCACTCAACTCATGACTATAATCATGTATTCCTTGGCTAGTTATATCCCATTCATAGGTATCCTTAGCGAGACACTCGAATAAGAGCCAAGCTCTATCCAAGTCGAGAGCTAAGAAATCGCCATGAGATAGGTATTCTATCCAATTCCTCGTCTCATAGTTCAAACCCTCATACAACATATTACATATATCCCACTTACCAAGATTATGATTAGGCGGAAGAGAGCTTCCGATCCTGTCATAATACACCCAAAACAATTCATGCTCATATTGGGGATCGATCAAAGGAGTGGCCATAAGGCCCAAATATTCACAAAAATAAAGAAAAAGAAAGACCTAGAACCATTCTACTCAACCTAAACTAATGGCAGTGCCTTCCCCGGCAACGGCGCCAATTTGATAGGAGGGGTTTTCTTACCAAATAAAAAACCCCCGTCGTAGTATGAGTGGGGGTGTCGAACACGGGGAAGGTCCTGCCGCTTAGCCTAGGCATACGAGCGACGAACGAGCTAGGTCGGGGTTGTCACGGGAGAAGGAGGAGGAAATTACGAAAACAACTAAACTATGCTAGGAAAGCAAGGATAAAAGGGACTAGGGTAAGAGATCCACAACTCATACCACCATGAATTATGAATCAATCGAAACTTAGACTTAGGTCGTGGATAAGGGGAGGTCGTTCTATGATCGTACCACTCTTTCGAGCTAGTACGATGACCAGAAAGACATATACAACTCACTTTCGTGCAGTGACACATCTAACAAGTCCTAAGCACAAAATCACGAAGACCGGTAAATTTCCCTTGATCGAAGGCCCAACTTTCGTGGTGCTTCCATCAATCGGGCAAAGTAAGTCATCACCCACGTTCACCTTTCGGTCCTTCGGTGGGGATTCTTCAATGAATCTTATGCTAGCTAGACACAAGACTCAACATTACCGAATCCTAAGGTACCGACAAAATCACAACCAAAAGCCAAGAAACAACTAAACCACAATCATGGAGGAATTGAGAAGTTTCACTCAAACCCTAGAAATTAACTACTCAAAATTAATTAATAAAAACATAATTAAAACTAAAATTAAAAACATAAATAAAAACTAAATTTAGAACAACTAACCTAACAAACTAACAATTAAACATAAAACTAAACCAACAACAAAACCTAAATAAACTACCAACTAAATCCAACTAAAACACCAACAAACCAAGCATAAACAACTAAATTAACAACATAAACAACAAGAACTAGCAAAATAAGTACATAAACCAAGTAAGAAAGCAAGTAAAGAAAGCTATGAAATTACCTTGAAATGGAGAACAAGAAGAAGAAGAAGAACAAGAACTATACTACTTGCATATAAATTACAAGAAGAATTGAAGAAGAAAGCTTAAAATCTAACCTAACCCTAACTATGAGCCTCTAACATCAGCTATCTAAGAAATGGGAAGAGGGGGGTATTTATACAAATCCCCAAAAAAAGCACGAGAAAAGACCTAAAACAGATTAAATGATACGAACAGGGCCTTCTCTACGGGCGCTGGGCAAAAGTCAGCGGGCGCTGTAGAGGTCTCAGCGGGCGCTGGAGCCAAAAAACGAGCTACTGACTGTTCTGGCCAGTTCAGCGGGCGCTTGGAAATCTCAGCGGGCGCTGAATAGGTCTCAGCGGGCGCTGGAAAAGTCTCAGCGGCCTCTGGACAGCCAGACAGTCAGTTTTAAAAACATTATAACTCCTTCATTTCTTATCAGAATTTAGTTTATGACTAGGCGTTTCGAAGCTATCGGAATGAGCTTTAACCTCCAGCTTGAATCACTTTAAAATGATAAGTATGTAAAAAGTTATGGCCTTTCAAAGTTGACCTATGCTCCGGTCCAGGTCCTTCATTTACCCATAAACCGGTCCGCCGATCCAACCGGTTCCGGTCCGGTCCGGTTCTGGACCGGTGCACAGGGCTACTAGTAGCTCAGTTAGTTTGCCTGTTGAAAATTCGCCTCCTATTACTAATGATGAATCTGATGTTGAACCTAGGAGAAGCAAAAGGCTGCGAATAGAAAAAGGACTTTGTTCACATTTTTGTTTTAGAAGAAGATCCTAAATCCTATGATGAAGCTATGAGGTCTATTGATGTAGTTTTTTGGAAAGAAGCAATTAACAGTGAGTGGGCATCAATCCTAAGTAATAATACTTGGGAACTGGTTGACCTTCCTACAGGTTGCAAGCCCATTACTTGTAAATGGACCTTTAGGAAAAAATTGAAGTCCGATGGATCCATAGACAAGTATAAGGCTAGAGTGGTAGTAAGAGGTTTTACACAAAAACATGGAATTGACTATTTTGACACTTACTCATCTGTGACTAAAATTGCAACCATTAGAACTTTAATTGCTATTTCCTGTATTTTTGGTCTTATTGTGCATCAAATGGATGTAAAAACTGCCTTTTTAAATGGTGACTTGGATGAGGAGATCTACATGGTCCAATTTGAAGGGTTCGTGGTTCTTAGTCAAGGGAACAAGGTTTGTAAATTTATCAAATACTTATATGGTCTAAAGCAAGCTCCAAAGAAATGGTAAGACAAATTAAACAAAACTTTGATTAGTAATGGTTTTCATGTTAATGAAGGTGATTTTTGTGTTTATTCAAGACATGATTCCCATGGTTGTGTGATTATTTGTCTTTATGTGGATGATATGTTAATTTTTGGTACTAACTTGGATCGAGTAAATGAGACTAAATATTTTTTGAAATCAAATTTTGAAATGAAAGATATGGGTGAGGCAGACGTGATTTTAGATGTAAAAATTAAAAGGACCTCAAATGGCATCTGTCTCAGTCAGTCACACTACATTGAAAAACTACTTAGAAAATTTGACTCTTTTGATGTCGATCCAGTTATAACTCCCTATGATCCTAGTTTCCACTTAAAGAAAAATAATGGGGCTCCAGTGTGTCAAGCCGAATATGCTAGAGTTATTGGTTCTGTCATGTTTCTTATGAACTGCACTAAACCTGACATTGCTTATTTCGTTAGCAAATTGAGCACGTACACTCATAATCCAAGTAATGATCATTGGATTGCTTTACGGAGGTTGCTTAGGTATCTTAAGGGTACCATAAATTGGGGTTTGCATTACTCCAAATTTCCAGGTGTTTTAAAGGGATTCTGTGATGCCAATTGGGTATCTGGAAATGATGAAATTAACTCCACTAGTGGTTATGTTTTCACCCTCGGAGGTGGAGCTGTATCTTGGAAATCTTGCAAGCAATCTTGTACTGCTATGTCTACTATGGAATCTGAATTTATTGCTCTTGAATTGGCAGGCCATGAGGAAGAATTGTTGAGGAATGTGCTTGTAGATATTCCACTGTGGGGGAAGCCAGCTCCTTCAGTAGCACTTCTGTAACGACCCGCATTTTAGCAACGTTGTTTTCGGGGAAAACAACAACACAGATCATTATTAACCATAAACTTTTATTAACAAATTCATTAATGGCAGCGGAAGCTCTAAACTTAATTCAAATTATTTAATTAAACCAATAGATAATCCAAAATTAAAGAAAAGTCCAAGTTCAAGGTTATCCATAAACTAGTGAAATTCACTAATAATTCTATTACAAAGGCTAAAGAAAACATAGGGTAACTATAATTCTACTCTTGCTAGCTCATAATCCCAGCTCTTGCGTTCCTAACTATTCTGCTTCTGTACCTGAAAAGGGATTATGGGGTCCACAGTCAGTGGGGAGTAATTAGATTGTTCTACTTAATCAGTAGAACACAATTAGAAACATAATAATTAGAACAGACCAACAGAACAGTCAAACAAGTCAACAGGGAAATCGTTCAAAGGCATTCACATTCAAGTACGCAGCGGAAACACATCATAACGGAATGTTCAACCAAGACTCTCAAGACAACCTTAATCCAATTCTAGACTTCTAGACTCCACTATTGACTTTCAAGTTCTAGTTCAATTCAAGTGCTAATCCGTGACACAGTCATATGCTCGTAGGGGAAGCCTTAACTCTTCCCCAACTTTCCTTGTCTCATGTCGGGTCAACCACTTTTGATCTACTTGCCGACACTGGGATCCAGAACTGTCCCAAAACCGCAGAAGGGACAGTGGCTTTGACTATACCTATGTTCATGGCACTTTAGCCACTAGATAGGTGGTCACTTCATAGTTTATTATCTTTTCAAGTTCAACTTTCTAGTTCACAATTTGACTCTCAATAACAAGACTTGACTTCTATTCCATTCTAGTTCATTGTAACTTGACTCAAAACTCCAGTCCAATACTCGACATAAGACAATCAATCACTCGACCTTTCTCATGCAACACCATTATTCAATTCAGCAAGTTCAAACATAGAGGCATGCAATAAACATAATACAACAATATAATTCGATCATATGTACAAAATAGAAGCCAAAACTTACCCATAACTTACCAAAGGCACACTGTTCATCTTGATAACATTAGTACAATAATTCATCTTCATAATTCACTTAGTAAATCAATATTCAAATAAAATACCATCTTTAAATAATTGAAATACAAGCTTTAATTAAGTAATCTAAATTAATTCCAAGAACCAGTTCATATCCTAATCTTTTATCATAAAACAAGTGAAAATATCTACCTTTATTCAAGATTTGCTACACGGCATTTTAATAAATAAATGTACTAGTTCTACTCTTTCTTTTATAATTCTAGAAATAACAAGATTAGATTAATAGTGCTAGATTATCAGATTAGAATTTCATGCTAATATTTTATGCAAGATTTTCGTACCCAAAAGATGCTAAATCAAAGGTTTCACACGGCTATTATTGTTTAAACTATCAAGATTATAACTTTAGATTTCAAGAATTTAATTAACTAGAGAAATCAATCAAGAAACCATCAAAGAACCTCAATGGAACAAGATTATAATAAGAAAATTAACTGTTGGCATATTTGTATACTCGAAAATCACATGAACAACAGAACATTATTCGACCATCACATATTTGCATAATTCTCTAGATCATTCATCAAATACAAAGCAAGGATTAAAGTTTATACATGATTACATAACAAAACATGGAACAAAAATCATCAAAACTCCCAAGAAATCACTCGGCAATCATGCAAGATAATCATCAAACAATTCTAAATAATTCAACATTAATTCTAAGCAATTCTAAATAGTTCTAAACCTATTTTAAATATTATATAACTAATCTGTCCTAAAGATTAAGCAAAGCAATCTAATTACCTAAATATGGAGATTATGGTTCGAAATCTCCAAGAGTGTCACACGGCTCTTTGAGTGTTTCTTTTGCTTCTTGTTTCAATCTTGAGGGTAGAATCCAAGCAAAAGGTTTTTAGGTGTTTTGTGATTTGTTCTTGGGAGAGTAAAATGTTGTAGCAAATTATTGTTGTTGTTTTATTATGGTTGCCGTGTGGTTAAAGAATAAAAAAGAGAGTTCTTTCCTTCCTAATTTTTAGTAATGAGTTTTAGGTTAAAGGTTTGATTTTTAGGTAGAGTCAACTATAGATGTAGAATTAGAATTTTGGGTGTCAAACTAAAATAAAATAATTAGGTGAAACTTGATCAAGTGGCCGTGTGATTTAGTAGGCAAAAAGGAAGTTTGTTAGGCTCCTAAAATCTACTAGGGAGATTAGGGGAACAAAGGTTAGATTTTGGATATGGTCAAAGATAGATATAGTTTATTAACTAAGGTAGAAAATAAGAAAGAAATAATTAAAGAAAAATTAATTAAGGGGCCGTGAGGTGATGAGGAGGAGGGAATTGTTGGGCTTGGGTTTTGACAAGATGAGGTAAAAGATCTGGGCCAAGGTTTAAGAATAGACTCACTAAAGTGCCAGATTAATAATTAATTAAATAATTAGATATTCAATTAATTAAATAAAAATTTAAAATAGCCCAAAATTTTGGGGTATTACAGTAACACCTCCTTAAGAAAATTTCGTCCTCGAAATTTTTCAAAAGGAAGCACAAACAAGAAAACAACGAGATAGAGGAAACACTAACAACATTAAAGCAGATAGATTAAGAAATATTCCAATGCGGGGACGAATCGGGTTCGGGAACGACTACCCATATGAACCACCCATGTTATAGGCAAAGAAGGTCATAAAAAAATTGGGTAATGTTATATATATGTAGCCTTAGGCAATAGGCATATGTATAAAAATTAAATACAATTCCAAAAATTGGTATAAAAATTGAAATTTATGAAAAAATCATGCATAAATTAGTGTAAGTAAGGCTTAATATTCAGTGAACATTCATTTTTGAGCTTCTTATATATATAGCCCTAAGCTAGGCTGTACTGAGTCGGGAACGGGTTCGGAAACGAATACGGATAGATGTACTGAAAATGACAAATTTAAAAAATAATGTTAATGGGGACGACTATTTATAACATGAAGAATCTAAATCGTCCCCAATGCGGGGACAAATCGGGTTCGAGAACGGCTACCCATATGAACCACCCATGTTACATACGCCCTAACGCTATGTACAACATTTTCTTCAAGAAATATGTAAATGAAAACTCAAAAACACCATACAAAACCATTCCTTACACAAGAATAGCTCACAAAAAAAAAAAAGCAAAGAAAAGCATCTTGAATGAGCTTTTATATATCTACATTGAACAAAGAACAGTGACATGCATGTACCACAAAACCATCCATATATTAGTTCAATTCACTCGCAATTACACATGTACATGACACACCTTCCTATCTATGGCAATCACACTCTCTGCAAACAAAATGCAAATTAAAGTGGCCTGGTGTTGCAAAAGTGGAATTCATAATTCATAAAGAAAATTCTTTTCCCCAAAATGGTCATTACTTAATCTTAGCACTATTATAAATTACATTGACATTAATGGTAATTACTAGCTCTTTAATCATCTATTTAAACCCATTAAACAACGTTCAAAAATCACACATCCTCAAAACCCACTTCAGTTCTCAAACTCATAAGAAAAACACTCAAAAAATCTCAACTCTTTCTCTCAAACTCTCATGAAAAAATGGCAGCTAAAATCTTAAAAAAATCATAACGCAAACATTATTAGTGATACTTAGTGTTGTAGTCGGACTTGGAAGGGTTCATTCCTCGGACCCAAAACCAAAACCACTACAATATCTCAATTTCTCACAAACATTGGACCATTTTGGAGCGGGAAATTTGAGTAATATCAAATTTAACCAAACGGTTATTATTGATAATACTTATTCGGGTGGAAAGAAATCAAATTCCCCCATGTTAGTATTCTTTGGAGGTGAAAGTCCGATAGCTAGGGTGGTACAAAACGTCGGCACGATAAATCAAGGTGCCCCAAAGTTTAAGGCCCTGGTCCTCTACATTGAGGTAAATTCTATCAAATTTATTTATTTTTTTTAAGATAGGGTATATAATATAATCCTAGGCCACGACTATTAACTTAAGCTTTTGGTTGAGATGGTCCTTTAACATGGTATCAAGAGCCAATGTGACACAAACGTCACGGATTCAAATCTCCCTCCATGAGGAGGAGTGATAGTTTATATAACATAATCCTGAGGCTCAACTATAACCTACCTTTCATGCAGTGGCGGAGCTAGAAATATTTTATCACGGGGCCGAAATTAATATCACTTTAAAGTAATAGACTGGTAAAGAGAAAAAAAATGTTAAGATCGTAACTAGTGAGCCTTGAACTCTAGTCTAAGGAAGTATAAACAAGCAACCAAAGCAATTAAGCTACTATATTTTTATTGTTTAACTTCACTGAAAATTATTTTGGCACTAAATGGTTAGTATATATTATATATTATATACTAACCATTTAGTGCCAAATAATTTAGGATGTCAAAATCATTTTCCAAAACTTGTAACTTATAATTCTCTTCATATCATAAGATAAGGTTGACTTAGTTTCCTTTCTCTTTATTTGATTTTAAACAAAATTAATTTGGATTGTAAATCTACAGACTACAGTACTATTTATTACTAATTTACTACCTTTGTTTTTTTAGATGTAACATTCACTTTTCACACTTGCCGAGACACAACTTGGACTCATAATATCTCTAAATATGTAAGTGTAAAAATTATATATTTGGAAAGTGTATTCCGAGGTGAATCCAACAAGATCCCACATGACTATATTTTTCTTCATATATAAGTAATAATTAACGCTCAAAGTGAGTCGGATGAATAGTGCCAAAATTAAAATGTTACGGAGTACATCTAAAAAAACGAAGGGAGTATTTAATGTTAGTTTTCTCCTCTTTTTTTTTTTTTTTTTTTTATAGCAAATAGGTTAGTTTCTTCACATACAATTGATAATGTATTTCTTATTCTTACATAGGATTAATTAAATTAAGGCCAAATTATTATTTTTTTTTTTTTGGTTTAAATTAAGGCCAAATTATTGATGAGCTTATTAAATATCTAATTAAATATATTCAAGAATGGTAGGTCTAACATAACGTGACAATTGGGGAAAACATTCTTTTTTCAATGGAGAATTTTAATCATTGAAAACATATACTAGTACTGTATAATTTTTCTTATGATCTTGATATCTCAATATATTTAGTCATTTTTGCAGCATCGATTTTATGGAGATTCAATTCCATTTGGAGATATTGACATTGCATTAGAGGATTCAGAAGTTAGAGGGTGTTTGACTTCCGCACAAGCATTGGTGGATTTCGCAGAAATAATTCAAACAATAAAGATGAAATTTCTACGAAACAATACACCCATTGTTGTCATGGGCTGCTCCTATTCTGGAAGTAATTAAGCTCCTTCAAATTCTTAAAAAAAAAAAAATTCCAAAATTTAATTTTCATCATGATATGAGAAAAAAAGGCTTTACCAAAATAATGTTGAGTCCAAAATTATTTATCAAAATACTGCCAATGAAAAAATAATTACGAGAATATTGTCCACGTAGGGGGGAGATTGTTCATGTTTTTTTTTTAAAAAAAAAAAAATTATTTGTGGCAAAATCGCTATTTGAAATAGCGATTTTGTTATATATGGTAAATCGCTATCTTAGATAGCTATTTCCCATGTAACTTAATAACAATCCAACTTTGGTCATCATTCTTTACAATAATGACATTCTTTGAGTTTTTTTAACTACCTCAACAACATCGTTATTTGAGATAGCGATTTTGTTAAAGAAATCGCTATCTGAAATAATAGCTATTTATGTTGCGTAAAAAAAATTAAAAACAAGGCTGACGTGGTAAATATTGTTAGTTTCGCGGTATTTTAGTAAATATTGTTAGTTTGGCGATATTTTGGTAAATAATTTTGCTCCCAACATTATTTTGGTAAAACACTAAAAAAATACGGAGTACAATATTAATTAATATATATTTTTTTAATATCAATTTAGTGCTAGCTGCGTGGTTTCGACTCAAGTTCCCCTATATAGCTACTGGGGCATTTGCATCATCAGCTCCAATTTTCTTTTGTGACATGGATCAACCGTGGGATGACGCTTTTTGTGATGTGATTAGCAGAGATTACAAGGTAAAATAATTTGTAGAGAAATTATTGAGTCAGACCGACTAGCACAATACTTTCTGTAATAATAATTGCATTGGCTAATAATAAGGTTATTTTTAAACATACACCAAACTAGAAAGTAGATCCATATGGAACAATGAAATCTCTATGAAAAAAAAAACATGATTTGATGGAATTTACTTTAACATAATTTCTAGCTAACGCATTTGTTTAAGGAAATGAAAACTAAGGATTGCATATACCACGTTAAAATTAAATTGGAAATAATAAATATTACAAGTAATCATGTATTCATGTATCCAATTGTTACCCCTGTGTACACAAGTTTCTTTTTAATAAATTCACAACTTATTTTCTTTTTGGGTAATATATTTATTACTTAATATATTCAATGCTTTATTTATTTTTTTGAGAGGATTTATTTTTAGTTATTATGCTCATATAATTTAATCAGATTTTTTTTAATGTTATTTTACGGAGTTCATCACTCCTTTTTTTTCCTTCATCCTCTCTCATAGAGGTGGACAAATTCGGGTACCCGGATTTTAAAGAGCCCCGAAAAACTGGGTGGTTGCAATTTTTGACCCGGATAATCCGGGTACCCGGAAATTCGGTTCCGGAAACCGTCCGGATCCGGTTTTTTTTCTTCTTATACAACCTTTTATAAAAAAAAGTTAAAAAACTGTTTAATTTTTTTTTTATATAAAAAAGTGTTTATTTTTAATAAAAAAACTGTTTTTTTTTTCAATTTTTTTAACAAAAAACAAATTGTTTTTTTAAAAATAAAAATAAACCGTTTTTTTAAATTAAAAAAAAAGTATTTATAATAATAAAAAAATTATTTTTAAATTAAAAAAAAAAACTATTTTAAAAAAATTAAAACCGGATACTGGGTACCCGGTTTTAAAAAATCCCAACCCAGATCCAACTCGGGTACCCGACCCGGTTTTCAAAACCGGATCGGGTACCTGCTTTTTCGGGTAAGAAAATCGGGTACCGGATATGGATTTTTTATTTTATAGATAGTAAATGAAAAATTGGAAGGAAAAAAGTTGATCACTCATTTTTATTTTTTCTTTAATCACACTTTTCTCTCTCTTAATTAATTTTAATAATTATTCTTACGTCATGGTCCCTACCTACTTTTTGCCTTTCTTTTAAAAAAAGTGAAACTCCCTCCATGGAGCAAACAAAAAGGAACGGAGGGAGTAGTAGAGTATCTCATTCTTTACTAATGTGGATATTTTGCAAGCCGTTAATGAAGAATGTTATGATCGAATAAAAAAATCGTGGGAATTGATTGACAATATTGGGGCACAAAAACCTGACGGCTATGAATATCTCAACAAGATTTTCAACACTTGCAGGTAGCTAATATGAAGTAATAGTAATAGTAAAAATCTACAGAAGGATGATTGGAAGACTGATATATCTCAGCATCACTCGACCTGATTTATCATATGCAGTGCATCATCTTAGCCAGTTCATGAATAACCCAAGAGAACCTCATCTTAGAGCTGCCCTGCACACTTTGAAGTATTTGAGAGGTACAGCTGACTATGGTCTGTATTATGCTGCTCCTAATAACATGACTGTAAGTGCCTATAGTGACTCGGATTGGGGCTCATGCCAATTCACTTCAAGATCTTTGAATGCTTATGCAATATTTTTGGGTACACATCTTGTTTCTTGGAAAACAAAGAAACAAGCAACTGTTAGCAAATCTTCTGCTGAGGCAGAATATAGATGCATGTCCTACACTGCAAGTGAGCTAGTTTGGTTAGAAGGAATACTTCAAGATCTGGAAGTGAAAATACAGCTGCCTATTACTCTATACTGTGATAATAAATCAGTAGAGGCACTTGCTCATAACCCCAAGTTCCATGAGAGGACCAAGCATCTAAAACGAGACATGCATTATGTAAGGGAGCAGATAGAGGATGGATTTCTTGCTACTTCACATGTTTCTACCGCTCAACAATATGCTGACATAATGACAAAACCCCTTAGTGCTTCACAACATACTTTTTTATGTTCCAAGCTTGGTCTTGTCCCCAAGTCAAGCTTGAGGGGGGAGTATGGAAATACATAGTTTATTTTGTAATTATTTCATTATTTCTTTTATTTAGTGTTAGTTAGGTTAGTTGTTTTAGTGAAGAGCTTTTTCTATTTTTTTTTTTTTTTTTCTCTTCTGCCAGCCTCCTTGTTCTGCTTCTTCTGTCCCTGCTCTCCTATATATATGAGCATACAGTCTGCTTGTTGGCGATGGCATTTGAAGTGTAAAACTTTGGTTGGAAATCTAATAATATTCATTCTACATCTCGAATTTCATTAATAAATTAGTATGATAATTTGAATAAATTTTACATAATTAACCGCATCCAAAAAAATATTCCTAACACATTGGGTTTCCACTTGTCTTTGGTGTAGTCCATTGCTATCCATTGAAGCCTTAAAATCACACTTAGTATATTTTTTTGGGATCAAAGCACAATATAATGGAAGGTACAATGGCAACATCAATGAGGTTTGCAATGAAATAGTCCAAGCCCCAAATAACGATATATTAGGGGGAATTGCTCGCTCGGTTATTCAAGGAGCGCCGTGCCTTGATCTATATGAACCCATGAACACAAACACAAGTGGAAGTTTGAGTTCCGATTCACGAAAGGCATGGGATTGGCAGGTAATACCAATTAATTTTAATGTCCCCAAATTAGTCTATTTTGATTATATAATACATTGATGATGATATATATACCATGTACTTTATTAATATTCTTTGAATTATAGGTCTGTAATGAGCTGATTCAACGGATAGGTTGTGGAAATAACACAATGTTCCAACCACGACCTTTCAACTTATCCAAAACAATTGATTATTGTACTACAATATATCATGTTCGTCCCCGTCTTAATTGGGTCTCAACCTATTATGGTGGAGGGGTACGTAAGTGTTTATATTTATTAGTTTCTATTGCTTTTAAACATATGATTATAGGTTATGTTTTTGACTATTTTTGATTCCTTTCGAATTATTATAGGATATGCGATCAACTCTCAAATACTTTGGGAGTAACCTATTATTTTCAAATGGACTTATGGATCCATACAGTCCTTTCGAGTAAATTTAACAAAAACACATTGAATTTTTTTTTTTAACCACTTTATTCTAAATTTACTCATTATTTATTTTTCATAAAATTAGGGTCTTGAAAGACATCTCAAAAACAGTGATCGCTTTGACAATAGATGAAGGTGATATTTCAAAATTTAATCATATAATATATATATATATAGGGTTGGGTTTCGGTGAGAAAATTCTTATCGTGAGAATGAAATGTGAGAAGAGATAAATACATCAACTATGACCTAGAGGTAAACATTGATTAACAACTATAGGTACATTAAAAAAATACTATAAATACATTGAGTAAAAATACATTGACTTTATGCTATAGATACATTTACTCCAAACTATAATAGGAGTAAGAACGGAAAATCAAATTTAATCTTAGACCTTCTTTTGTTTATCAAAGGGTTATAGCTGCTTCTTACCATTCTCACCAAAACTACATTTCTCACATGAGCCTACTTCTATATATATATATATATATATAATTTACTTATGTATTTTTTCCAACATTAATGTATTTTTTTTTTATTATTATTGATTTTGAGTTTTTTTTTCCATCTAGGGTCTCACTGCTTAGATATAATGACGCCACTCAAAGATGATCCAAAATGGCTAAAACATCAACGAACAAAAGAATTGAAAATAATCTCCAGATGGATCAAGAATTGTCAATCTTATAATAGCCCTAAAGCCTTGTTTATATACTTTGGATTTACACTTGCGTTTGTATTATTATAATTGATCCTTCGGTTTTGATGAGTATTTAATTATTTATCGGCCTTGGGATGTTATACAAAAATATGAACACATAATTTTAATTGTAAAGTTGTAACAGATGATATGCTTTGCTTATCCAATCCCCTACATGTTGGTGAAATAGCAAGGATGATGATGAATGACCCTCCAAGGCGTGGAAATACACTTTCCTACTAATTCGATTCGCCCGTTATATATAGATCACCGGGTTACCACGAATGATTAATGAGATACAACGGAGAACAAAAACCTTATACTCAAATGACCTTAAGAGTATAAGAGCAAAAGGACTTGTGTTTGTTGTGTTTAGAATCACACTTAGATAAATTAGCTAGAGATATCCAAATGCTAACAAGTTGTTTCAAGCACTTAGAATTTCAGAGTTTTTACTTGTAATTCTTATCACTTGCAAATGAACAACTACATGCCTATTTATAGGCACATAAGTAAGTGAAACAACTCAGAAAATTCTGAGTTGATTTCACCCATTAAACCCCATGAATTCTGAAATTAAGAGTAGCTTGGTTTAAGGAATGAAATAATGATTTCATCAACTAAGTTCACTCTTAATCTTCATATTCAATATGATTTAATCCCCTTTACATCAGCATAGAAGCTCAAAAGACAAGCTTAAATACGTAAAGGAATCCTAGGAAAAGAATCCAAAGTTTCGAACAAAGTGTTCAAATTTTTCAGAGACAAGTCGTCGCAAGCTTGGGTCGCGAGTCGCAAGACCTCTCTGTCTCGTGAATTTGTTTTGCCTAGTTTACTTAGTCCAATACCTTAGCTCATTTATTTATAAATGTTACAACACTACATTCTTATCAAGCTTAATTTAGTTCTTCTATTCTAACGTCGATCATAGTCAATCAATTTGCATCATCGTCATCTCCAACACTAAATAAGAATGTTAGATAACTAAAAAAATCATCAACACTTCTAAAATTAAAAAAATGGAATTTTAATGACAAACAAAGTCACTAAAACTTTTAACTACCAAAATATTGTTACTAAATAAACTTCGAAACAAATGAATTTCTCTCTCTAGGATTTTCTCTCTCTAGGTTTCGTTCTTTTTTGGTGCCATGGCGAGGAAGTGTGGAGCTAAGAAAAATGCTGGGAAGGGGAAGATGACTAATGACACTGTGACAAGGAAGGGTAAAGAGGTGCCAAGTGTCTCTGATCACTCGGAGGACATGGAGGAGGAGTAAGAGGCAATTGAGCAGGAGTAGGGTGTGGGGGAAATGGTAACTCCTGATCAATCAATACGGAGGTTGAGGCAGCAATCGGAGTTGAGGATGAACTTCTCAAATTGGCTTTCTGCTATACATACGAAGCAACCTCGATCGCGGATCAATTGGATGGACCAGGAGACAGGTAATAATTCAATGCCTGTATTGCTTGCTAATGATGATGGTGCTGAGAATTTGAATTGCAATGTGAATATACCTGTGAATGATGAATTGATTGATGATGAATATATTAAAATTGACATTGACGATGTGTAACCTGAGATTGATTTTTGGTCTTCGTCTATTGTGTGTTTTTTGATGGGAGCCAATCCACCTGGTAAGTGTAATGTAGGGTTTTATTAATCGTGTTTGGAAGAATTCTGGGGTTGATAGGGTGGCTAGTATCAAACGGGGATATTCATTGTGCGATTTCATAGCATGGAGAATAGGGATAAAGTGCTGCAGTCTGAAACGTCCTTTTTTTGATAGGAAGCCAATGATCATTAAGCCATGGACTGAGGATTTGGATGTGGTCAAGGATGATATTAGGTTTGTGCCTATTTGGGTGCAACTGCATTTGGATTTTAGGAATTGGGCAGACAAATGTCTGGAGAAGATTGTTGCACCTATTGGGAAGTTTATTAAGGTAGATAAGGCCACTGCTGGGCGGGAGAAATTGTCCTTTGCTAAGTGTCTAGTTGAGGTTGCTTTGGATAAGGAATTGCCTGCTATGGTCAAGTTCATTAATGAGAGATGTGTGTTGACAGAGGTTAAAGTGTCCTATGCTTGGAAACCAATATTGTGTGCAGGGTGTAAGCAATTTGGGCATGGGGAGGATGAGTGTAAAAGGAAGAAGGTGGCTCAGCAGTGGGTGCCTACTGGTAGGACTGTGAACCATGGTGCCAGGGTGGATGCTCGAACAGAGGGGGTTGTGCCTCACAGGAGTCCAGAACCTTTACAGAGTAATGGTGTTGTGGTGGTGCATCATGTGGCTTAACAGGGGGTGGCTTCACTGGATTTGAGTGGAGTTGTGCAGCAAGGGATTAATGTGAAGAATCCTTTTGAATTGTTGGGGATTAATGTGAACAATCCTTGTTCCTTTACGGCCCGTTTGGTAGCCGGTTATAAATAGAGGTAATAGGAATGAATTTATAATTAAATTTGGAAGGAAAATCAAAATCTATTCCCATGGTGGTGCTAGCTTTACTCTAATTTATCTAATTTTCTTCACAAATATCCATTCCCAACTAATACCACATTTCCACATGGTAATGGAAAATAAGAAGAAATTTCAAGTTTGAGAATGACAAATATGTTTTCCATGGGGATTTTGAAGTTTTTCCTTAACAAATTACAATTTAAATCCATTACCATTACCACAATTCATTACCAACAAACAAACGGGCCGTTATATTAAATTAATCTGTATACTAAACTAAATTTATCTGAACTAAATCGAAATAAATAAACTACTCCATAAATTTTAAACTTATCGGTAACTGAGCTAAATTAAATTAAATTTGTATGAATTTAACTGAATTAAAATTTTAAAAATTAAGACAAAAGAACAATGTCTTAGTGTGACAATGGTGATTTGATGCAATGTACAAATTTGTCAAACTCTAACCTAACATATGCTGTGGCTATACTAAAAATTTGGTAGGTTCCTTTTTCAATTATTATTAATATTATTGTTGGGAGTTAAAGGTTTACTTGACTTGGCATACATAAATTCATTCCAATTACTCACTCTTGCACTTGTGTATTTGTGCTCTCATCCTCCAACACCATCTCACGGTGGAGCTACTAGCACATAATCACCAAAAACAGTCTACCGCCTAGCCAACGAGACATGCCGGCCTGACCAACATATCAGGAAGACTTTCGACACAAGAATACATCTTGTACCGCTAGCACCACCTTCACGTACTTACTCGATGTTGTACAGAAACATCACTTGTACGAACACCCAACTGTGACTTTATATTTTTGTCACTCCTCACTGTAGCAATCTTCTTCTTTTTGTGCTCTTCTTGAAGTACTACTTTTGAGTTTTGGCACACTTGGTACACACCTTCTTTTGTTGTTGTGCACCTCTTCTTCTTGTGCTCAGATACTCATATTTATAGGCCTTCAAGCTTGTCATACAAACCTGTAACGACCCGACTTTTGGACATGTCGATTTACGAAGGGAAATCGATAAACGGATCATTACCAAAACTATTTAAACTAAATATTAAATTAATTAATTAAATTAAACTACCTTTATTGAATTAAATAAATAAAACTATATCCAAAGTCTAATATTCTCAAAAGAAAAGCAATTACATAAGTTGTCCTAAAAACTGTCCCAACATGCCGGGATCATAAACGAATAAATAAAGTAAAATTGTCTTAAAACATCTAGGAAACTCTAAGGTAAAGCTAAAACTCTGCCACGCTTAAGCCCAACCATCGGAAGCCCGTTCTAAGCTGCAGCATCGTCACCTGAAACTGAGGGGGGGTCCACCGTCAGTGGCGAGTAACTAGGCTGTCCCGTTTAATCGAAGGACCGCTAAACACATAATATCATAGAATATCGCATGAAAATCATACGAAAACCTAATACATGCTTTACAGAAGTCAATCCGGGGTACGTATAAAATACGTACAAAAATACGTATACAAATACGTACAAAATACGTATAAAAATACCTGCAGAAATACGGTTAGAATAGGTAGAATCTACGTATAATGTACGTATACTATACATATAATCATACCTGCAAAATACGGTTAGGAATACGTACAAACATACACTTACCATACATACATACATACGTACATACACGCATACATACACAATACAGAAATACACAGCGGAAGACTTATACCATTCCCAATACATATACTTATATTATTATAACTTATATCACATCATAACATAACCTATAACTTATCGTAACTTTCATAACATATCGTACTTTCATATTATCTTTACCTTAGCTTATATCATATCATCTTACCCTAATTTCATATCATATCATATCTTATCTTCGTATAATAACATAAGTATCTTATCTTGTCATATCATAACATAACATAAACATAACATAACATCTTATCTTACCTTTGCTTAATCCATGGTCGAGTCAACATGCTAGTAGGGGATCTCGTGTGCACCCCAACTTTCCTAGAATATGCCGGGTCAGACTCATGTGTCTTCCCCAAAGTCTAAGTGAGACCCTCACTCCCGAATTAACGACTCATGTGCCACTAATTCGGACGACAACACAAACTAGAATCAGTAAACCGACCAGAAAGCCTCGGCAGGTCGGTGGCAAAGACTTAACCCCGGTAACGAAACGTGCATCGTCGGTGGGGTGACCAATTCATAATATCTTATCTTATATCGTATGAATCATCTTAACATCTCATATCGTTCATTTCATATCTTATCATTTCATCTTTCAATGGACCGGTCACTATAACTCGTTGTGGATCCCGTGTTTCACCACAACTTTCCTAGAACATGCCGGGATGAGCTCATGTACTCAACCCGTAGTGGATCTCGTGTTTCACCACTAAGCCTAAGCTATGGCCGTAACCCCTAATAGCAGCTCGTGTACTACTACTAGACGACTACATATCCTAAGACCCAGAACTACTCGGGGGAACTCGTGTGTTCGTCCCATTGAGCAGTGGCTTCGACTTAACCCAGTCTGACTACTCGGGTCATCAGGTGGGCGTCCTTATCTTATCTTATATCTTTCAAATCTTATATCTTATCTTATATCGGGAAATACTAGGTGACCGTATTCGGAAATGAACCGTTCGAAGTCCCAGGAAAGAGAGGTGCGGCACGTATATTGGCCACCTTAAATACCAAGTCTTTCCTAGCCAGAGATCGAAACGATTCGTAATCCTCCTACTCTGTTTCCTTTCTTTCCCTATTAATATCTTATTGTACCTTTTATATCTTATCCCTACTGATTCCTAATATTAATAATAATACTAATAATAATCGTAATATTAATATTATTAATAATAATACTAGTGTAATAATAATAACAATATTACTATCTATCCCTTCATGTTACAACTTATCCCTGATAATCCCTTTAATTGTAACTTTTATAGTAAATAATATTAATTATTCCTAAAATATTATAAGTCAAAATTAAACTAAAATTGACTAAATACTTTTAGGCCACTCGACATTTTCTAATTAAACAACTTTAATTAAATAAATTCATAAATTATTTTAATTAATCAATTAATCACTAAAATTACTTAAAACATGATAAAAATTCCATTTTTTTTTATTCCTTTGTTCACTCGACATTTTTCACTCGACAATTTTTTTTAATTGTAACCTCGAATCGCTAGATTATCCAAGGCACAAAAAGAATTCACTACTTGGTGAATTTTTTTGTGTTGTTCGACTTTTTGAAAGGAAAAGAGGGGAGAAATATTTTTTTAGGGTTTAAGTGTACAATTAGCAAAATAGGAACCCAAATGAAAAGAGTAGGTTCTATTTATAAAAAAAAAAAAAAAAAAACAAACACTAATGTTACCAAGAGGGCCGGCCAAAGGAAAGAAAGAAAAGAAAAAAAAGAAAATTGGGTCTTTGGCCCAATTTTGAGGAAAAAAGATTGGACTAGAAATGGAAGCAGTCCAAATTAAATGGCCTTTGGACTTGGATTTAAATAAACTAAGCTAATAACCGCGAAATTTTCTGGCCCAAAATTTCGGGGTATTACAAAACCTCCTTAAACTTATTAACAACCAATGATTCCAATAGTCAATGCCATTTACCTAGAGTAATAAATGCAAATAAAGGCCACTTAATTGCGTAACCTTGGAGACCAAGGGTTACCACACCCCCTCATGTCATTTTTTCATTTTATTTTTTTTCCTTTTCCAATAATTCATAATAATTAATACAACATGTATTTGATATTTGGGGAGATTAACCCAACATAAGAGTCATGCTCTACAAAAGAAATATAAATTAAAACCAATATTAGATGAACAAGTTATAAACTTATTACTAATTTTGTTTTAGATATGTAAAAACATTTAGTAATGACTATACCATTTTGAATTTATAAAAAACAAAAGAAAATGTTGAACTATACCGTTTTAAGAAATTTACACTAAAATATTCTTTCTACTTATATTTCATTAATCATAGTGAAAAAAGAACTACGAAATTTAAAACATTACTAAAAAAATTATAATTTTAGATGCTATGAAGGGGTGTCAGCAGTGGCGACTCCAGGATTTTTATAATGCTGGGTCACCATCAATTGATTGAATTTTGGGATGAGGATGATTTTTAGGCTACTACCTTTGACCCATCCCATCCCCGCCCCGACCCGCCCCGCACTATCTTTTGTATGAATTTATTTTTACTTAAATGGAATACTTAAACACATTGAAAATAAAATGGATAACATATTTTGAAGCCATTTTATTATTTTATATTTTATTTTTATGGACCTGTTTTCACCCTTGTAAGTTAGATATTTTGTGGGGATTAAGCAAGTTGTAGTAAGGATCACACGAATTTGGGACGAGTATTTAAAGAGTGGTGGGGCGGGTATGGTACCCACCTGTGTGATGGGGTGAAGATGGTTCCATATATATCCTTACCAGTGCGGGGATGGAGATAGAAACTATACCCGCTATGGGGATGGGGATTCCATAAGTAGGTGGTCGCATGGGGATATCAATTGCAATATCCGCCCCGCCCCACCGCACTTGCATCCCAAGTTGGGGAAGTCCTATACATATTATGGTCAGTACCAAATAACAATGCTAAAACAAAATTAAAATTTGCCTATTAACATGTAATACTACCTAGGGCGAACCCAAAAATTTTAATAGGTGTAGCAGTATTCGTCAAATATATATAGATTGGAAAAAAAATACTAATAAACCACATTCTAAAAATTCAAAATAACTATTACAAACAAATTAAAACTATTTCAAAATCAGTACATTTATTCTCTTCGAATTTTCATATTCTGAAATGGTATAGAATAATATTATCAATATTTATATTTTAGAAGAACATCATACTTTAAATAAGAAACTAAACAAGCATTTAACATATTTCTCATAATTACTAGTTGTATGTGTATAGAATAATTATTTAATTAATTAACTATAATTAAAAATTTTTTTTTTTGCCAAATAATGGTGGGTCCTATGACCGACCATGTCCAATAGTGGCCTCGCCATTGGTTGTCAGTATCAAAGGCCATGTTACCTGAATACCTGATCGATTGTAGGTTTTTATATTTTTTAGAAAAAAATTATCCAAAACTACCAAATAAATGTCGACTTTTGAAAACTACTACCAACAGAAAAAATAGTTATAAAACTACCAAATAAGTCAATTTCGATCTGATAGTACTACTACTTTCCGTGTTTTTTTTTTCATTTTTCTGATGTTATGACCCACTAATTTTGATTTCTCTCTATTTTTTTTTCTTAAAAGTACTTGATTTCACTCCATTGCTAAACATACTCAAGCTTCAATGGAAAAAATAGTAGGATTAAAGAAAGTTGGATTGAATAAAAAAGGGGCAGAATTTTGATTCATTTCATAGGTTAAAAGTCTGATATATATTAAAAAAGAAGTTAGAGGTAGAGAGAAATCGAGCATTTTTGGGGAAAAAATAGAGGGAAATCAACAGTGATGGGCCATAACATATGAAAAATGAAAACAACACAACAAGTGGTAGTGCTGCAAGGTCAAAAGTGATTTATTAGGTAGTTTCATAATAACTTTTTTTTTATAATTTGAAAGTGGTTTTCAAAAATTGACATTTATTTGGTAGTTTTAGATAAGTTTTTTTAATTGTATTATTCTCACTTTGTTCCTATTTGTTTGTCCTATTATGACCTTAAATATCTTTTGGTTTTATATGTGTAAAAATTATAATAATGAGATATTAGTAATGTACTCATTGAGATTAATCAAACAAGACCACACATGACTATATTATGTTTTACTAGATTAGTGTCGTGCTACGCACGATTTTATCAAATATTATTTGATAAATTTGAAATTTTGTTAGACAATAATTCAATTGAAAATAAATACTAATTAGGTAGGATAATATCATTACATCAATAAAAATATTTCAATATAAATTTTTAATGATTTGAACATTAACAAAAGAAAGATAATATTATGATATTAAAAAATTATATTGGTCATTAATTGCATTTGGGAAATGGAAGAATAGAATTAATGATATTCATATTTTTAAAGTATGTTAAATAAGGAAAAGAAAAGGAAAAAAATGATGTCATAAATATTTTTTGAGGGAAAATTTTGATGGACAAATTGACACGCATACATCTTTAAGTGAGAATGAGAATGATGTCAGCAGTATTATATTTTAGTATTGATATAGATATATATGTTGAGTGTAATTTAGAAGATTACCTCATCTTAGTAATAGTGTCAAGATTCCAAACAAGTCAAACAAATGAGAACGGATGGAGTATAATTTTTTTTTATTAAAATTATATATCCGTACAAGACTTCCATTTTTGTGGGGAATATAGTAATTTCAATATTATTAAGGTTGATGGTATAGATGAATAATATTTTAAGATTTAATTATGTTAGTAATAGTAATGACCAAAAATTGTCAAACATAATCCGATGATTGGGGCGTTTTTCATTATTGATCCGAGATTTATTGTTAAAAAAAAATCAAAGTTAATTGATGGTATGATTTCTTTCCATATAGGTCTAAAAGTGATTTCGAATAAACATAAAATATGATAGTTTTGTTAATTCTTAAAAATTTTGACCACAATTTTAATCACTAAGGAGTAAAATAACTGCAACAATATTTCGTAGATAACACCCCCACAAAAAAATTATCTACCTGTTAGTCATGTCACGTTTAATTGGGAACAATATCGTAAAAATTAATGCTAACTTCAGGTTTTATTAGAATATATATATATATATATATATATATATATATATATATATATATATATATATATATATATATATATATAACATTAAATAATTTGTTGAAGATGCCTCAAATTTCGGATTTGTTTGTTTGACAATTATTCCTAATAATTACTATATGTATTGTTTTGTTAGTTAATAATTTTTCAAAATTTTATTTTATAAAAGTGATTTGTAATCAAAAGTAAAGTTGATCAGACTAATAATAAAAAACACGAAATGAAGATGATAAAAGGAATCTATCTATGATATATCAAGTAATAATAATGTTTATGATAGTAATTTTTCGTTGAGTTTTTATTCAAATTTACTTTATTGATGCATCAGGTACAACAACATTGTTCTGAATGACATATCAAGTACCCTTGCTTACAATGGTAACCTACACAATACTTTACGGGATCCGAACACCCATATATTGGAGGCAGTGGACCAAGGCATCCATATCGTTGTTGTATTCCAACACTTCTTTGACTAGAACGAATATCTCCAACTCGAGAACTCATAGTAGTTTTTCCTGTGGTGAGATGTGAAAATAATGTTAATGAAAAATACACAAAACAAATACGAGTACATTAGATTGTATTATAATTTGTTATGGTTAGCTAGATTGAATAAATTAGAGGAAGTATATATATATATGCATCTTGCAAATGTTCCATGACAAACAAAATGTAAAAATTATAGTGTGCTATATATATATGCATGTAACGTATTTCAAAAAATGATGGTCTAATGAATTTCATATGTTTTAAAACTTCCTACTAATCACTTACCCAATGCAAAAATGATCAACACCGTTATTATAAAATGGGTGAATGTTGCCTTCATACTCTTTTCCATTCTAAAACAATAAATTTTGTCTTTCACTTAACAAAGATATTAGCTCTATGATTGTGGTTATAGGTGGGCACGGGCCGTGCCGGGACGGCCCACGTGCCAAGCCCGCGTGCCTCGTGCCACAACGTGCCGAGCTTATTACGGGCCAAGAAAAGTTTGTGCCGTGCCCGGCTCGTGCCAAGTTATAAAATATAAGGCTCATGCACGGCCCGGCCCACGTGCCGTGCCACCGTGCCTTATACTAATTTTATATATTATGGATTTTTAACCAAAATGAACGTGCCAACGTGCGGGCCGGACTGTTGTGCTCGTGCCGGGTTCATGCCAAACTTTTGAAATGTTGCACATAGGTGGCCCACGGCCCACTAGTCGTGCCTTCGTGCTGTGCCGTGCTCATAGCGGCCTCGTGCCGTACCGGGCCCAAATCGTGTCGTGCCGAGTTGGCCCGTGTGCCGGCCCGGCCCATGCCCAGCTCTAATTGTGGTACAAATTATGGAGGCTTATAACACCTTCTTTTATACTGAAGGATTCAATGCTTCAACAATTTGAAAATAAAATTTTATGATTGTTTTAATTTGTTAGTTAAATTTTATTTTAATTTATTTTAGAGTATCATTACATTAATTTTGAAAATTTCTATACGTTTTTAGAATATTATAATCATAATATTGCTTTGTTAAGTTATGGTATACATCCAACCAATTTGTTTTTCATTATACAATGCCCGATTTGATATATTACAGGTATTTAAGGAAAATATATATTAAACTGATTGAAAATCTTTTGTATTTTATTATTGTGTGTTTGCTAGCATACATGGTAATCTATTTAAAAGAAATGTATCATGTAACTGATTCCCATAATTATTGAGAAAATAAATCTTGTGCCAAATTAAACTAGGAAAAATATCACAAATTCTTATATGCGACTGGTTGCATGGTTTACAAACCATGCGGCCAGCTGCATTATTTCAAATGGTGCGGTTATTTTAAGGGGTTACAAAGTCTTTAGTGGGGTTACAAAGTATTTTTTGGAGTAAACAAAGTGTTAGTGGGGTTACAAAGTATTTTTTGGAGTAAACAAAGTGTTTAAGTGGGGTTACAAAGTATATTCTGGGGTTACAAAGTGTTTTTCTGGAGTTAAAGTGGGTTACAAAGTGTTTTTGGGGTTGCAAAGTATTTTTTGCATTACGTAGTGCCTAAGTGGGATTACAAAGTGTTTTTTGAGGTAACAAGTGTTTAAGTGGGATTACAAAGTGGGTTACAAAGGTTTTTTTTGGGTTACAAAGTATTTTTTGGGTTGCGTAGTGTCTAAATGGGGTTACAAAGTGTTTTTTGGTGTAACAAGTGCTTAAGTGGGATTACAAAGTGGGGTTACAAAGGTTTTTTGGAGTTACAAAGTGTTTAAGTGGGGTTACAAAGTGTTTTTTGGAGTTACAGTGGGGTTATAAAGTGTTTTGGGGGTTACGAATTATTTTTTGTGTTACAAAGTGTTTAAGTGGGCTTATAAAGTGTTTTATACTTTTATTGAGTTACAAGTGTTTAAGTGGGGTTAATTACAAAGTTTTTTTTCCGGTTATAAAGTGTATTTTGGGGTTTCAAAGTGTTTATATTTTTTGTTACAAAGTGTTTTTTGGGTTTAGAAAGTGTTTAAGTGGGGTTATAAAGTGTATAAGTTGGATTCCAAAGTTGGGGTTACAAAGTGTTTAAGTAGGGTTACAAAGTCTTTAATTTGACTTTGTAACCTCTCTGTTTGATTTTACACGGCGCACCACACCATTTAATAATGGGACAACCAACTACACCAAAAACGCGCTAGAGAAATATTAGTTGACTCAATATTGTTGAAGATTATATCTCCCAATACTCTCTCTCAAGCGATAAAGTATAGATCACAAACTCCAAGCTTGGATAGTAAGAAACCAAATTGAACAGAACCCAAGGCTCTTGTAAACAAATTAAATCAGCAACTATGCCTTGGTCCGAACATGAGCAGTGGAAGTGATCCTTGCAAGCATCAATTCATGCACAAAATGACAATCGATTTCGATATGATGGGTATGCTCATGGAACACCGGATTTGCGGCAATATAAATTGCAGCTTGGTTGTCACCATAAAGACTAATAGGATGACGGTGAACGATACCAAGAGAGGCAAAAAAATAACGCAACCATTGTATCTCCCCACATTCGCACATATGTCATGGACCTATACTTTGCTTCAGCAAATGAATGTGAAACGTTAGTTTGTTTCTTTGTGCGCCACACAATTGGAGAATGACCAAGATAAATAAAATAACCGAAAATGGAACGACAATAGGCATACAATTGAAGGTCGTTATCAGCCTGAAGAAATCATCCTTATCTTGGATGCCCTTTGAAGTAGCGGAGCACACGAATGGCTGCATCAAAATGGTCTTGTCTAGGTGACTGCATGAATTGTGATAAAATGTGGGCAACATATGTAATCTTCGATCGAATGAGAGTAAGGAAGATCAGTCAGCTGATGATCCGTTGATAGCGCTCGGGATCATCAATTGGAGGGCTTGTAAAAACCGCAAGTCAATGATTTTGTGGCAAGGGAGTGTCAATTGGTTTACACACTAGCAAGCCAATTTCTTCCCGAATGTCCATGGTGTATTTGCATTGGCAAAGCAAAACACCTTCGGATGACCGAGCAAACTCGATACCCAAAAAATATTTCAATGGGCCCAAATCCTTTAATTGAAAACACTTATCCAAGTATTGTTAAGGAATGGGATAGATAATGAAAATGTTAATGGTACAATGGAGTACAAGTTTGATGTACGTTGAAGTTGGACCAATTAAAGATAATGAACTGAAAGCTATGAAGTGACCGCTCGTCTAGTGGTACATGAGCCACGAAAACAGGTATAGTCGAAGCCACTGTCCCACTATAGTATGGCGACAGTTCTGGATCCCAGCGCTCGAGAAGTAGATCTTTTGTGGTTGACCCGGCGTTAGACAAGGAAAGTTGTGGAACGAAAGAGTTCCCTTACGAGCATATGACTGTGTCACAGATTAGAACTAATGAATTGATTAAGAAAGTTGAATAGTCAAAGTCTAAGGAGTAGAGTCTTGAGGTGACCCTAGCAAGAGGGTATGAATTGGTTATGATATGTTTATTCTGCTGCGTTGTCTGATTGAATTATTGTACTTGATTGATAAGGTTGATATTATTATGATTGAGTTGTTAGCTTGCCTTGATATTGTTGATCTGTGTTCTGGCTATTATATGTTTGATTGCGTTCTACAACTAATTAGAACATTCTAATTACTCCCCACTGACTGTGGACCCGCATTCCCTTTTACAGGTAATGGTGAAGATTAATTGGGTTGTTGCGAGGGTTGGGATTCGTGAGCTTTCAAGTGTAGCAGCTTTTAGCTACCTGACCATTTTAGAGTAGTCCTAGCCTTACTCTTAATTCCATTAGACTTGTAATAGAAGTTGGTAGTTTATGGACCTTTGATTTATTCTTTCATTTTGGATTATTAGAATTCGAGTAATAAAAGCTACAATAGTTTAATAGAATTTTCATTATTATTCTAAGTCTTGCTTAATAAGTAATTGAACGATAACGATTCGATTTGTTGATTTCTCCGAAATCAACGTTGCTAAAATACGGGTCGTTACACACCTAGTGATTTATTCCTTTTTCAGAGAACATATGACATATAACCCTAGAATTTTCAACAATAGTAACTAGACGTGTCAAACAGGTCAGGTTGGGTCGGGTTATGCTAAATTGACACCAGTTTCGGGTTATGCAAAGTGGGTAGTTATCGGGTTTGGATTTTAGATATCTTATTCGTGACCCAGATCCTCCGGGTTTGGTTGACCCAACGGGTTTAGAGATTTATAACCGCAACGTTATTTTGTGTTCTAAATCTAATATTTATAACCTCATTTATAATTAAAAAAAATGTCTAAATTTGAATCCCAAATAACAAGAATTAATAAATAGTGTCTTTTAGAATCATTTTCAACAAATAAACGATCGAAATGACAATTTAGAAATTTGATAGTAAAGGTTTAATTATCTAATGTTATAGAAATTATCAATAAATCATAAAAATACTAAAAAGTGTTTAACTCATGATCACCATGTTGAACTGGGTCAATCGAAAATTAACGGGTTTAAAAAGACAAGTTTAAACGAGTCAAAAACCTCAAATTTTTTGTCAAAACCCGATATTTACGAGTCGGGTTACTCGGGTTTTTCGGATCAGGTCGAAAATTGACACCTCTAATAGTAACCATATTATAAAGAAAAATCATAAAAAAGCGACACACATTTATTATCTAGTAAAAAATCTCAGTTTTAGTTAATTCCATGATAAAAATCCAAAAAAAAATAAAAATGCAGGTAATTAAGTTAATACAGTTTTTTGCCAGTGAATTTGGGAAAAAGAATCAGATCAAAGCTTTGTCACATATCTTTGCAGTTTATAAAATGTATGAATGACACACTTTCTTATTTCTATGGCTTCATGCTTTTTTATCTTTTCTATTTCTTCTCCACTCCATTGCTATCTACCTTTCACTGCTTCTCCCTCTACTCTTCGCATTGACACCTCTAATATTTACGGGTCGCATTTACTCGGGTTTAAAAAGACTTGTTGAAAAAAGGCCACAACATCAACTAATGGTATGACCAACCACACCGTCAAGTAATGGTGTGGCCAGCCATATATAAGAATTTGTCAAAACAAAAACTTGGAGAAATATTAGTTGACTCAATATTGTTGGAGATTATATCTGCCAATACCATTAATGAGCCATATCTCAAATGATGCATTGACACAACTATTCCATGTCCACACTTACATTCACACATAGAGATCGTTTGGTTGAATCATATTCTGAAAATTGAAATTTCTAGAAAATAACTAAATTTTCTCGTGTTTGGTTGACACTAAATAGCAAAAGCATAGGAAATTAAAATTCCAAGAGAAATTGAAATTCCTATGAACGATAGGAAATTATTAACCTACCTCCCCCTTGATGAATGCAAATTCTTGTCTCAATTACAAATACTCATAGTGAACCAAATACATATAGCTATTTCCTAGGAAATAGACAAGGGATTTTATTTCCCATGAAGTAAGACTTTATGTAAGAATTAAATTGAACCAAACTAGCTCTGTATATTTTTGAATTTAATATTTTTTTCATATCAGGGAAAAATAAATTAATAATAATTATATATTGGAGTATAATGTGTTCATAAATATGCTTAGTATATTTACAACAAGAAACATGGTCACAAATGAAATTTATTTCCAAAATTTTAAATAAGAATTATGAAGAGTTTGTTTTTTTGTAGAATAAGGAGATTTTATATGAATGACGATATATATGGTCGGAAATGTAAATCAAGTGATTGTAAAAAACTGATTCTAAATTGTTAATAAACATTATTTACAACAAGATTTTGGTTGTAGATAAAAAAAAAAACAATTGAGGAGAAAAAGATTATTTGTGACGAAGCCTTTTGCGAGAAAGAACGACCATACAAAATCGAGTTCATCGCAATTCAAGTTTAGTACTGAGTTGATCGACTTGACTTGTTAATATATTGAGTCAAGCGCAATTTCAAATCGAGCTTACTCAAGTCGAACTTTGACAGAGTCGATCCTGAGTAGCTAATGAGTTGTCTTGTCTCATAAGTCCCTAGTTGTCCTCTAAGAGACGTTGAGGGCTATTTTGCATGAAAACGGATACATATTCCAAAACGGGTATGGAATATGTTGCTTTTAAAATTATGGATATGTGTACGAATAAGAAAATAATATATAAATGATATAAAGCTATGAAATTTTATTAAAATATTCAATGTAACTTAAAAATTGTATTTGTAAAAACACAAATAAACAACTAGATATGGAATGAAGAGTGGTATACACTTTTTCTAATCTGTGCTTCCTGATAAAACTACACATAATAGTAGTATGAAAACTCACATAGAATGGTAATCTATTGGTTAATTACATGGGTACCAAAATCTCCTATATTTCCCCTCCTTAATCCCATTATTCTTCAAAAATCCCATTGAGTATTTGTATGTGAGAACTCCTGAGCACATTCAAGGTTTATATGACTTATATATGTGTATCATTTCTCAAAGTGGCAAGTAAGCATATGACATTAGAGAAAAAAAAATTAAGTGAATGTATTATCTCAGACGGTCCGATCAATATATTTGGTAGGACCGTCGTAGAATTGCAAAGTCTCAGCCAAAAACCACGATGCGAACAACTAAATCAGACACCATGCATCAATGACGTGAATCACCCAATCAGACACCAAGCACAATGCGAACCACCAAGCAAGCTACACATTCTACTAAAAATTCACTGCTAAAGTATGGTAATTAATCGAATCAATTATTTAGGGTTCATTAATATTCAAAAATAAAGATGAAATTAATAATGAAATAATAAGGAATAAAAGGATGGAAGTATTGAATGGGTAAACTGTAACGACCCGGAATTTTGGGCCAGAAAATTTCGTGGTTATTAATAGGATTTATTCAATTTAAGTCCAATAGGCCCATTAAATTGGACTGTTCTATTCTTAGCCCAATTCCTTTCTCTTCCAAAATTGGGCCAAAGACTCAATTTATTTCTTGTAATGTCTTGGCCGGCCACTCCTTGTTTTGGGCCAAGATTATTTGATTTAATTTATTTAAGGATTATTATTATAATTTTAATAATTAAATTAATTAAATTATTTTATTCTAAAATCTCTTAGCCCATTCAAAGTTGTTGTTTGACCAACAACTTCTCCCCCTCTTTTTCCTCTATGTTCACGGCAATCATTAGAGTTCTTAGGGTTTTGTTTTGTTTTTTTTTTTTTTTTTTTTTTTTTTTTTTTTTTTTTTTTTTTTTTTTTTTTTTTATTCTCTTTATATATATAGGACCCCTTCTCTCCATTTGGGTCCTATTTGTTATTTGTCCCCAAACTCTAAAGTTTTCTCCATCTTTTCCCCTCTCATATAGCCGTGAACCTCCATTGTTACCTTGGATTAATTTTGCGTTTTAAGGTAACTAAGCTCTTTCATTTAATTAAAGGGTAGCTATTCACATAGTAAATTAGGATTATATCATGAAAATTGTAGGATTTATGTTTGCTTATTTATTCGAAAATTTCGAACCATATGAAATATTGATCATGTTATTCTCTTGATGTATTCATGTAATATTTATGAATTATTATGAAATTTCTTTTGATTATTTTATGTAGTTTATTGAAATCTGAAATTGTTGAATAATTACTTGTATGAATTTATTTACCAATCAAATATTGATATTTCTTGATGAATTTTTCATGGTATCTTGTTTACTGTTTGATTATTAACCATGATTTATTTCGTGGCAAAATTCGTCCTTTTATTATTTATAATATTTTAATCTTTCAAACCGGTAAAACTGTCCAGAATCGGTTTACGAATTTATTAATATACTTAATCAATTCGGAATACTACGAAATTTTATATGGAAGTCAGTGATAATGTTTTACAGCTTGTGTTAAATTTTCGTAATTTTTAAAGATCGTTTGATATGGCATAAAATTCTGAAACCGAATTCAGCCTAATCTGACTGGTTAGTTATAAAATCACTTAAAAATAGTAAAAGATGTTATTTTTAGACGAAATTTACGCACGTAAATACTTGAACCCATATTTAGCTCCCATAAAAATTTCCAGATTTTTAGAGATCTTTAGATGGTCGTTTTTAATTTAATTCTTTAAAAATCAGATTGTATAAAATAGGGCAATTGAATTATTAAAATATGCTATTATTAATTATTGAATTTTCGAGTGGTACAAAATTTAAAGGAGGAAATAAAAATGTTATTTTTTTTATACTAATCTTGAACATGCTAGATTAAATATGTGAATCTTTATTTTAAATCTTTATTATTATCATGAAATCTTTAAATCTTGAGATTGTAATTTTTGTTCTTGAATACATATTTATGAATGCCGTGTATTTTGAGCATTTGGGCATGATTATTTTGATGATGCGAGATTGATTTAATTGTATCACATGTAAACTTTAAAAGCTACTTGTTCTCGGAATTAATCCGAGTGAGCCAAAGATTATAAAGGTATATAAAAATGTTATTTTTATGTGTATGATTATATTATTTTATTTTGTCCTTTATTCCATATTTTCGAGTAACATAGGATTAAAAAGATTAGATTTTTATTATAAATTTGGGTATTTTTAGTAATTAATTTGACTAATTAAGTTTGTTAGGAAATTAACTAAATTTGTTGTAACATTTCTAAAATGCCGTGTGGAATATGGGAATTATGGTCAAAGTTTGTTAATTTTTGAGTTAATATTATTTTAGGAATATTTTAATATTTACTTTACGGATAAAATAATTATTAGGGACAAGTTGTAAAGTGTAGGGATAAAAAGGATAATATTAATATTACTAATATTGTTATGATTATAATTATTTTTGGATAATGTTATATTGTTTTGGGATAATATCCGAATGGATAAGTTTATGGATAAGTTTATGGATAAGTTTATGGATAATGTTAAGGATAGTATTTGAAGATACCTAAGATATTATTAGGGATAAGAAAGGAAACAGGGTAATAGATATACATGTTATGTTTCGGTCTCTGGCTAGGAAAGACTTGGTATTTAAGGTGGCCAATACACGTGCCGCACCTCTCTTTCCTGGGACTCCGAACATTTCATTTCCTATTACTGTCACCTAGTATTTCCCAATATATAATATGATTTGATTAATTAAGATATAAAATACAATATATAAGATCACCCTTGCGATGACGCATTGGTCATCAATTGGGTTAATTAGATAAGGACGCCCTTGCGATAACGCATTGGTTATCAATTGGGTTTAGTCGATGCCACTGCTCGATTGGGTCGGACGCATTGGTTCCCCCGAGCAGTTCTTGGTTCTAGAATATGGAGTCGTCTGGTAACCGTGTGATGAGTCGCTACCAGGAGTTATGGCCATAGCTTAGGCTTAGTTCTTGCATTGGAGGACTACGGGTGGGACGCATTGGTTCACCCCGACATGTTTTAGGAAAGTTGCGAACGCATTGGTTCGCTACGAGCTGTAGAAGACAGTCCGCAAAGATTTGTAGTGATTGATTGTTAATTGCATATATATAAAGATTGGAATATATTATGCTTGATATATGATTGATGAGATTGATCGATTGATGATGATGATATAAGTTAAGATATGAACATGCGATATATAAGTTGGAGAATAATGTTAAGTATGATAATGATTTGATAAGTATAGATTAAGATAAGAAAGGATATATAATAAGGAGCACAAGTATTGTATTGTATAAGTCTTCCGCTGTGTTAATTATGGTATTTATACTAGTATGTGAGTGTATTTTAATACGTGATGGATGTATGTGTCTTGTATGTATTTCTAACCGTATTGGCAGGGTGATCGTACGTATTTGGATACGTAAAGTATACGTATTTCTAATAGTATTTCTGCAGGTGTATTTTATACGTACTTGTATACGTATCTTTATACGTACATTTATACGTACGTCTATACGTACTCTTATACGTATTTTATACGTACATTTATACGTATTTTTGTGTAATTGTGTATTAAGCATGTATTATGTTCTTTACAGTTTTTATGTAATTATTCTATGCTATTATGTGTTTGGCGGTCCCTTGATTAAATGGGACAGCCTAGTTACTCGCCACTGACGGTGGACCCCCCCCCATGTTCCAGGTGAAGATGCAGCTGAATAAAGCGGGCTTCGCAGGATGGGCCTGAGTGTTTAGATCTATTTCTTAAGTTTTAGTTTTTCCAGAACATTTTAGTACAATTTAGTTAATTTATTGATCCCAGCATGTTGGGACCGTATTTTCAGTTTTTCTTTGTAATTTATGACTTTTGGATATTTTGGATTTCTAGAAGCCTATTAATAAAAGAATCATTTTCTTCCTAAATTATTTGTTTTTAAGTATAATTATGTTTAAGTGATGATCCGAATGTCGATTCCCTTCGTAAATCGACAAGCTAAAAAGTCGGGTCGTTACAGTTGGTATCAGAGCCATAGGTTTGACCCTAAGTTACTTCTTCACAAGTAACTTCGAAAGTTGAGTGCTTTATGAACCCGAGTGAACCCTAGCCTAATATGGAAAACCTAGATGAGTGAACCATGGGTAGAAGCCAGGGTTAAGACGATTTATCGTTCACGTTTCGCGTTGGCGCCGTTTCGTATGTCGTGTATTTCTTAACGCGATTGTTGTTTCAGGATGTCGATCCCACGACCTTCAAGTTCCTGCCGTCGTCGTCGCAACTTAGAAGACGCAATTCTTACTTTGGCACAGATTAACGTGCGGGTCCAGAATTCCCAGTCGTCTTCGTTCGATCGGATTGCTCGTTTACGTCCTCCGACGTTACTATGTGCTTTTGTGTGAACTAACAATAGGAATGTTTAGGTGTGTACGTACAGGATGACGCCCCCAAGGCCAAACCTCAGACTTCGACGCCGGAACCATCAATTCGTAGCCGTGACCGGTGTTTTATCAGAGTGGCGCAGCAGAAGCGTGGTGAGCCCATAACCCACAGGTCCAGGATCAGATTTCTCGTCATCGTCGTCCTACCAATGATGGCACGTCTGACCCCGTGATGCGCAAGAGCTGGATTTGAGAGATGGAAGAACGGTTCGACGCAATCGGTTGTCCGGGAGATAAACGAGTTCAGATCGCTAGCTACTACCTTCGACTAGAAGCAGACGACTAGTTGGTAACGGTTCGCCGCAGGGAAGAGCTGTGAAGAGCATGACACGGGAAGAGTTTACCTCCAAGCTACGAGAACGTATCTTTTCCGACGAGCTTAGGTGGCAAAAGCCAGAGGAGTTCCTGACGCTCACTCAGGGGACCATGCCAGTTCATACATTTACCGACAAGTTCGCGAAGCTGTCCAGATTTTTCGCTGCAATATCTCCATCGGAAGCTGAGAAGCTGAAGCGGTATATCAAAATGACGAGTCCTCGCATTAGGGTACACGTTACGGCAACAGGTCAGCATCGTTTCAGAACGCGTACGAGACCGCCTTAGAGGTTCAAGCATCGTTCGAGGAGGAAAAGGCTACAAAGAAGAGAACCAGGGAAAGCCAACCAGCCGCAGTCGAGAAGAGACCACGAATCGAACCATTTCAGGAGCCGCAATCGCAGGACGGGCAAGCAACCAACGTTCCCAAGATCCCGGTTTGTAGAGGATGCGAGAACGAACGTCATTCCGGAAAGAGGTGCGACGGGTTACGATAGCGTGAGGCGTGTGCAGTCAATGAAGGCACAAGATTTAGGCGTGACCGAAGAACAACCGGCAGCAATGGTGAGCCGGGTGCAAGCGAAGAACCGAGTCTTCTACGTGACCAAGAAGAGGCGGACGCGCAGCTGACGTAACTACGTGTACGGTCTCCGTTTACGGCTGATCGTTTATGTTTTAGTTGTTCCATTGTTTTCTTACGTGAGCTTCTTTAAGTAAATTTCGAGGACGAAATTTATTTAAGGAGGGGTGATTGTAACGACCCGGAATTTTGGGCCAGAAAATTTCGTGGTTATTAATAGGATTTATTCAATTTAAGTCCAATAGGCCCATTAAATTGGACTGTTCTATTCTTAGCCCAATTCCTTTCTCTTCCAAAATTGGGCCAAAGACTCAATTTATTTCTTGTAATGTCTTGGCCGGCCACTCCTTGTTTTGGGCCAAGATTATTTGATTTAATTTATTTAAGGATTATTATTATAATTTTAATAATTAAATTAATTAAATTATTTTATTCTAAAATCTCTTAGCCCATTCAAAGTTGTTGTTTGACCAACAACTTCTCCCCCTCTTTTTCCTCTATGTTCACGGCAATCATTAGAGTTCTTAGGGTTTTGTTTTGTTTTTTTTTTTTTTTTTTTTTTTTTTTTATTCTCTTTATATATATAGGACCCCTTCTCTCCATTTGGGTCCTATTTGTTATTTGTCCCCAAACTCTAAAGTTTTCTCCATCTTTTCCCCTCTCATATAGCCGTGAACCTCCATTGTTACCTTGGATTAATTTTGCGTTTTAAGGTAACTAAGCTCTTTCATTTAATTAAAGGGTAGCTATTCACATAGTAAATTAGGATTATATCATGAAAATTGTAGGATTTATGTTTGCTTATTTATTCGAAAATTTCGAACCATATGAAATATTGATCATGTTATTCTCTTGATGTATTCATGTAATATTTATGAATTATTATGAAATTTCTTTTGATTATTTTATGTAGTTTATTGAAATCTGAAATTGTTGAATAATTACTTGTATGAATTTATTTACCAATCAAATATTGATATTTCTTGATGAATTTTTCATGGTATCTTGTTTACTGTTTGATTATTAACCATGATTTATTTCGTGGCAAAATTCGTCCTTTTATTATTTATAATATTTTAATCTTTCAAACCGGTAAAACTGTCCAGAATCGGTTTACGAATTTATTAATATACTTAATCAATTCGGAATACTACGAAATTTTATATGGAAGTCAGTGATAATGTTTTACAGCTTGTGTTAAATTTTCGTAATTTTTAAAGATCGTTTGATATGGCATAAAATTCTGAAACCGAATTCAGCCTAATCTGACTGGTTAGTTATAAAATCACTTAAAAATAGTAAAAGATGTTATTTTTAGACGAAATTTACGCACGTAAATACTTGAACCCATATTTAGCTCCCATAAAAATTTCCAGATTTTTAGAGATCTTTAGATGGTCGTTTTTAATTTAATTCTTTAAAAATCAGATTGTATAAAATAGGGCAATTGAATTATTAAAATATGCTATTATTAATTATTGAATTTTCGAGTGGTACAAAATTTAAAGGAGGAAATAAAAATGTTATTTTTTTTATACTAATCTTGAACATGCTAGATTAAATATGTGAATCTTTATTTTAAATCTTTATTATTATCATGAAATCTTTAAATCTTGAGATTGTAATTTTTGTTCTTGAATACATATTTATGAATGCCGTGTATTTTGAGCATTTGGGCATGATTATTTTGATGATGCGAGATTGATTTAATTGTATCACATGTAAACTTTAAAAGCTACTTGTTCTCGGAATTAATCCGAGTGAGCCAAAGATTATAAAGGTATATAAAAATGTTATTTTTATGTGTATGATTATATTATTTTATTTTGTCCTTTATTCCATATTTTCGAGTAACATAGGATTAAAAAGATTAGATTTTTATTATAAATTTGGGTATTTTTAGTAATTAATTTGACTAATTAAGTTTGTTAGGAAATTAACTAAATTTGTTGTAACATTTCTAAAATGCCGTGTGGAATATGGGAATTATGGTCAAAGTTTGTTAATTTTTGAGTTAATATTATTTTAGGAATATTTTAATATTTACTTTACGGATAAAATAATTATTAGGGACAAGTTGTAAAGTGTAGGGATAAAAAGGATAATATTAATATTACTAATATTGTTATGATTATAATTATTTTTGGATAATGTTATATTGTTTTGGGATAATATCCGAATGGATAAGTTTATGGATAAGTTTATGGATAAGTTTATGGATAATGTTAAGGATAGTATTTGAAGATACCTAAGATATTATTAGGGATAAGAAAGGAAACAGGGTAATAGATATACATGTTATGTTTCGGTCTCTGGCTAGGAAAGACTTGGTATTTAAGGTGGCCAATACACGTGCCGCACCTCTCTTTCCTGGGACTCCGAACATTTCATTTCCTATTACTGTCACCTAGTATTTCCCAATATATAATATGATTTGATTAATTAAGATATAAAATACAATATATAAGATCACCCTTGCGATGACGCATTGGTCATCAATTGGGTTAATTAGATAAGGACGCCCTTGCGATAACGCATTGGTTATCAATTGGGTTTAGTCGATGCCACTGCTCGATTGGGTCGGACGCATTGGTTCCCCCGAGCAGTTCTTGGTTCTAGAATATGGAGTCGTCTGGTAACCGTGTGATGAGTCGCTACCAGGAGTTATGGCCATAGCTTAGGCTTAGTTCTTGCATTGGAGGACTACGGGTGGGACGCATTGGTTCACCCCGACATGTTTTAGGAAAGTTGCGAACGCATTGGTTCGCTACGAGCTGTAGAAGACAGTCCGCAAAGATTTGTAGTGATTGATTGTTAATTGCATATATATAAAGATTGGAATATATTATGCTTGATATATGATTGATGAGATTGATCGATTGATGATGATGATATAAGTTAAGATATGAACATGCGATATATAAGTTGGAGAATAATGTTAAGTATGATAATGATTTGATAAGTATAGATTAAGATAAGAAAGGATATATAATAAGGAGCACAAGTATTGTATTGTATAAGTCTTCCGCTGTGTTAATTATGGTATTTATACTAGTATGTGAGTGTATTTTAATACGTGATGGATGTATGTGTCTTGTATGTATTTCTAACCGTATTGGCAGGGTGATCGTACGTATTTGGATACGTAAAGTATACGTATTTCTAATAGTATTTCTGCAGGTGTATTTTATACGTACTTGTATACGTATCTTTATACGTACATTTATACGTACGTCTATACGTACTCTTATACGTATTTTATACGTACATTTATACGTATTTTTGTGTAATTGTGTATTAAGCATGTATTATGTTCTTTACAGTTTTTATGTAATTATTCTATGCTATTATGTGTTTGGCGGTCCCTTGATTAAATGGGACAGCCTAGTTACTCGCCACTGACGGTGGACCCCCCCCCATGTTCCAGGTGAAGATGCAGCTGAATAAAGCGGGCTTCGCAGGATGGGCCTGAGTGTTTAGATCTATTTCTTAAGTTTTAGTTTTTCCAGAACATTTTAGTACAATTTAGTTAATTTATTGATCCCAGCATGTTGGGACCGTATTTTCAGTTTTTCTTTGTAATTTATGACTTTTGGATATTTTGGATTTCTAGAAGCCTATTAATAAAAGAATCATTTTCTTCCTAAATTATTTGTTTTTAAGTATAATTATGTTTAAGTGATGATCCGAATGTCGATTCCCTTCGTAAATCGACAAGCTAAAAAGTCGGGTCGTTACATAAACATTGTTTGTGTCGAAAAAATTGAAGTAAGAAAAAGAAAAAGTTTGTACGTAAAGGATGGCAACGTGTTTTCTGCACGATTGGCGAGTTAAGAGCAAAGTTGAGTACTCAACTTTGATAAAAGTTGCAGTTTAGGTACCAAAGTTGCAAAGTTGCAGTTTGGATACTCTAAACATAATTCTACTAAGGGTGCATTCTTTTCACCTTAAAAAAATAAGTTTCAGGTTTAATAAGTTCAGATAATTTCAGATAAGTTCCAATAAGTTATAACAGGTCTAATAAGTTGCAAAAAGGTCCAATAAGTTATAATAAGTTACAATCATGTCTAATAAGTTTCAATCAGGTCTAGGTTATTTTTTTTAATTATTGATTAAATAAAATTAATTAAATTAATAATTACCTTAAATTACTCTTACACACCATAAACCGATTTTATTTTATCATTCTTGTTTGATAATTTTTGTAGAGAAACCAATCAGAGTAAGATTGAGTTAAACTTATTTTTTAATATTATAAAATAAAACTTATTTATTTATTTTGGGTTTGATATAATTTTGGTCCAAATTAAACTTTACTCATCCTCTATATTATTTATTAATTCATCCGTTCCAGTTTGTTAATTTTACTACACGTGAATTACGAAAAATTAAATATGTAGATAAGTTGTTCGTGGAATTGATAATATTAATTAATAATGGGTTTGAAAAAAAGATACTAATTATTACTATTTCCTTGAACGTAATTAATAATAGGTTCAAATGTATATAAAATTATTATTATTATTTTATTTTATTCAATCATAAATAATATGTTCCAATAAGTTTCAATCAGGTTTAATAAGTTCCAATAATGTCTAATAAGTTCTAATAAGTTCCAATAAGTTCTAATAAATTTCAATAAGGTCTAATAAGTTTCAATCTGATCTAATAAGTTAAATTGGGTCTAATAAGTTAAATCATGTTTAAGTTAAGATAAGTTCAGATAAGTTCGGGTCTAATAAGTTGAAGAGAACGCACCCTAAGTTAACTTTTAGCATTTCGTTTTTGTTAAGGAAACTTTTAACATCTAATTATAATTGCTAATTACTTCCATAACTACTAAAAATTACTAATTCGATATTAATACTCACCAAAATCATGGACAAAGATCTTACGGTAAAAAAATTACTTATTCTTGTATTTAATAAATAAACACAATTATAGCAAAAAAAAAAAACCAATATCCCACCCAAAAAATATCAATAGCTATTATGTGAACTTTACATTTTGGTATATGATTTATTTTTAATAAATATCTACATCATTAAAAAATTAATTTGTAGGTAGTTTCCTACGTTTTTTTTAGCGGAAGTAGTTTCTTAGTAATAATAAGTTTTTTTAAAAATAAAAATATAAAATATAAAATTGTTAAAAAAATTTATTGCCTCCATTGGGGTATGGAGCTCTTACAATCATATAAATTATTAAAAAGATTAGAGGGAGAAAAATTGAAAAGATGAGGGTTATACTGAAATCAAGAGGAAGACGAAGCAATGAAGCAAAAAAGGAAAGTGAAAAAAATGCAGAGAGTGACAGTACACACATTTTTTTAATATGATAATGCAAAGGTTATATATTAAAGTAATAATATTAACAAAAGAAACTAACGGAATTTTTAACGATGTTAGTGAAGAGTACTCTTTTTGCAACTTTTACAACTTGGGTACTCAAACCGCAACTTTTATCAAAGTTTGGTACCCAAGTTTGCACTTCACTCCCCAACTAGCTGTAGAGAAAAGAAATCATGCGGCACATACAGTACACACAACAACAAAACATTCTTCTTCAAATGCAAACCATGCAGCCAATCATTGGCATTGCTTTATCTTTTAATATATATACTTTCCCACCAATAACGCTAGGAATGAGAAAACCATTTTAAATTTTTCAAAGGTATTTTTTACAAATAATACAATTCTAAAAAAATAAAATATAAACACTCAAATTCTTAATTTTTTATTCTATACAAATAGAGACACATATTGATAAAATAACTTTCTACGTTTCGTGTGGGGATACAAAGTTCATTTGTATGCAGGTTTACAAATTTCATTCGTATGGGGGTTATAAGGTTAACTTGATAACCAGTTAACCACAAAATAACTTTGTACCTCCCTACAAAATACTTTGAACCCCAGATAAACATTTTTTAACCCCACGTAAACTGTTTGTAACCCTAAAAACACTTTGTAACCCCCCGTAAGCACTTTGTAATCCCAAAATAACACTTTGCAAGTAACCCCCCTCCCAAAATAACACTTTGTAACCACACTCAAACACTTTGTAACCCAAAAAAAAATTTGTGACCCCAAATAAACACTTTGTAACCTCACTTAAATACTTGATGACCCTAATAAAAAAAATTTGAACCCACTTAAATACTTTGTAACCCCACCTTGTAACCCCGCTTTATGACCCCAATTTAGAGGTGTTAGTTCAGTTATGGTTGGACCCAAATGGTTTGGTTGACTTCAGTTCAATTGACTTCAGTTAATTTTTTTCAAATTAACCAATGCAGTTTTAACTTTTCAGTTTCAGATCCAAACCAGTTTAGTTATTTTTTATTTTTGGTTCAAATCAGTTTAGTTATGGTTTTACCCATACGATTTCAGTTGTTGTCAGTTCCTTGTGAACGATTGACATAACAATTTCGATTGTATTTGGTTTACGTTATGGTTAGTCTTCGGTTTTACCCGTACCATTTCAATTGATGTTAGTTCATTGTGAACGGTTGATATATCGATTCCGATTGTATTCAGTTTACGTTATGGATAAATACGGTTCTATCCATACGATTTCAATTATTATCAGTTAATTTTAAATGATTATATTCAATTACATTATGGTTATTTTCAGTTTTATAAGGACATCTTTAATGGTTTTGATCGAGGTAGATATCGAGTATTAATGGGTTTACCCGAGCTTTCTTGTGTTATTCCCCCAAATTAAATAATATGAGCGGATCGTATTCGGTTTTAGCCGTTGAAGTATTTTGTCTTACAATGGTTTAATTTATTTATTTATTTAGTTAAGGTGCACGTTAATGTTATTTATTATGTATCAATTTATATTTAGATCAAATTATCCTTATACTAATTTTGTGAATAGTGTCAAAAATACATTTGTTGCAAAAATTTCTTTATGGAGGAAGTATAACAAATTAACAATTCAATTATTGTTTGGTTTTGTTAGTTAATAACAGTTTAGTTAACTAACAAAACCAAACAATTTATAATTCATTTCGGTTCAGTTGATCAACAGTTAAAAACAGTTAAATTAAATAATAAACTAACAAAACCAAACAATTTACAGTTAATTTCAGTTCAGTTATGGTTCAGTTAAAAACAGTATTTTATTAGGTTGCATGTGTTTACGCAGGGTTACAAAGTATTTTATAGGATATTACTATATCAAAATGGGTCTCTATTTATAGAGTATTAAAAAAAAATGGTGTTTAGATATTATTTTTTTAGAGTACAAAAATACATTGAATTTTGTTTTAAAGTATTTACCTATCTCCTACTATGATTGGTGGAAATCTATAACTATATACTAAAATAGGTCGTTGCTTACATCATATCTGCTACATGTCAAGTTTAGAGAAAAAAAATTCCTTTAGATGACATCATACCTCCTTTGCTTTTTTTAAAAAAAATTCAATCCTTGAATATGGGAATTCCTAGATTCATTAATTAATGACATCATTATACCTCTATCTCTTTTTATTTAATTCTTTATGTATGGAAGTTCCTAGATTCATTAATAATATACTCAATGCTAAAAAATGACAATGATACCCTTGAATAAAAAAAATAATAATAAGATCATTGGTGATGTTTATCAATGCCAGATGTCACACCCTCATAAATTAAAATTTTCTCCTAACATTATTATTGTGATCATCTTTTTATTTCTAACTTTTCAAATACAATATTAAAATTTTCTATTTTTATCATGCACTCCATAATTGTTTTCAATTATATTATGACAATTTTAATTTAAACAAATTTCATTTATCAAACCATGCATCGCATGTGTTTTAGGGTTTTTTGAAATTACGGAGAGGACTAACACTTCTATGCTACACACTTTTCCAAAGTAATAATAGTAAATGCAGAAATAAACAATTAAATGTGCAAAAGATAGTAATAACTCAATTAGCTGCTAATCAGGATTGATTAAGGTTAATTAACAAATTACAAGTATGTGTTGTCAAATCAGCCAATCTTGGGATCTGTGTTGCAATCATTGCATTAATACTTTTATACAAGAATCTTCCTACTTTCTCTTATAAACTATCAATGTGGGATACAAGTTTTTTCCCACTTTTGATGTTTTTCACAACTTTCTATGCTGAACTCTAACTAGCCAGGTGTCTTCCTAAGGTATCGCCACGTGGCCCTATAATGCCATGACACGTGGACCAATAAGATGCTGCCACGTTGCTTTAAGGGCTTCTGTTGGGCTTCTCTCTTGGGCTGATGTGCTTGGGCTCTTCTCTGAGCTTTATGTAATCATGTGAGCCAAGAAATTTGGCTATAACATTTGCCCCTCAAAAGGGGGAGAATTAGACTAATTTTTCCTCTTTTGAACAGTTTTTCTCTAATTAGATCTCTTAACCATCTATGGAGGAAAAAAGGAAGTATTTGAAATTTTGAATGATGGGGAGGTCTATAATACCCCTAATCATTTTCATAAACATCTTTACACGATCACCCCTCTAGAGAGAATTTTTAGAGAAAGTGTATCAAGGCAGAGACTTGAAGAATTTAACTTTTCTCCTCTGTTTTGAATTGAAGTGAGACTCTGGACTTGTTCTAAAAGAGATTCGTGAAGAACTTTGTGTTGATCTTTGCTGGTCGTGAAGCTACCTTTAAAAATTGTTTGTCCGAGACTTCCATCATCCCACTCAGGTATACCTTTCCTCCCTTATTGTTGCTTTGGTTATTTGGGGTCGGTCGTCTTCTTTTACTTTTTAGCAATAAAAATGACCGGGTCCTCCAGTAGCAAAGAGTCTAGAATTTCTGGACCTAGTTGGTCTCTCTGGTCGAGTTCGGAATTTTCTTATTCTCCTCTAAAAGCTCTTACCTTCGTACCTTTGCAGGGTACAATGGCAAGGGTGAAAAAAACTGCGAGACTTTCCAGTCCTTCATCTGAGGACTCGGTCCATGAGCCGGGTCAGACTGAGGTGTGTGAGAATCAACAGACTGGCCCAGGGCCTTCAGGTTCTGAGAGGCCAGAGGCTGAAGAAAAACACGAGCTGAGCCAGGAAAGAGATCAGCAGGGTGAGTTTGGTCAGTCTTCTAGGGTTCCATCCAAGAGGGCTGACCATTTCTATGACCCAATGATGTGTGAGCAGGAGGAATCTTGTTATAATCTTTACTTGGCCAAGCTGGAGACGATGAAAAAAGAGTGCGCCTTTGGAAAGGGGTATACTCTAGGGGTTTCCAAAGTGGGAACGAATGTACGAATCGTCTCTAGGAGGGCTATTCCTGTTTACGAGGCTGTGATTGACCAAGGCCTCAGATTCCCTCTTCATCCCTTCATTTTAGAAATGTTAGAGGGATATGGCATAGGCTTGTGGCAGCTTACTCCCAACTCCTGGGCTAATATCCTGGGATACATAGCCACTTGTAAGATCATGGGATACCACCTGTACTTTCCCTGTTTTGCCAACATGCATTATTTGAACAAAGTCGAAAATAGCTGCGACTCCTGGTACTTTCTTGCTACCAGACCTTCTTACCAAATGACATTCTCTAAAAATAACAAGTGGAAAAACTGGCGGAAGCGCTTCCTTTACGTTTACTTTGACAACCAAGAGTTTGTCAATAAACTGAATTGTATCAACACGGCTCCCTACTTGTGTGGCCGAGATGTTGATCTGCCTCCTACTCATCAACGGGACGATGAGATTTTAAGGAGTGATGCCTTCAAAACCAAAGTTAAATTTGCCGGGAATAAGAAGAACTATGTCCCGAAGGTTTGGGTCCCTGATTAGATTTTTTCCGGGACCCAAGATTTTTGTCTTCAGTTGGGCTAGGCCTTGCCATGGAGCCAGGTAATATAAGATCTTCAGTTGTATATGTAAAATAGTATCTTGGTTATTGTCTAATCAACTCTTTTCCTTTTTATTTTTTTATTTTTTTAGAGCTTGCCATGGCCGACTTACCACCCCACAAGAAGGGTGAATTGACGGGCGATGATTATTTAGACGCCTTGTATGAATTGAAGATGCAGTCCTGGAAGGGCCGTCGGGACGAGACTGTAAGTCCTCTGTTCATGTTTCATTTGCCCTTTTTTTTTAAACCGAGGGATTCGATAATGGTAGGTTGCTTGCAACACTCTGTCTCGCCCTTAAAGAGGGCCGAGAGGGTTTATTGCAGGCAACATTTAAAATTCAACTCACTCGGCCATGGCTTGACCGAGGGAGTGGTTAATGGCAGGTTGCTTGCAACCCCCTGCCTCGGCTTTAAGGAGGGCTGAGAGGGTATATTGCAAGCAACTTTCAAAGTTCAACTCACTCGGCCATAGCTTGACCGAGGGAGTGGTTAATGGCAGGTTGCTTGCAACTCCCTGTCTCGACTTTAAGGAGGGACGAGAGGGTATATTGCAAGCAACTCTCTAAATTCAACTCATTCGGCCATAGCTTGACCGAGGGGAGTGGTTAATGGCAGGTTGCTTGCAACCCCCTGTCTCGGCTTTAAGGAGGGCCGAGAGGGTATATTCCAAGCAACTTTCAAAATTCAACTCACTCGGCCATAACTTGACCGAGGGAGTGGTTAATGTTAAGTTGCTTGCAACCCCTTGTCTCGGCTTTAAGGAGGGTCGAGAGGGTATATTGCAAGCAACATTTATAATTGCCCCACTACCAGCGACGTGGCCAAGTGGGAATGTCAGTAAAATCTTAACATTTTTAATTCTCACACTTAGTGAATGAATATTAACTTTTTATTTTTTGATATAGGCAAGCGAAGCCCCTTCAAGGGGTGCAAAAAGAAAGAAAGGTGCCGGCTCAAGCGGTACCCAGAGAAAGGCCCCTAGCGACAGGGGAAGAAAGAGTAAGGGAAAGGAGACTGTCGTCTCCGAAGAGCGGGTAATCAAGAAGAGAAAAACTTCCCCAGTCAAGGAGGAAGAGAAGGCTCTGGTTGTTCGTCAGCCAGAGGTGTGTGCCCGGCTGTTCAGCCTCCTAATGACGTGTTTGCAGGTATGCCCACATCAGTTGCTCAAAACATTCCCTCGCCCATCAAGAAGATGGCGAGTACAATGGGAGGTAAATACTATACCCACCGAGTAAGGACAGTGCGATCTGTTTCAGATCATACTATTTCATCATCCCCCTCTCATCCAGACTCGATTGTTATTCCCATTTCAGACCCCTCAGGAGGACCAACTGAGGAAGAGGCCGAGAGCTCGGCCCCAGGCCCCCCTTTGCCCGGTTATTCGGGTAAAGAAAAAGTGGCGATCGTCCGAGGGATGGTCAAAGGGGCAGGCAAGGATGTTTCCCACAACCTTAGAGGTTTCTCTGATGGGCACATTGCCCCCATCCAATATGCCTTAGCTGAGGTAAGTAAACATACATTGTGCTTGAAAATGATACGGGCTTAAAAGAGTTTGTCACAGGCCCAACCTATTGAGAAACCCTGAACAACCGTAACATTATAAATACCCAGGGTAACCAAATTAGGGTCAAAAAGGAAAAAGGAAAAAAAAAAAAAAACAACTCTCTCCACTCTCTCTCACCGTGACCCAAAGAAGAAGAAGAGAGAAAAAAAACTTTCAAAACTCAAAACCAAGAACCTCCATACCCATCTTCAACCTACCTTCAACCTCCATAATCACCAAACCACCACCACCGTACAGCCGCCGACCCTCGTCGGACCACCGCAGTAACCTCCACCCTCGTTGCTGCACTTGGTTTTCAAGGAAAAGAAAAAAGAAAAAAAAACAGAACACTCCTTCACGCAGAACCACCGCCAGCCACCGCAGCCGTGTCGCCGAAGCCATCTGACCGTATCCGTCGCCTGCTGCCTTACTGCCACCACCGGTCGTGGTGCCCGTAGTTAGCGCCGTGCTTTGTTGTTGTTAAGTACTCCGTATATCCATATATGTATATGCGTGTATGTATATATATATGTATATATATATATATATATATATAAATTTTTTTTTTTTTTTCTTTTAAAATCTTGGGTTAAAGAAAGTATTTATACATATGATTAAGTAGTTAATGTTATCATCGGGTAATTTATGGAAAGTCTTTGGATAGGTTAGAGCTGCTGGATATTTTTAGGACTCGAGTCTAATATTATTGTCTTCTATATTATAGGCGAGGAATATTACTTAGGCGAGTTCTGAAAGGAAAAGGTGGAGTACCACCAAGTTTATTCAAGGTACGCGTGATTGATAAGTTTTCAGACGTAGTATCATGTTAGGACTTTGCGTATTCTATCATAATTGTCAAGATATGTGAATTTGTGGAACATGACTGTTTGTGACGAATTTAATTGTTTATATAACCTGTGTTTGCAAACCAATCAAGAAAAGAATAGGAAGGATTATTTCATGTTCCCAATAATGCATGAATAGGTTCTTTGAATATTTCATGCTTCGTTAGTAACAATTTATTTTGCATATGGACAGGTTGTCCCTTTTGAGTTCATTAGTAGCAATTTATTTTGCATATGGACAGGTTGTCCCCTTCAAGTTTATTAGTAATGCAATTTATTTTGCATATGGACAGGTTGTCCCTTTCAAGTTTATTAGTAATGCATGAATAGATTCTCCGAATATTTCATGCCCTTTAATAGCTTTGGGATTCCACTTAAGACATAAGTTCTTAATGGGAATCTCGTTAAATAGACAAGAGTTCAGTGTGGTTTATCTGAACAATAAATTAAAACAAGTGTTATGTGGATTGTATGATATGTGTGTGCTTGTTATGTGTAATAACTCTCAAGACACTAATCACTTAAAGTGAAAGATTCGGGTAAGCATTAAAACTCTAGACAAGTGCACGTCTGGAGTATTGGCATGGATGTGGGTTGGGGTCACGGCAAGTCTCGTGACTTTAAGGGAACCGTAGGATCCACGTGTTCCATTAGTGGATTGAGCTCATTCCTTTATTTGTGACGTGGGTAGCTCCCATTGTCACCTTCTAGGCATAGACAACTCGCCCGGTGCTTACACTGGCTTCGGCTCTAGAGGGCCACCTAATAATCAATGTGTTTAACAAGGGAATAATAACTAATTACTCACCGCAGCAATTAAGTTTTTGACATGATTTTTATATGCAATAGATCTGTATGCTTATTTAATTGCCATACTCAGCTTTGCTGACGCCGTACAAATTTGGTCTTGCTAATATCTTGACCCTGTGATGACCCAATATTTGGTGAGCAGTCGTTCAGGGTCAAGGTAAGCTTATGCAGGAATTCAGGGACGATTATGGGCTTAAGTGATGAGCGGTATTCTCAACATTAGTAAATTTTGAGAAATATTTTCCAAATTTGATTTAATTTTATAGTTTGGTTAACTTTAAAACATTCCTTTTATTTAGGTTGGATTTATTTTGCAATATCTCTCGTTTGAGTTGGATTAATAATTCCAGGGCCTCAATGGTTCCAAGTTGTAATAGATTTAATTTCTTTTTAACTTAACTTACGTACTATTTTATTTCCGCTGCAAAATTCTGAGTAAGCCGATACGTTTCCACACGTGGCGATAATACTTTAATAATTCTCAGTATTTCTTGAAAATAGCATTTATACTTTGATGAGAATTATTGGGGTGTTACAGTCATAGAAGCCGACATGGCTTATAAGAGAAAGGTGACCGAGGCCTGGGAGTTGGCCTACTCGGGCGCCGACTTTGGGCGTATGAGGCGCTTTTTAGACTGGGTGGACATCAAATCTGTCTGCGACAAAACAGGCCGCGACCCCCCTCCTCTTCCTGAAATATCCGAAGGTGAGGATGAAGAAGAAGAAGAAGAAGAGGATGATGACAATAATGCTGAGAGCTAAGCCACTCTCCCCTTGTATAGTAGTTTTAGCTAATCTTAGTTTAAGTTAGTTTTTAGTTTTTGCATAGGCGGATGGTCCGCCATAACCTGTAATAATTTTAGATTTAAATGAATAGGACAAGATTTTATATTTAAAAAGTCTCGGCCTTTAATTTTATGTTCCAGCACTTTGAATTTACTTTTAGTAGTATATTATGCCCCTGAGCAATGCAATCGGTTTACAAAGTCTGAGTGATTGCTCGGCAATTTATCCTGGCAATTGTTCTTTGCCAAATAAGTTGGGGGCAATCAATCAGATACCTGATTGCCCTTAAACCGAGTGTATTTCTCAATGTGACATTTACACATTTTAGGGCTCGTCCCATCCTGGTTGGGTTATCATTCGAGATAAAAATTGCCCCTGATTGGGCCTGAAGCAGTCCTTACCTGGATCTGCCAAGTGGAATTCAATTTCCAAAAATGGGCCTTTGCGGTAGGCCTTAAAATAATAAGGCAAACTTTCAGGAGCTTTTCTAGCAAACCACTTATATTGGGCCCCCAACTTGGTTTTAGGAGCAATAAATGCTATAGGGGTGAAACTGGAATAGCAGAATTTGTGGAACTCCTATAAATACCACTTGCTTCTCTTTCATTTTTCACAACATAAATTGCAATTCTTTGAGAGAGAAAGAAGAGAGAGAGATTGTGAAAGGTCGTTCTAATTTTGTGAAAAAGAATGTCTAACCAGTGGTTGCCCAAGGAGGAAGATAACCGTAACAAGCTTTCATGGCCGAAGCCGGAGGGTACTACAGATGATGATGATGATGGAGAGAAGTGCGCCCCGGGGGGTGAGGGCTCAACTCATACGGGCAAGTTGCCAGTGGAGGAGTATGAAGGTTTCATAGATGAAGAGCGCTTCATAAATATGAAGTACGAAGCGCGACTGAAGGAATGGGAAGCGATAAAGAAATGCGACGGTGAGGGCTCGACTCGCGCTGGAAAAGAGAAGAAGAGCAGTACCTCTGGCCCCAAGAAAGAAGAGAGGCGGCCTGGGAGGAGAGGGAACATCTGGAGATGATCCCCCAAACTCCTGAGGAGGTGGAGTATAGGGAAAGGGTAGAATTGGCCTGGGACAGAGCGTATCCATACAAAGACTTTGGATACTTCAGTCAATTTCTTGACTGGGCCGACGAGAGGAGCTGATGTGATCGAACTGGTCGACCTCGTCCCTCCACTCCGGTGATACCCGACCCGGATGAGAGTGATTAGAGTATTTGCGCTTAGAATCGGTTATTATTAATAATTTATTATTATTATTATATTATTATATATATAAATATATATATATATATACATATATATATATATATATATTTTTTTTTTGTAAGCCTTCTGGCAAGTGTCGAGTCTTGCCCTCTTGTATTGCACGCTATATTTATAATAGACTTCATTTTATGGTTTGTTTTTCATTACTGATTTTATTATTTGCATAGAGGTTTGGTATTAAATCGCCGAGACACCTGCTTGTTAATAACATAGATTTTTCGAATGGCTCGGCCAGTTCCAGCCGAGACACCCTTTAGTGAATCATCTTAGATTTTCGAGTGGCTCGGCCAATTAGAGTCGAGGCACTCTTTAGTGAATTGTTTTTAGATTTTCGAGTGGCTTAGCCAGTTAAAGTCGAGGCACTCTTTAGTGGATCATTCTAGATTTTCTAGTGGCTCGGCCAATTAGGGTCGAGGCACTCTTTAGTGAATCATTTTAGATTTTTGAATGTCTCGACTAGTTACAGCCGAGGCACTCTTTTTATGAAACACCTGGAAATGTATTAGGGGGCGTGGGTGGCCACCCTTCATCCTCGTGAGCCTGGTCACTATTGCCCCTTTTTTGGGGGTCAATTAATGGGGAATGGAAACTTGGTGCTTAGATTAGCACCATAGGCATTTGGTCTTATTACTATAAACAAAGTAGTGGACACTAGCCTTTAAAATATTCACTTTGAAAGTGATGGGGCCTTTTGGGACCTAGTCCTGCCCTTTTCATTAATATTGATTTTGATTACATGGTCTCTAACCGAGATCTTACATGGAAATACTTAAAAATAATACTTAGGACCTCCTGTTTTACCTCGACTGCTTAGATCTTTCTTTTCCTCCCTGACTTCTCATCAGTGACTTCTTTTGGGTTGTCAGAAACCTTAACCTTGAGTGTTGTTAGATAACACTCCCTTGCTGTTTGTTGGTCACTGTGAACCGTGCCAATTTCTCCATTGTTGCACACATATTTCATCATCATTAGATGAGGGACTATAACTGCCTTGGTAATGTTTAGAGTTGGCCGGCCTAATATAATGTTGTAGGTGACCAATTCCCGCACTACCAGAAATTTGACAAACATGTGTCTGGGCTTGTCTTTCGTCCCTATCCTTATCGGGAGAGTAACTATCCCCACGGGGTGAACGGTCTCACCTCCAAACCCTACGATTGGGTGATTGATTGGCTGTAAAGCATCATCCTGGAATCTCAGCTTCTCCAGGCATGCAAGACTGATGATGTCGGTGGAACTACCCGTATCAATCAGAATCCTTATGACTTTGAGGTTTGCAACTTTGAATTCGACCACTAAAGGGTCATCATGCGAAATTTGAATGTTAGGCCGATCCTTCTCGCCTATTAGAACTTCAGGGAACGTTTCCTCCTTCTCTGAGACCATTACTTGGGAGAGACTTCGGAGATGTTCCTTAGTCCCTTTGATAGTTGGAACTCCGGAAGCAAATCCTCCTGAAATCATGGCCACAACCTCAGTGTCGGTCTCTTCGTCTTCCCCATCTTTTTGTGTGTTCTTTCTCTAAAATTTGAACTTGGATTTTACTATGTAAGGTTCCAACATACCCTTTGCTGCAAGCTTGTCTAGCAATCGCTTCAAATTGAAGCACTCATCAGTATCATGCCCCACATCCTTGTGGTATTGGCAATATTTGTTGGTGTTTCTATGTTTGGACGAGCCTCTTAATGGCTGTGGAGCTTCAAAGTTGAACTTATCCTTGATTTCCATAAGGATGGCATGAGGTCGTTTGTTATACTCATAGGCCGACTCGTAAGTTCGGCTTTTCTTGGGAGCATTATGCTCCTTATGAGTGTTTTCGACCGTCCACACCTCTCTCTTATGGTCGTCCTTCTTCTGACTAGATTCTCCATGTTTCTGTGCATTCTTTGTCTCAGGCTTAGTAGCTGAGCAGATTTATGTGGCGAGGATGTAAGACTCGGCTTCCATGAGGATTTCTGGTAAGGTCTGGACCTTCCTCCTTACCATCTCAAACTTGAATCTCGACTGATGAAGCCCTTTGACAAAGTTGTCAAAGGCTACCCCCTCGGGGAGGCCGGGTATTTGCAACATCTCTAAATTGAACCTCTTGACGTATGACCTCAGAGATTCGTTCGGCCCTTGTATGATTTTGCCAAGGTGCATGCTCGTCTTGTTTTCCTGTGTTCTTGGCCATAAAGTGATGTGCAAAGACCATGCTGAGCTCAGTGAAGTTTTGGATGCAATGATCCGGCAAGCTGCTGAACCATTTCTGAGCTACACCTTTTAAGGTGGCAGGAAAGTACATGCACCAGGTCGCATCATCGACCGACTGGGCATACATCAAGTGCTTGTATGTGGCTAAGTGATCAGCGGGATCGGTCGTGCCATCATAAGGTTCGATGTGAAGTGCCTTGACTTTGGAGGCCCTTGGGGCTGTCAGGATGGCAACGGAGAAAGGGGACTTCCATGTGATTTCTCCTGGAGGGTATGATTGAGGAGGTTGCTGAAACTGGGTGGCCGGTTGCATATCCTCTCTGAAGGGCTCGGCTTTGAACGAGCCTTTGGGCATTGGAGTAGGAGTATGCACTTGCGTTGAGCGAGACATAGTCCGCTGAGAACCTCGGAAGGTGTTATCCTTCATGGTTGGGGTTGATGCTGTATTAGAGATGTCAACTTGAGAGTGTTGTTGTGACTGTTGTCTCTTTGCCTTCAGATACTCTCTAGCATCTCTGAAGGCTTGGTTTGTTTCACTGATCAAGGGCTCCCTTCTTGGTAGAATGGGAGCCTTGGTCGTCCTCACCCGCTGGGTGATGTTCTTCCAATCAACCTTTTTTGATTTGGGAGGTGTTTTCTTCTTCTTGGTGGCGCTTGAGACCTTTTTCTTTCCTAGGTCGCCCTTGAGGTCAGCCGGATCCTTGGTAGGCCTTGAGAGCCCGGCTTCTTCAAGGGTCGGCCTAGATGTCCCAGCATCGGTCTTGTTGGCCTTGCCTATCATGTCCTTCACTTGTGTGACAAGCGAGTTCCGTAGGTCGACCATTATGTGCTTTAGTTGGGAGAGAGAGATCAGCTGATCCTCCTCAGGAGAGTGGGCCTCAGCCTGACTCGCACGTTGTGCGGTCTTCTCCCTTCGAGGAGGTCGGTCATGATCTGTTTCTCTTTCGTCCGACTCATGGTCGTTTTCGACCGTTACTAAGGTGGTTTTTGGAAATTCGGGAGTTTTTTCTCCTAAGTCTGCCATAGAACCGTGTCCTCCCCACAAACTGCGCCAAATGTTTTAGGGTTTTTTGAAATTACGGAGAGGACTAACACTTCTATGCTACACACTTTTCCAAAGTAATAATAGTAAATGCAGAAATAAACAATTAAATGTGCAAAAGATAATAATAACTCAATTAGCTGCTAATCAGGATTGATTAAGTTTAATTGACAAATTACAAGTATGTGTTGTCAAATCAGCCAATCTTGGGATCTGTGTTGCAATCATTGCATTAATACTTTTATACAAGAATCTTCCTACTTTCTCTTATAAACTATCAATGTGGGATACAAGTTTTTTCCCACTTTTGATGTTTTTCACAACTTTCTATGCTGAACTCTAACTAGCCAGGTGTCTTCCTAAGGTATCGCCACGTGGCCCTATCATGCTATGACACGTGGACCAATAAGATGTTGCCACGTTGCTTTAAGGGCTTCTCTTGGGCTTCTCTCTTGGGCTGATGTGCTTGGGCTCTTCTCTGAGCTTTACGTAATTAGGTGAGCCAAGAATTTTGGCTATAACAACATGGGCCCTAATCTAGTATATTATAAGTAAAAGTATTTTATTAGGTTGCATGTGCTGAATGGAACATGAAGGATAATGAGCTTGCAAAATCAATTGCATGTACAGCAGGCTACATGGTTTAAAACCATGCAACCTGTTGTATATCAGAATTTGTGAAAGGATGGAGGTTGAAGATGAAGTTTAACGTCTTTTGTTTGTTCCATGTGTAGGAAAAATATGTCCACATTTAAACAAAATAAGTCCAGTTGCAAACATATGTGTGTCATATGAGTTAAGATGTAAGAATATGTCCAGGAGAAAACACATGAGTCTAGGTGTAACAAATAAGTTTCCATGTATGACAAATATGTGTCCATGTTTACAAATATGTGTCCAGGTTTAACAAATAGGTGTCCAGTTTAAACAAATATGTGAGGTTTACAAATAAATGTGTGTCTAGGTTTACGTATATATGTTCAGGTTTAACAAATAGGTATCCAAGTTTAACAATATGTGTCCAGATTACAAATATGTGTCCAGGTTTAACAAATAGGAGTCTAGATTAAACAATACGTGTCCATGTTAAATAAATATGTGTCCATTGTCCATGTCAAAGTCAATATGTTCAGGTTTAATAAAAAAAATCCAGGTCTATGCATATTTGTGTCCGGGTTTAACAAAAGAAACCCAGGTTTAATAGAAAAAAAAATCCAGGTTTAACCAAATACAATCCATGTGCAAACATATTTGTGTCCAGGTGTAAACAGTATCTGTGTCCAAGTTTAACAAATATGTATCCAGATTTACAAATATATGTCCAAGTTTTAACAAATATGTGTCCAGGTTTAACAGATATGTGTCCAGATTTTAAAGATATGTGATAAGATCAAAGTCCTGATGTATGTGTCTAGGTCAAATATATGTGTGTCCACATTTGTGACGCGCGTTAGTTTTTGAGCCTATATTTATTTGGACTCATAACGCGTTTTGTTATTTGGGTTTAGACTTTCTCCGATAGTGGTATTGTGTCAGACGTGTCTGGCACAATAATATCTCAAAAAATAATATTGTCATAGATATCAACTATGAAAAACCTTTTCAAAAGGTTTCAATCATGAACAACCTTATTTTAAATGTTTCAACAAAGTTTTATTTTCACCCATATAATACAAGTACACAAGTAGTTACTCAAAAATAACCTATCATATCAATTACATACTACCCAAGAAATTATTATCCCGTATTTTAAGATCGAGGAATATTGATTGCAAAAATTTAATACATTCATGTATCAATTTCATCGGTCATTTTCAAGTGATCCGACTATTTAAAGTTAGTACATAAGTGAAATAAAACATAATTGGATTTTGTAAAACATAAGCGCTTATATTTGTGATTTGTGAATTAACAACTAGCTGCACAACGAATACACTCTGATGCACGATGAAATTTTTACTTATAGTTTGTACCTTTAAAAATAATTTTTCCTAAAGCTAAATTAGCCACTTTGCTAGTGTTTAACTCATTAAATGTGAACCCCGACATATAGCACCTAGGGTTATACAACAAAAGACGAGCTTTTAAAAACACAACGAACACCTCAGCTAGAAGGAGGTGGAGGAGGTGGCATCGAATACTGTTGCTGGTAAGGCGGCCTACCAACTAACTGCTGAGGCGGAGGGGGTGGCCTCCAACCAGGCGGACCGCCCATTGACATAGGAGGAGGAGGCCTTTGCATACCTTGAGCTGCTTGAGGGGGTGGAGGCGGCGGCATCATGTTTGGAGGTTGTACTGGCCTGAACTGTGGTGGAGGTGGCATCGAATGTGGGGCTCCTTGACCTTGTTGCTGCTGGGGCTGGCCACCCTGCCAAGTGTTAGCCATCTGCATAGGTGGAGGGGGATAATTTCCAACCATTGGAGGTGGTGGAGGACGAAACTGGGGCATGGGACTTGGCTGGACTGCACCGTTTGCAACAGGTCGTGGAGCAGGGGGGTTAGGTACAGCACCATTGGCTTGCGGTAGGCTTGGGGGTCCACTTGCAAACATAGTGTGAGGTCTGCTTTTCTGAGTAGTTGGATTGCTTGCAGCTAGAACTCTCTCTGTAAATTATTGAGGGAAAGAAAAACAAGTTTTTTTCTGAGTATGCATTAATAGGAAAGGAATTTCAGGGATGATTTTGTTGACTAGTTCTTGCTAACCTGCAGGAGTGCCATGTCTCTCCCCCTTGGTATCTTTCTTGTATGCATAAGAAACTGTAATTTGTCGATTACAAAGATACTGACCATTCATAGCCTGCACTTCCACAGTTCCATTAAAGTTGTCAATCTCAAGCTAATACATATTTTTTGTCAAACATGTGTAGTTACAGACTAGCCAAAATGGTCCAGCAACAATGCAACTGATGTAGAAAAAAAGAGAGGCAATCTATCCTACTTGAAAATTGTAGCACAACTTGATTTTAAATGCCATGTTTCGTAACTGATTACGAACAATGGTAATGGAAATTATGTTATATGTAAATTTGAAAAGAAAATCAACATCGAGTCCTATGGTGGCGCTAGGCTAGCTTAGCTCCAATTCAAATATATCCACTCCCATCCAATAGATACTCACTCCGTTTTTTTAGATATAACACTTTGACTTTGGCACTATTCATCCGACTCACTTTGACTGTTAATTGTTATTTATATATAAAGAAAAATATAGTCATGTGGGATTTTGTTGGATTCACCTCGGAATACACTTTCCAAATATATAATTTTTACACATATTTAGAGATATTACGAGTCCAAGTTGTACATCGGCAAGTGTGAAAAAGTGAAGTGTTACATCTAAAAAAAACAGAGGGAGTATATAGTAATGGAAAATATGAAGAAAATTCAAGTTTGGAAATAAGAATGTGTTTTCATGAAGATTATAAGATGTATTCCCTTGCAAAATTATACTTTAAACTAATTGTCATAACCAGTATTTATTATCAACAATCAAGCAGGCCGAAGGGATGAATGAACAAATAAATGCAGAAGAATCTGAGATTAAAAATAAAACAAATATACCATACTCACAATTGTCCAGGGGAGGGGGGGGACGGACGGAGAGAGAGAGCAGGGGAAGCATAAAAGGCTGCACATACCTCAATAGCTGCATCAGACGCCTCAAAAGAATCATAACTAATGAATCCAAAACCACGTGAATTTCCTGTTTCCGGATCTCTCATTATCTGCAAGAAAGAGCTAACCAGAATGAGCATGTACAGCAGTTATAGCGACCTAATTTGACTTATTTTCCAGAAGGAAATCATGCTGATCCTAAAGAATACAAGATAAAAATGCACTGTATTCAAGTACAAAGTTGCAAGTTAACAGGTTAACTTGTAAAGGCAGGAGTCCCATGAGAGATTGAGAGCCGCAATATATGTGGTAGTATTATGTTACTTGCAAGTTGGAATCTTCATTCTCTTAAAGTACTTGAAGATCCTCAACAATCCACCATGGATATGGACACCTAACATGATCTCAGTTTGACACTTGGCACACACATACCAAAGTCCAATTGACATAGAAGTTAATACTTGAACAGGACATCACTCCATTATGGCTTTTAAGCATTCTACGTGCTATTTCTTCTTTCAAGTTATGAAGGAAACTTGTCATTAAGAAACTTATCAAGTATCAAAGTAGTAATGTGAAATTGAACCTCGAAAGTAATGTACAGAATTCAATAATTCCCCAAAAGACAAAGCTATAATGTGCATGACAAAAAGATGAATACACAAAATGGATGATGAAGGCAGCAATAGTAGCGGAAGGACATGCATATCCAATAATATGGTTAGCATCAGAGAAGAATGAACATAATGCATACTTGCAGGTTGATTAATAAACAAAAGGTACATGCAGGTGAATCATGAAATCAATAACTACAACAATGACGAGTTTTCACAGAAATGCAGCACTACAGATACGCCAATAAACACTATACAGATGAAACAATATATACCTTCGGATTTGACACGATTACTCCAAATGCACTAAAGGTATCATACAGAAGTTTCTCATCAACATCCTGCAACCCAAAAAAAAAAAAAAAATGACGTCATCAGAAAACACAAACTCTGCAGAAACAGAAGGAAGTGGTGACTGAAAGCATTTTCTACAATACATATATGAATGATTTTTGATGAGGAAACTAGGAAACCAAGGCAGCAAGTGAAAAATACAGAAAAGAGAGGTGACAATTAAATCTTACAGGGTCCAGATTCCCAACGAAAAGATTTGCTCCAACATCCAAGCTCTTTTTGTCTTGAGAAGCCTAAAATAAGACAAGAGAAAGTAAATCAAATAGAAGCTATGTATTTGAAGTCCAAACACTTTAAGATGGATGCACAAAAAGCATTTAAAGCCAAAACACATTGTGACAGCAAATAATATCAAGATACCTTATTTACACGAACAGGTTTCCCATAAAGCTTGATCATATTAAGAACTTTGATTGCCTGAAACATAGATGCATATGGTCATGATCATAAATATGGTCTGTAAAAAATTATCACTTAAGCATTGCCAAACATCCTAGCAAGTAATAGAAGCAGCTCCCAAGATAAAAAGTCATACATAGTCAGCATCTTCTTCACTTCGGAATTCTACAAATCCATAACCTTGATGGAGGTTTGTTACTCTATCTTTTGGCACATAGACATTAACTGGAAAAATACATAAATAAATTGTTAAACATAAGATTTAGCATCATAAAAGCAAATGGAACCATTTAACTTTGAAAGATTACCAACAGGGCCTGCTTGAACAAACAATTCCCACAGCAACTCTTCAGTGATCTGCAGCATAACAAAACAGCAAAAATAATCAGAGAAAATTTTGATTTCAAAAAATTTTAAATTATTTAGAAAATAGTAATTTCTGCTGCAGCCAACAAAGAAAACTCTCGTAGAACCATTACTTCCAATATCCAGATAATACATTGTACAGTTTCGAGTGAACTCCTTTTCAACACTTGATCTTCTCTTGCTGCTTTTAACGTTTTTTCGGTTTTCCTCTCTGCTGCATTAATGTAAATTGTGATCCCATATCTCTCCATTTTCTTATCTTTTTCAATTGCTAAGCAATTCTGTTTCCCAATATCAAAGAATGACCAATGATTGTTTAGACAACTTAATTCCTAGGCCTCTCCGTAATAGAATCATTACAACAAACCATTTAGCACGCATTTTGAGGAAAAAAATTAATAAAAAATACTTTTGAGACTGGAATCTATAATCTCATTCTTGGTTATATTAAAATTATCTTTGTTTAATTTGTTCATTTACACCCTTGAATATTTTCCTTAAAAATAGGTGCAAAATGATTTGTTGCAATCAATTTATTACAGAGGAAGTAATTAGTATCCCTTTTAAAATCCACAAAAATGAACAGTAACTCATTATACCCATTGTAACAGATTGACTACAGGTTTTGTTTTGATACCCATACCAGTACCTTGAATCAAATCGATCTGTCATTGGGTATTTTTGAACGTCTTTCTTTTGTTGAGATAGAAAATAATTGCCCCATTTACAAACAATAAAGGAAAATGGTGTTCGAATAAGCTTGATTGTGCCAGACTTGTAAGACTCACTCGATATTTTCTGGCAATTTCCTGTTGTCAGAAAGGGAAGATGCAGGATCCTGAAAGTTAATGATACAAATTTTCTATATTTTCTCATAAGTATCAGGACTGCAAGCAAATTTAGACAATAGATCTGCTTACTTCAATGGAATTCCAGGAACTGAACAAGACAGGAGTATTGCCTTTTAAGCATTAAAAGTGTTATTGTAGCCTTAAAAGCTCAAGCACATACAATGTTTACCAATGACTGGTAAGGTGCTAGCCAAGGCAAAAAGTTAGACAGAAAAGTTCCTTTCATATGCAAGGAGAATACAGCTTATGAAACAATGCTCACAAGTACGCAAAGATTCTATTTGTCATTGCTCATCATGCCTAAAAAGGTGATAAAAGAAATACAAGGAATTGGACTGGAGATGATATTGCATCTAAAATGGCACTAGTTGCCATGCCTGGACAGAGCCGAGGGAGCAGGGGCGACCGCCCTGGGCCCAATGTCAAGATACCCATTTTCTGAATTGTTTTGACATAGTATATTGATATTTGTTGAATATTTTACATAAGAGTGCTTAGCTTGGTGATTTAGTAGTAGAATGTTTGCCTTAATCTTGCTTTTGCGGTGCCATGTTCAAATCCGGCTGCTGCACATTCTAGTACTTTGAATTTTCTTTTACCTTTTTTCTGCAAATTTCCCTTATCTTTATTTTTTGTTCTGTTTTCTTGTCGCTTTTTATACACTTTGTAATTATTTTTTATTTTCTTTTACCTTCTTTCTACATATTTTTGGGTTATTTAAGAATATCTCACCTTTTCTCCAATGCACAATTATTATTTTAATGATTCTTACATTTTCCTTCGCATCGATTGGATTAATACTTCTAATACTACTCTTTTAAATTTCTTTGTTCTACTAAAGCTTATTAACTCCTATTGATGATTTTACCAATATTATATCCTTATTGTACAATCTTATTTTATTTCTAATCAATTATAACCTTTATTTCTTACTTTAGATAACAAAACTGTCTCTTTGATACTCGAAATAGTCCCTCCATGTTGTTATCTACTTAGTTTCCCTCCATCTTATTATCTAGCTAGTTGTATTCTAGATTAAGGTCAAGCACCATTATATTCATATCTGAATATAAATATATATATATACCAGAGGCATAACTGTAAATATTTTTTTTTATAAAAGAACCTTAAAAAATATAAAGCCTTATAAATACATTCAATCTTTTGAGTTTAATATCCAACCTTATAAATACAATATTCAACAAATTAGTTTAATATTTAACTTTCACAAGCTATTGATAATATTTTTATTTTAATAAGTTTTTCTTACTTTATAAAGGTTCTCAAATATAAAGTATTTATAGATATGCCCCTTAAATTTAAGACTATGTGCATAACAAGTCTGAACTAGACATTTCTTTATCAAGGTCTTTGGTTTTACTATTTTCTTTTCTGAACAATAACAACCTAAAAGTAGGTCAAGCACAAATATCTATATCAAAGCTTATTTTCCAAAACATTATAATTAGTTGAATGATTTTTTGTTTACGTTATCCTTATATTTTTAATTGTATTCCGAACCTTTTTTTAAAATATGTAAAACTTGATTTGCTTTTCAAAATAAGTTCTAAACTTAGAAGTGTATATCAATGTCCTCATTTTTAATCACGCATTATATTAGAAAATTTATTTAATACTTCTAAGCTAACTTATAGGGCCCTTATTTGTTACTTCACCCCGGGCCTTCATATTTTCAGTAACGGCCCTGCCAATTGCTTGGAAAAAAAATTATTTGCCTAAGGTTTCTAGTGGTCTTAGTGTTAGACATCTGGAGACTTGGCATATAGTAGCGGTAACAAAGCTGTTACAGGCACTTGCAAAAAAAGTTGATAAGCTTTGGGCAAGGTCGGCACATACTTATATAAAGCATGATATTGTGTATTTGCAGCTGGCAAGACAAACATGACCTGGATGATGATTAAGATATTTAAATTGTCAAGACTAAGAGGATCAAAATCATCAAAGAGGTTGTTACAACATGGTCCTGCACAAAGGAGTCCATACTGTGAAAGCCATGTATAGAACCCAGACCCTATAAGGAAGTCAGCCTAAAGTTTAAAGGAGATATATATGCAATAATTTAACCACTGCACAAAGCCTTTTTATTAAAGGGTTGATGCTGCATAAAAGAATGAAAAGTATTGATGGGTTGAGGCAATGGCATGTAAGCTGTGATGAAATTTACAGCACTTTTTCTATGCCTGCGAGTTCAGCACTAACATTTGGAGGGCAGTTCTGCAGTTTTCAGACTACAGCAAGAGCATAGGTTGCCTTGGAGATGAAACTGCAATAGCAGCAAAAAAGTGTGTAGATGTTCAACTCCAAAGGCTAAGCTATTGCTGAAAAAATTTTATTTGGATTCAATGAAATGGCAGGAGATTCACCCCAAGTAGGAAAGAATGGCCTGCACTATAAGAAGTGGTGGTACAAGGACGGCTAGTAGATGCACTGAAATTCACATAGATACTATAAGAGCTTTGAGTTGCTTACTCAACCTTTTCGAAGGTGAGGTTATTGGGTTAAATATACTTTGTATATTCTGAGTCAAGAGTGCTTCTTCTATATCTCATGATACAGAAGCCAAGGTAATCGGCACGATTGAGCTATCTCTTAACCTTGCCTAAGGGCTGCGCTGAGGAATTGATTCTTCTCGTTACGGCCAAACTTGGTTTGCAAACCTTGACAAGGAATTCTCCTTACTCTAAGAAGTAAGTGAGTATAAACTCTGCGTACAAATTGTATAGGTGCAGAAAAGATTTAGTCTGCCACCAGGCAGCACTCCGGAGGTTGTGTGGGCCTTGGTGTTTTCTTAATAATTATTTTTCCACCATTGGTAAATAATAATTCAAAACAAAGATAAGTTCCAATAAGCTTTGATACGATTAGATCTTAGTTCTAAAAGCGCGACTAGACACGCCTCGCTCTCAAGCTCTGGGGAATGGACTTTTTCTAGGCAAGGCTCAATCACCTACGAAAGGCGCACACCTCGTGCGCCTCAAAGCGCCTTTTGTAAGGCGCGCCTTTGCGCCTCAAGGGAAATAGGTAAGATTTAAGTAATAAATTGAAGAATGAAAGACTTTTTTTCAAATTGAGACTACCTTACCTTTACGTATATCATTATTTACATTGATAGGGAATAGGGATCTTTTTAATTTGTATTGAATAATATCAAAGGAAAAAAATTAATAGAAAAAAATATATAAATGCATACGCCCCGCATACAAAAGGCACGAGCCTTCGCCTCGCGCTTAGACTCCAGGGACCATTTGCGCCTTGCGCCTTTTAAAACTAAGGATTAGAATTACATGACAAAATATCATTCAAAAGATGGCTTTGATCAATAACCTATTAGGTAGTGATACAAATACACCAAATGATGAACTGGCAAATGCTGAGCTTACAGCATACAGCTTATGGATAACATGGAAGGTACACATGCTGGATGATGGGATGTACAACAAGCATGGTACAACCGTGCAACTGGGATACTCGCACAAAAGAAGGAGCTGACTGATGATGATGTGGCCAATTTTGTTTGTCAGTAGTTTGTTATCCTTGTCCAAGTTTATTATGTCTTTTCCCAAATTTTGTTAGCAAGGTCTATTTAAAGTCCATGTGGAATAATATATCAACACAATCTTCTCTCATTTCTCTAATTACTCTCTCTATTTGACCCTTAATTTTGAGTTTCCTCTTCAAGTCTCTGGTTAAATCTGACTTCACTGTGTAGCATATCCTAAATCTGATGAGCACTGATGAGCATGTAGCAGAGCCACGTTGAGAAATTAAGGAACCAAGAAAGTGATCTTTGTGGTGTTTGATAGAATGAGCAAATACAACCACTTCATTGCCTTGGCTCACCCCTTTACAACTATCACTATCAATCAAGCTTTCATAAAACATGTCTACAAATTGCATGGCTTCCTTAAAACCATCACTTCATAGAGAGATAAAATTTTCCTGATTACCTTTTGGAGAGAGCTACTCAAGCTGCAAGTAATCACTCAACAACTATCCACATCCTACCACCCCAAACTTATGGACAAACTTGAAGCCTACCTCAGATGCATGTGCCATAACCATCCACGCGACTAGGAAAAATGATTATAACTTGCTAAATATTAGTATAACACCAACTATCACACTGCCATTCAGAAGCCCCTTTTGAAATTGAGTATGGCAATGCTCTACCTATTCACAAATCTAATCTGGAGGGTACACCTTCTGTGGAAGCCATTAATGGAAGTTTATGGGATCGGGAGACTATGATACATGAGCTCAAGGAGAGTTTATGCAAGGCACGAAACAAAATGAAGATTCAAGCTGACTCCCACAGGTCAGAGAGATCATTCCATGTTGCCATGTTGGGGAATGGGTCTATCTGAAGCTGCAGCCATATAGGCAGGCTTCTGTGGCATCAAGAACATCTCAAAAACTTGTAGCAAGATACTTTGGGCCCTAACAGATCCTCAAGAAAGTTGGCCAGGTACCCTACACTCTCCGATTATCACCTGAATCAAGGATACATCTTACCTTCCATATCCCTATACTCAAGAAGTACAGAGGGGCCGGACCAACTTCCCCTCCCACCACCCTTAAAATGAAGCTCTAGACACTTCCCAAGTTGACATACACCCACATGCTTTCGTGGAGGCTAAATAGTAAAGAAGAGGAACCAAGCATACAATGGTCTAACACACCCATTGAGGACAGGTTTTCCGTTTTCCTTATTTCGATCCTTGGGGTCAAGGATCCACTCATGGGGGAGGCATTGATACAGCATATAGGTGAAATGGAAAGTGCACATGCAGGATGATGGGAAGTACAGCAAGCATGGTACACCCGGAATACTCGCACAAGAGGAGCTGACTGATGATGACATGGCCAATTCAGTTTAAATTAGATTCTATTTGACAGTAGTTTGTTATCCTTGTCCAAGTTTACTTTGTCTTTTCCTAAATTTTGTTCACAAGTTCTATTTAAATGGCAGGTGGAATGAAACATCAACACATTCTTCTCTCATTTCAGTTTACTCTATTTGACCCTTAATTTCAAGTATCCTCTTCAGTCTATGATTAACTCTGATTAAGCGTCTAGCTACCTTCCACTTTATCCCTGGGGGTCAGGTGTAGCACATCCTAGATCTGATCAACACGTACCTGGTAGCTTCTCAAATAAAGTGCTTGGTTGGGTGAGGAATAACTTTTAGAAATCTAGGTTTTTCATTTTTCTTGTTTAGTTCAGAAAGGAATGAAAATTACCATAGTCTAAAATGATCCTTTCAAGAGTGGATAACATTTTTCCTTTCTAAAGTAAGGTAAGCCATATTTTCAAAACTTCCTCATCTTCTTCTCATGCCCATGCTTTCCAAATCAATATTATTTTCCCATCTCTTTATCTTTCATTGAATGAAATCAAACAACAAAACATTAAATTGCAGAACCATTATCCCTTCGAAAATGTTTCAATTAAAATTGCTTCATTTCCCAAGCGAAAATCTTGCTTTAATTTCCGTGTCCCTCCTTCACTTTATCCTATTTCATTGAGAATGCAAAACCTAGTAAACTAGCACTAATTTTCAATGAAACCCTAACTCTATTGATATATCTTGCAATTCCAGTGGCATTCAAAGTAGGGATAGAGGTGCTGTACTGGGTGGTTGTTGCCTCTTCGCCCTCTTATAATCGAGCTTACTATACCTAGTACCAAGTTAGGTTACAATAACAGGTACCAAGTTAAGTGGTTAAAATCGCAGCAATCATAGATAAGGACATAACTTGACACATAACAGCATATTGTTAAAGCATTCGAAGTTGCTTAGATTTATAAATGTTAAAACATTTCAAATCCCAACGAAGAAATTATAATCTAGCAACGATGTCCATAGTTACCAATCAAAATCAATAATCACGTAGAACATAACAAGACCCCAAAAATAATTTCAAAAGTAAACCTAGTTCAACATACCCTAAACCTTAGCCAACCATAAATCTTACAGTGATAACGAAAAATAAAGCCCAGAAAGGGATGAAGAAGAAGAGAGAGAGAGAGAAAGAAACCTGGGCATCAAGGTTACCAACATAAGCAGTAGCATCTTGATTTCTTTCAGCAGAGTGTTGGCCAAGAAGATTCGCTCCCACTCCAGGAGCTATTCTCGTCGTCATTTTGCTTTGCTTTGCTTTGCTTGCTTACAATTACAAAATACTACTACTACGTTTCAAAACTCTTTCGTCTCTATGTATGAGTATCATTGTATCAATGTCTCTTATGAATCCCCTTATAAAAAGGCTACTTTTGAATTTTGATTGATTAAAAAAAAATTGAAATAAATAAGTGAAATTCTCTGTTGAGAAATTACCGCTTGACTTGAATAATTATTACCCACACAAGTACACATATAGTGTAAAATATTGTATTTACCACTATTATCTTTGCATATAAATAAACATTTTATGTAAAGACTTAAGATGCATCTCTTCTGCTACAATATCAATATGCATCTCTTCTACTTCCTCCTCATTCATATTCTTATTACTAATCAACTATTACTACTACTTTTAACACGTTATCAGCACGAATTCCCTGAAAGGTAATGATCTAAAATTCACTCAATATTTCTAACTTCATTACTCTTTCAAGGGATCATTTTGAGAAGTATGCTCTATAGTTGCCGAAAATTCGGATCTTCTATATCAGAAACTCAAAATGATACTTTTACTAAAATTTACATGCTAAAAAAATGTCATTATAGAGCAAAATATATGGAAAAATGTCATTATATAACTCTAAGAATTTTATATCTATATAGAAGTAAAATTCTATATAGTTGACAAAATTTCTATGTAGAGAAGTATTGCTAAAAAAATGTCATCATATAACTCTAAGAATTTTACTCACCTAATGATAGCAAAATATATCTATATATGGAAAATTTGTCAAAAAAGACCTTTTAAAACATTCTTTTTGTAAGAAAAGACCTTATAAAAAAATTGTTTTGAACAGGGACCTAAAACAAAAAAAAAAGTTGCAAATAGGGACCTTACTTCCATTTTCCGACGTTGACTGTGAATTTTCCTCCAATTTTCGACAAATCTTTTCTTCTCTATTTAACATTTCCTTTTCTTTTCACTATAAATTCATTTTTCCTCCTCCCCTCCATTTTCCCTCCTAAATTCATTTACATAAACCCTACATTAACACTTCTTTCTCACATCTAAAATTCTATTCTTCTTAATTTGGGTTTCCTCATCTCTTACCCCCTTAAATATGAAAGTATTTGTGCAAAATTGGAGGAAATAATGAGTCAACGCCCGAGATTCACAGTCAACGTTGGAAAATAGAGGTAAGGTCCCTCTTTGCAACTTTTTTTTTGTTTTAGGTCTCTGTTCACAACAAATTTTTTGTAAGGTATTTTCTTACAAAATGAAGGTTTCAAAAGATTTTTTTTGACAAATTTTCCTATATATATACTAGCTTTATTAAACTAATCCGGTACCAGAATACTAGGTTAGACTTAAAAAAGAGAATGACCATCATATTTAAATGATCAAATATTATATGACTTAACTTTGGATAATTAATTTGATGATTTATGGACAAAATTTCATGCAAAGTAGTCATGCATATGGTACAATACAAGGGAGTACACTCTTCACTTATTACTTTGTTGCATTTATTTACTCATGCATTATTTACATTAAATATTACATTATTGTACTATGCATCACTATTTAGATTTTTATCTTATTATGCACTAATTGTATTTTACATGTTAGTAAACTCTTCCTACAATTGTCATATGACATTTTGACTTATTTCTTACACCACCATACTTGTATGTCTCCATATTATTTTGTTTGCATTGTCCATACTTATGACTAACTAGTACCTATAGTCCTATCATATAATATTTTCTTTCAAAAAATGGTAGCGTAACTGTATTTTGCTCCTTTACCTTTTTGTTTCTTCCAAAAAAATATATATAATAAAATAAAAAATGATGTATCTTTTATGATACATGAAATTTTTGTTTTCGAACCCTTGACCTCTTATACTGATCAAGAGTTTTCGGACCACTACAGCTTATGTTCCAGTGTGATATCTTTTGATCCTCTAAAATATAAAAGTATTCCATTTTTTTCACATTAGCTTGATACAATAATTTACCATGATACTGTGTCTAAACAGATAAATTTATACCAATAAAAAAAAACTACAAATTTTTTCTGGAGATTACTCCTATTTATTTCTATCATATCTTTTTTATCTTATCATAACTTTTACCTTATACTATTCATTTTTCTCCTCTCTTCTTCATCCATTAAATCAATAACAATGGCCTCCACTGACAACCACCAATCATCATCCTCCATTAAAGAAGATTTAAGAGCATTAGAAGTTTATTTACTTCTAATTGCGGCATTATTTGTACTTTTTGTAGCTATTATGTTTTTATGATTATCATAACAAGTTTTTTTTTGTTGTATTTTGTTGTATGTTTAATGTCATTATCCTAGTGTATTTTGTTGTATGTTCAAAGTCATTATCTTAGTTTTATTATTTTCTTGTTGTTATCTACTACCATCATTTTCTTGTCATATTTTATTTTATGCTTAATAAAATTATTTGTTCAATTTGTTTTAATAATGTTGATTTGCCCACAATCTTTCCTAATAAACTAAGGGTGTGTTTGGTTGGGGGTATTAATCAAAGAGAATAGGAATCAACTGCCCTCATTCCCTTTTATTATGTTTGTTATCACTTTTGCCATTCTCATTCCCTTCTCAATTCCCCCATTCTAACACTTTTCCATTCCCACCCCTCCCCCTATCTTTTGAATTCCCTTTCCCCACCCTTGACCTAACCACCACCCAACCACCCCAATCCAACCCAGCCCCACCCCCACCCAGCCCCATTGCCACCCACTCACCCACCACCACCCCCACCACCACCCCCACCCAACCCAACCCAGCCCCACTGCCACCCCCACCCCAAGCCAACCCAGCCCAGCCCAACTGCCAGCCCAGCCAAGCCCCACTGCTACCCTGCCCCAAGCCCCACTGTCACCCTGCCCCAAGCCCCACTGTCACCCCAACCCAGCCCCACCCCCAGCCACACCCCCACCCACGAACCCAACCACTCAGCCCCACCCTACTAACCCTAACCACCCAAATTAAAAAAAAAAACCCAACCACCTCCACCACCTACACCACCCCCAGCCGCACCGCCTCCCCCCGCCGCCCCTTCGCCACCCCCTCCCCACCACCCTACAGCCCCCAACCACCCCCCACGAACCAAAAACCCCCAAACCAAAAACCCCCAAACCAAAAACCCTAGGTTTTCGAATTTGGGGGTTTTTGGTTCGTGGGGGGTGGTTGGGGGCTGTAGGGTGGTGGGGAGGGGGTGGCGAAGGGGCGGCCGGGGGAGGCGGTGCGGCTGGGGGTGGTGTAGGTGGTGGAGGTGGTTGGGGTTTTTTTTTTAATTTGGGTATTTGGGTGGTTAGAGTTAGGGTTAGGGTTTTGAGGGGTGGGGGAGGGGAGGAGGCTGCCGTGGTGGAGGAGGGGTGGCGCCGGCAAGGGGTGGGGGAGGGGGGGTGGTTTCGTTGGTGGGGGAGGAAGTGGGGGTTGTTTTTGAACTTGGGTGGTGGAGGTGGGTTTGGGGTGGTGGTGATTTTTTTTTAACAAACAACCTTTTAAATTTAACACTTTTGCTTTCCATTCTCCCCCATTCCTATTCTTAAAGTGATTCTCTTTCCTCTTTGATAACCAAACGGCCCCTAAGGGGGAGAGATGAAGATAATGTACTCCCTCCGTAACATATTAATGGCAACGATTTGACATAAAGTAGAGAGGAAAAATGTCAAATCGTTGTCATTAATATGTTACGGAAGGAGTAGTTTATTATCTATAGTTTATATTACTTACAATACTTTGGCAAAGTTGAAGCATATTTTGTGTAGCAGTCATCCTAGTATTTTTGCCCGAAACAAGTATAGCCAACATGTTCTAACGATGGTAGTGACTGGTGGAAGGTGGTGGGATGAAAATTTTTGATAGAATTTTTTTTGTTATATATAAGAGCATTTTCATCTTTTCAAGTCTTAATTATTATTAAAGTGGAAGACAATATTAAAAAAAGTATTGGTAGGAGCACATTGGCCAAAATTTGTATGCCTGCTGGTGAAAGGGTGAGATCTTCCCCATGAAATGATCTAATACTCTTTATCTAATCGGTTCTCAAAAATCTAACAAATGGCGTCCATTCACATCCATCACAAAACCCAAATTATGTTTGAATTTTTGAGTATATGTGGCAAATTGTTTGGTCATGTCGGTATAGGTTGGTCAATACTAGGTTTCAGTTGCTTTCAAATAAGTCATTTGTCAGTAATGGATCTAATTTCTTTGTTTATGACCCACAATTTTCGATAACAGATTGATCGGTCGATCAAGTTTTGTAAAATGATTTTTTTCAATGTTTCGTAAAAAAAAGGGCTAACTATTTGAGTTTTAGAGTTGAAAAATGTAGAATGTAACTAAAAATAACTAGAAAGCTTTTATCAAAATACTTCATTTCTTTTTAATTGCAAAAAGTGGACCTATACAATATTTACACTTACAACTTAGGGCTTGTTTACTTATTATATTCAGTTCAGGGCAGTTCAGTTAATCTCTATTCAGTTCAGTTCAGTTAATCTCTATTCAATTCAGTTCAGTTCATCTCTATTTAGTTCAATTAATACACTTCTATTCAGTTCAGTTCAGTTCAATTCATCTCTCTATTAAATTCATTTCAGTTCATCTCTATTCATCTAATGTAAATGAGCCCTTACTAATATTTGTGATTTGTACATAATGAAAAAGAGGTGCGTGATAGACGAAGTTGAAATGGTTAGCTTAACTCCTTCAAGCATGTTATTCTTTTCATCCTATAAAACATAGATTCAGATAAGAGAAGAGAAGAGAACTGACTTCTGGGTACACCATTGATTCGGATCGAATATGCAAATCTTAGTTAACAATAAATTTTGTAGAAACATTCAATTCATTACAAAATTTAGATCAACAAGAAAAGAAAATGCTTACATCAAATTGAAAGGGACTCAAAACATAAATAATTCCTCTATTAGATGGTCCGCCGCAAAGTTCAATTTCACATTTGAATTGAATCTAATAAACCTATCAAGGACCATAAAGCTCATGGACATCCATTTGAATAATGCACTACAATATATTCTGAAGCCACTGCAATCTTTTCGTAAACCACAAAAGCCTCTTGCACGGAATGGACAGAAGAAGCAGCTTGACTACTCCATGGGGAGAAACTAGAGGAAATGAATAGTGTCGAGTCACTATGCTACAATTTAAATCACTATTATTTTTTTGTGGTTTCGTCGACAAAGAAGAATGGGAATAATAAAACTGTTCATAAAAGGTTAAAAAGCATACATTCTGGTTGTCTCTGTGACCATGATACTTCGTTCCGATTCCCTTTATCAAGGCTTAAAGGCTGAGAAAACCACAACTGAATTGTGGCCACCGAATCCAAAAGAATTTGAAATAGCTGCAAAATCATAAAAAGAGTTTGATTAGCACTAATCACAAAAGTATGGAAGTGAACTGGTCGCTTGTCATTTGTCAATGATACATTCTGAAAGTTAGTCTGTTATTATCGTTGAAATAAATCTGATGTTCAATCCATGCAACTTTTGCAGCCTGTACAAAATTCCATATTTTCTAAATATGTCATCCCTAGTTAACCAAAAAAAAAAAAAAAAAAGAGTGGGCTATTATCAACCCATATGAAAAGAACAAAAAGCAGCTGCATAATAAAAGGAGGCCATGTAAATATTATCTTGCAGTGGCAGCCTATTCTCCATTGCATGGGAGAAGCTACCAAGAACGCAAAACAGAATGCAGCATTTAGCAAACAATTCATGAAATAGCGAGTTAGGGAAGACACTAGCGAACGTATACATCTTACTTTGCAAAATTGAACATTGTTTTGAGGGTCAATTTGTCCATCATATTAAATGATAAATGATCAGGGGGTGGCTCGTGGCTACAAATTGTCAAATTCCAGTTAGAAAGAATAAAACAGAAGGATCAACATCTCACCAACATTCACTTCGTGCTGTTGCTTTTTATTTGGAACTGTATCAAACTCAACTGATGATTCTGGATTCTGCAATATAGTAACAACAAAACAATTATAGCTTCATAAGCAATATATGTTCTCAAGCATATATAAAGCTAGAAACAAAAAATATTTTACAACTATGTCTAATACAATTAAGTGACGTACACTCAACTTTTTTTCTATTAAAAAAAAAAAAGATATACCTGAGGACTTAATTTCACCCTTAAAAACTGTTTCCCGTGTAAGTAGTACATAATGTTAATGATACATTGATACAAATATTTTTCAGTGGCATATCCAGCAATTTTTTATTCTATGTGTTCGAACACCTATTATAAGGCGAATAAATTGAATTTTTAGCATAATTCTAAATTTAGCATCAAAGTAAAAAAAATTGGAGTGCGAAAGTCTTTTGTATTTTCAGGATACAATCCCTTCATTAGCCTATGCAAAGTTTTGCATATAACCGTAATTAAGGCATTACCGCGGTCGAGATATTAGGCTGCAACGGTCGCGAACCATCCGCATTGCCCGCGAATGTGCTTCCGCGACCATTATGACAATCGCGACCGAAACCGAGATTTAACAAAAATGTTTTCAAGCCACCTATAAAACTAGGATTTTTTGCTTTGAATAATACAATCTTTCAACGATTTGCAAAGAATAATACAACCTTCTGTTTATTCGTGAATAATACAAACTTGGCTTCATTTTTGCAACGAATGATACAAAATCGGTTTTTGACTTATGGAACAGGTTAAAAGGACACGTATCACGTTATGATTGGTCCTTGTAATTTTATTTTTTTTAAAAAGAAAAAAAAATAGAAAAATTGCAAAATAAAAAAAAAAATTATTAAAAATATCAGAAAATTAAAAAAAAAACCACCCAACACCTCCACCAGCCCCCCACCCCACCGCCACACCCAGCCCCCCACCGCCGCACATTCCCCCACCCGCACCCAGCCCCCCACCGTCGCACCCAGCCCCCCTCCCCCTCACCCGAAACCCTAGCCCCGCTTCCCCCCACCCACCGAAACCCCAATCCCTTCCCCCACCCGCCGAAACCCCCTCCCCAACCTCCGACGGTCGCCGACACCCCCTCCCTTGCATTCCAAACCCACCAAAACCCCTAGCCCCACCCTCCCCACCCCCGATTCCCCCCACCCCCGAAACCCCTCCTTCAAAAACCCACAAATCCTCCGCCCCCCGCCCTCGCCCGCCTTGGCCACCACCCCCACGGTCATCTCCGGCCAATTCCGACACCAATGACCCTACCCCCGCCCGTCTTTTTGGTTTGGTGGTGGTGGGGTGGGGGGTTGGCGTTTTGGCTGGTGGGGGAAGGGGAGGAGAGAGATAGTGGGGGTGGGGGGTAAATTATTAATTTTTATTTTTAAAAAAAATTTGATTTTGATTTTTATTTTTTTTTTATTTTTCTGACTTAAAAAAAAAATTAATAGTTTTAACCTGAATAGTTGGTTAAAGGTCATTTGTATCATTGGTTGCAAAATTGAGGACAAGGTTGTATTATTCACGAAAAAACGATAGGTTGTATTATTCTTTGCAAATCGTTGAAAGGTTGTATTATTCAAAGCAAAAAATCCATAAAACTATAAAGCTTTGACTAAAATACTTAAATACAACTATGTTGTAATAATTTCAGTGAAGTTACATGCATGATAAGTTTCCACAAAAATAATTGCACTATAACGGTATGACCACAAAGTAAAAAGTTTCTACTCCTACACCAAACATTCATATAATGTCCCAACATGAAAATCCTAATCCGACATGCACAAAAACAACAAGTGAATAGACTTAACAAATTTCAAGAAGAAAAACACACTCAACTCAATTTTGATGAAAAGGTTCCACTCAATGAGTAGGATTTGGAGCCAAAAAATGCATATAAAAATTATTTAGCTTTGGTAATGACAAAAGTCAAAAGAAAACATATTAGCTTTCTTATTGAAATTAGTTTGTTTAACTAATTTGATTTTAGAATAAAGAGATTTTTTGACTTTTAAATAATAAACTTCCCCTTTTAGTTTCGCTAGTTTGATAAGGGGTGAATGTGACAACAAACAAGGGCAGCAAAAGCCCCAAAAAAAATATTTTAAAATGTAGCTTACGAATTGATTTATGGATGGATGCAACCACCCTGTTGTACACGCTTTTACCGTGGCAATAGCTTCCATACCCCCAGCAGCACCAAGACAATGCCCTATCATAGACTGCACAACAAACAGACATACAGAGGTCTTTAAACTTGTACAAAAGAATGAAGAAGTATCAGAACTTCATAATTTGGCTCTAGATTGGAGAAAAGGAAAGGAAAGCAAAGCAATGCAATCATTACCTTAGTTGCATTCATTTTAATCTCAGATGTATTTTTGAAAACTTTCTTCACAGCATTTACCTCAGCTAAGTCACCAACAATGGTGGAAGTAGCATGAGCATTAATGTAGTTCACCTGGAAAAGTTATAAGAAAACAAGTGGCAAGTTTTAGATTCTAGTTTCTTAAGTTCAATAACAAGCACACTACCATCCATTGCTAAACACTTCATCTACAATCGCATAGTACAGCCACAGAGCATCAACATCTATTAATAAGATTTGAAAATTAAAAGTAAGATTAACAACAGATAAAACATTTTACGACCATCTTTACAGAAACATGAACACAGCACCGTTCACAAGAAAGTGTAGCCATAGATAGATTGCACTTGGACAACAAAGTTTTTTGTTTACAAAAGATTTAAAAAAAAAGGTTGATTCCGTAACAGTTAATTTAAAAAAGCAGAACTTCAAAATTAGATGGCTTCAAATAAGAATGAACTAGAAGAATCTGAATTTTAGTATCCTGTCTTATACGATAAAGTATACAAAAACCATCGAAAAATGCTGCCATTGCGAGTTTTGCGACTATAAATAAGAAAGCTACCTCTTCAGCTGACACACCAGCATCTTCCAGACTCCTCTCAATGCATGAAGAAACACCAAGACCATCAGCTCTAGGATCAGTCATGTGATAAGCATCACAATTGACAGCACCTCCCAGATATTCAGCAACTATTGGCGCACCTCTTTTCATTGCATGTTCCAAGCTCTCCATTACCTTAATGTTAAAAGTGTGATTATATGAAGATGATATTGCATCAAAGAAAATATGCATCCTTGTACACATACAAGTACGAAACAAAAGAAAAGCTTTTGTATCCACTGATCAGCTCAGCATTCAACTAATATAACATTTAAAGACAAGGATAGGCATGAAATATAATATAAAACGTAAAGTTCCCTCAATGCAGACAATGTCACTTGAGTTTTGGTTCATACTATTTTGTAAAAAAAAATAAAATTGTATTATGTAGAGAGCGCATGAAAATCCTTTACAACTCGGAAACACACTCTACGAATAACCTTATATGCCATAAATTACTACTGAACTCTGAATATGTAAACCAAAGGTTCCTCAAGATGCATGCAAGCTCACTTGAGGTCTGTTTCATACAGTTTTGTGGTACCTAAAAAACACATGAAAATCCATGAGAACTCTATCTCCCTCTAAGTCCAATCACCATAGAAAAAGAAACTTATATGCCACAAAGAATTACTAATCACCAAACCCTTTATATATATCCAATGCTTCCACTTATTAAACCAATGCATTTTCCATCATCTCAAGCTAATCACCTCCTTCACTATAGAAAACAAGGGGAGAAAAATACCTGTTCCCAGATATTAACTGAACGGAACTATAAAATTATCCACAATTAATCCTAGATGACCATGCATGTGGCAAATTAATACATTAGTGACCAGTGAATTGCCCATGTACAAAGGAAAACTTACCAGGACACCAGCTCCTTCACCCATCACAAAGCCATCCCTCTCTTTGTCCCACGGTCTTGAAGCTGTCTGAGGGTCATCATTTCTCTGTGACAAAGCTCTACAAGCAACAAAACCTCCCAAACCAATAGGAAGAATTGCAGCTTCAGTTCCACCAGCAATCATCATATCAGCTTCTCCCCGACGGATGTGATTGGCAGCAGCATAGAAGCAATAATTTGAGGTGGCACAGGCAGTGGAAATTGAATAGTTAGGCCCCATCAAACCAAGATCAATGGCAAGTGAAGCAGAAGCCATGTTAGTAATAGAATAGGGAATAAAAAATGGATTTATTCTCCGGTGACCTTTCTCAATCAAAGCTTGAACACCATCAGAGAAAACTGTGAGCCCACCCATCCCAGTTCCCACAAGCACGCCTGCTCTTACCTTGTCAATCTGTAAGCATTACAAAAATCAATTCTTAGAGGAAAGTATCCATAACACAAAAATACAAAATCAGTCCATACATAAAAGATTGAACATATATATAGCAGGAGAAAAGTGACTCACGCGGTTGCAAATTCCAACTAAATAACATGCAGAGGGTTTGTCAAAGCAATATACTGTATTTTACAGAACATAGCCAAACTTTATTCTATTATTATCAGAATTTCACAAAAAGTCTCCGGATTCGAAATTCCCATCTATGTAGAGAAACAAAATGGTCAACTCATATAAACCGGACAACTTTTGGGTTCGGCCAAAACTCTTTAGATCATAACTTTGATATAAGAGCTGAATTCTAGAATAAAGAAAGGAGCTCAATTTCAAAAACACCCAAATTTTTAAAACTTGGCCACACATAGTACTGTTTACTCATTCTCTAGAAGAAGAGGTCCTAAATCCTTGAGCATCATGTTATCTAGCATTCCTGCTGCTCAATTGAATTTAACGCGTTATTTGGTAATTACCATAACTTAGGATTGTTATACAGATGCATGATAATACCATATTCTTAAATCATTTTCCTTAATAAGAATACATCACATAATTTTAGAGTTAAAGATTATATACGAATACTGACTGACATTACGTGCAGGCTGAACATAAGACAAGTTACAAGACTGCCTTTCAATTTTCAATCACTTTATGTTAAATGAAACAAGTCAATTTGAGAAAATCTACCAGAGATAAGAACTAACTTCACAATATATCAACTGAAATGTGTACAAGTCACTTGGGTCCTAGAATAAGTTATGGTGATCATTTATGAGTCTACCTATACAAGTACATAACTTTGCCATAAATGACTATTAAACCCCAAAAAAGCAGGTATAGCAAAGAAAGAAGGCAGCTTTTGCTACAACTAAAATAATTACCTAAAAAAAGTTCATGCAGCTAATGTTATTGGTAACATCCAATACAATAGAAACAGATAGTACACAAATCTTCCAAGCATTAAAAATGAAGCAAAGGCACCAACTGCAGATTTTGTTAAATGTGTCAAGGTGGAATGAGCCCGGATAAACCAAGCTCACAATTTAGCCAATACAATTACATCAACGTAGTTCCTCTTTTCACATTGCCCAAAAAATGTCCAATACAATCATAGAAGAAAACTTATTCAAGTCATTGGGACCCATCCAAACGGATTCATCAATGTCAAGAGTTTCATCAATGTCAAGAGTGTGAGATTTTAAACTTGACAAAGAACACTTTAATAAGTATCAAATACAAAATTTAAAAATAAACCCACCAATAATATTCACAGTAAAAATAGTACTCCCTCCGTCACACATTAATATCAAAAAATTATATATTTTTTTTCTCGCAAATAATATTCCCTCCGTTAGCCATTAATATCAAACGATTAAATATTTTATCTCTCGCAAATAATACCAAATGTTGTTATTAATGTGTAATGGAGAACTAGGTTTTTCTACTAGCACCAATTCCTAATTTCACCCAAATTATTCTCAACAATTGGTATATATGCATCAAGGATCGAGCTGAAATGTATTATTATAATTACTAAAAGATTAAACCTGAATTGAGAAAGAAACAATTCTCACACATACAAACTATATTCCACCAATCAATCGAAAACAACCCGGGAATGCAGAGTTATATAATAACCAACTAGTGATGCTACCAAAAAAAAACAAAAAAATGTACAACTGGCAATTTATCAAGCACTTAGTATGCATAAACAGTCAAGCTGAAAATGGAGCAAAATCCGAAATAATCCAAGCTTGATTATAATAACAAAATAATTCCAAAATCCCCAGTTCTAAATAACATCGAATAAAACGATTAAAAAAAACGACAACCCAGAATTTAAAAAAAAAAAAAAAAAAAAAAACTGACCGTAGAGAGTTTATCACCAGCAAGATCAGCAGATTCAAGAGCTTTTTTGCCAGCAACAATGCAGTACCTCAAACAATCATCAAGACGACGGTCATTCTTCCCGTCAATATAGCCTTCAGAGGAGAAGCCACGGATCTGTCCGGCGAAGCGAGTAGGAAACTTTGAAGCGTCGAAACGATCAATAGGACCAATCCCACTAATACCCTCCAAGAGTTTATCATAGAATACATCAGGGTCATTACCAAAGACAGATACAAGACCCATACCAGTGATTACAACCCTTTTTTTAGGATCCGTTTCACGTTTTGGGGCAACTGCAATTTGAGAAGATGAAGCACGAAGAGTGAAGGAGAGTTTGTTTGGGGTTTTGCATTTTTTTGAATTGGGGTTTTTCTGAAGGGGTTTAAGAGGCGAAGGGCGTAGAGAAGGAGAAAGAAGAGCCTGCATTGTTGCAGAGATATGGAGTGAAGAAGAAGAAGGGGAATTTGGGCGGAGAGATAGAGAGGGAGAAAATGGAGAAGTAATGACGAAATTCGATATGGTCGAGGATGATTGAAAGATGAATGATGATGGAATTTAATGTTAAAAGTTAGGAGACAGCGAGGGGAAGGAAGTAAAATGAGTGAAAGTTGTTCGACGTTGCAGTTGATCTGTGTTACCTGCTTCACTGCTTGTTAGTCGTTTGCTTCAAGTTGGTTTGACCGTTCGATTACAATTCTCATTTGCTAAATACAATTTACATATGCAAAATTCCAATTTAATGATATTTTTCACCTTTACCACATGAGAACAAGAAAAAAAAATGTTGTTGGAGAGTTCCTAATAATTTGCATCTAACAAATTCTTCATAATGTCATTTTGTGATTTTGTATATATTCCCAAAATACTTATATTTAGTTGGTGTCCTGAATTTATATTTTAAAGTTGTTCAGAATTATGTTAAAAATGTTATATTATATACTTGTTAGATACTTAATTGTTAGGAACTCGGAATTGCTCTTGTTGGAGTTAACTTAAAAATGGGAAATGCTTAATTACTCAATGAGCGATGTTTAGGGTATATTACCAAAACATCTTTTATTTAGGTTGTGTTCAATTCGTATGAATTTTTTTTAGGAAAAATTGCTAAAAAATTCTGAAGTTTAGATCATCTTCTCTCATTATTCCCAACTTAAATTAATCCATGAATAATCCCAAATTTGACTCTTATCTTCCATGATTGGTCTCGGGTTAAGGGTAACCTGCTGAGCAGGTTTAAAAATTGATTATAACTCCTTCAATTATCATAAGAAGTTTAATGCCTACTTAAACCTGTTATAGCACCTAATTCATCATATTATTGTCATTAATGAAACCATTCTCTCTCTCTCCTCTCATCATTTTTCCAGCCATCAAGCAACCACCACCTTAACCCCCTCCTCCCCCCCCGCCACCACCACCACCACAACCACCAACGTTAAAACCTTGTCGAAGCCTATACCCAACCACACCACCATCGCAACCCTTGAACCATCGGAAACCGCCAAAAACCCATAAAATCAAACCCAAAAGAACCCCCATAACCACCACATCTACCAAATTTAATTAAAAAACCCCAAAATTTTGCTAATCTTCTTCTCCATTCATCAATAATTCTTGGGTTCTTAAAAAAAAAAATCGTGGGCTCACTCTCTCTCTCCTCTTTGACGAAATTAAATCTCATTATTGCATTTGGTGTGAGGGTGATTTCAAGGTGCCTGAGTTTTTTAATGGTGGTGGTGTTGCCTAAGTTAGCAGGGGAATGGGTTTTTAAATTGTTCGAATTTGAGGCAGTAGAATGGTGGTAGTGGTGTTCCAGATTTGTTAGGTGGAATGGCAATAATGGCGATTTAGATTTGTACCATAAGATTGTGGTAGTAATGGTGGTTCAGATTTGTACAAAGAAATGGTGGTACTTTATGATGGTTTGAATTTGTAGGGTGGTGGAGTGGTGCGGTGTTGGCTCAGATTTGCAGGGTGGTTGTGATTCGTGGTGGCCTGGAAATAAGTGGTAGTGGTTGGCAGTAGTGGAATGTCAAGGGCATAATGGATGGAGGTCAAAGCTAAGGAGGAGGAAGACATGGATTCAATGAAGGATATATTGTACTCCGTAATAAAAGAAGGAAATTCAATGGATGGTGCTTTTGGATTTTTCATTTTTTGGGTTCATTAAATAATTAAAGAAGGAAATTGAAAAACAAGTGGGTCCCACATTTTTTACCTGTTAACTAGGTAACCCATGACACCGGACCAATCATAGAAGATAAGTATCAAACTTGGGATTATTTATGGATTGATCTAAGTTGGTAATAATAAGAGAAGATTGCCCAAATTTGGGAATATTTTTAGTAATTTTTCCTTTTTTTTATCTAATTTGAACTTTTATGATCCGATTTGATCTGAACTTTGCTGATGTGATCTGAATTATTATTATTTGTAAATTAATTGACTTTATTGTCAACATTTTTATACATTATAATTAATTAATGCCTCTCATTACTTATTATAATTATTATTGCATGTTAATACATCACTATTTATATACTTATAATAAACATAAATTATATCATAAAATAAATTATCATTGACAAAAAAAATATATAGAAATAGTAGTGCTACATGACTTTGACGTCATCCCTTGCAACTCATTTTCTACTTCAATTGATTGCCAATTTTCTTATGCTATTTTTGTTGTATCTTATTCATTTCTTTCTTACATTTTGCATCAAAAATATTTCAATCTATACTTGGTTGGACATGTATTATTTCTGAGACTAATTTACCTAGCTCATGCAATCTAATAATTCGATTATAATTAGACAAAAAATGACTTTTGACATTTCAAAATCCATAATTATGTGACAATGTTTTATATAGTTTGACTAACATAAGTATTGTTTTCTAAAAGAGTAATCGTTCATTATAATTGTTATTGTACAACATTGTTTTACAATATTTGTTTACAAAAGTAATAATAATTATTGTTTAAAAATTATTATAATATATAAGATAAGTTGTTGTTGTTCTGATCTCATTTGATTTTTTCCTGATCTGTTTTTTTTGTTATTTAATCTGAATTTTTTTGATCGCATCTGAATTTTTCTTATCTAATCTGAATTTTTTTGCCCTAATTTTTTAATAAACATCAAAATGCTTAAATAATTTGAAATGAATAAAGTATTAATTGGTGCCTGAATCGCGACTCCTAAAGTTGCTCAAAATTACATTATAATGCCAATATGAGATACAATTTTGTACTCCGTATCTAACATTGACAAACCTGGTATCCCTCCTCAAAAATAACCTAACATTGTTATTTCACGTCACCCTTGTGTTTATCCTTTACACACACATACAAAAAAAAAAAAAAAAATTGGCTTATTTTTAAAGTTAAATTATAGGTTTGTTTTGTTCAAAGAAAACTGAGGTATAAAGATTGTATTTGTAATCCCCCGTATTTTTACACCCTAATATAGAGTTATATATAAATAAATATATGATTTTTATACCCTTAAACAGATATCTTATGCGTTTTCTGGATTGAAATTAATACAATGATTTGATTATTTTATTTTGTGGAAATATTAATGTTTTAAATATCTTAAATTATTTTTATAAGAAGTTTTTGGGACGTATTTAAAGGTTTTAATTATCTGTTTTGGGTGTTGTACAAAACAGATAAATATATACTTCGTATATAAAAAAAATATATATATATATATGTATTTAGTTTGAAAAAGTATAAAAGTTTTAGGCCTGTTATCGTAAGCCCAACCTAATGGCAAATCCTAATTTTTCAGCTTTTACCATTATATATACCCTAAGTGAGCCAAAACAGGTCAGAAACCTAAAAGCAAAACAAAATCTTTACTCTCTTGTATCCCTCACCGTGAATCAAAGAAGAAAAAAAAAAAAAATCAAAATCAAGTTCCAATCTTCATCTTCAACCTTCAACCTCCATAACCACCCACCTACCACCACCGAAACCACCGCTAGTCACCATAGCCACCAACTGCCACGACCAGGCTTCCATGGTGGTTCGTGGTTCTGTTTAAAAAAAAAAAAAAAAAAAAAAAAAAAACAGAACAAGACTCCTTCACGCAGAACCCAGACGCAGCACCACTGCCACCTCCGCAACAATCTGACCGTAGCCGCTGCCTGCTGCCCCGAGCCGCCTCCTGCTGCCCGCTGTCGCCGTCGGCCGTCACCGTAGGTAGCAGTTCACGCATATATATGTATATATATATATATATATATACATATATATAAGAAAAAAAAACAAAAACAAAAAATTTTCTTTTATTCCTTTATTCTATTAATTTTCTTTTAAATATCTTGGATTAAAGAATGTATATATATACATATATAATTATTTAACTATTATTATCATTAGATTAGAGATGCTGGATATTTTTAGGACTCAAGTTTAATATTATTGTCTTTTATATTATAGGCGGGAAATATTACTTAGGTGAATTCTAAAGGAAAGGGTGGAGTACTGCCAGGTTTATTCGAGGTACGCGTGATTGATAAATTTTCAGACGTAGTATCATGTTAGGACTTTGCGTATTTCTATCATGATTGTCAAGATATGTGAATTTGTGGAACATGACTGTTTGTGATGAATTTAATTGTTTGTATAACCTGTGTTTGCAAACCAATCAAGAAAAAAATAGGAAGGATTATTTCATGTTCCCGATTATAAAAGAGAATATTGCATGAATAGGTTCTTTGAATATTTCATGCTTCATTAGTAGCAATTTATTTTACATATGGACTGGTTGTCCCTTTCAAGTTTATTAGTAATGCATGAATAGATTCTCCGAATATTTCATGCCCTTTTAGTAGCTTTGGGATACCACTTAAGGCATAAGTTCTTAATGGGAATCTCGATAAATAGACAAGAATTCAGTGTGTTTTATCTGAACAACAAATTAAAACAAGTGTTATGTGAATTGTATGTGTGTGCTTGTTATGTGTAACAACTCTCAAGACACTAATCACTTAAAGTGAAAGATTCGAGTAAGCATTAAAACTCTCGACAAGTGCACGTCGTGAGTATTGGCATAGATGTGGGTTGGGGTCACGGCAGGACTCGTGACTTTAAGGGAACCGTAGGATCCACGTGTTCCATTAGCGGATTGAGCTCATTCCTTTATTTGTGACGTGGGTAGCTCCCATTGTCACCTTCTAGGCATAGAAAACTCGTCTGGTGCTTACACTGGCTTCGGCTCTAGAGGGCCACTCAATAATAAATGTGTTTAACAAGGAATAATAACTAATTACTCACCATAGCATTTAAGTTTTTGACATGATTTTTATATGCAACAGATCTGTATGCTTATTTAATTGCCGTACTCAGCTTTGCTGACGTCGTACAAATTTGGTCTTGTTAATATCTTGACCCTGTGATGACCCAATTATCGGTGAGCAGTCGTTCAGGGGTCAAGGTAAGTTTGTGCAAGAATTCAGGGACGATTATGGGCTTGAGTGACGAGTGACATTTCTGAAACATTTATTTACTTTATAAAATATTTTCTAAATTCGATTTAACGTTTTAGTTTGGGATATTTTAGACATTTTCATTTATTAAGTTGGATTTATTTCGTTTAAGTTGATTCAATAATTTTAGGGCCTTAATGGTTCCAAGTTGTAATAAGATTTAGTTTTATTTTAAATTTAGTACTATTTTATTTCCGCTGCAAAATTCTGAGTAGGCCGATACGTTTCCACACGTGGCGATAACACTTTAATAATTCTCAATATTTCTTGAAAATAACATTTATAATTTGATGAGAATTATTGGGGTGTTACAGTATTATTACTAAATAATTAAAAAAATTATTACTAGAATCATTTTTTCCCCCTAAAATCAGCTCAAATAAATTATTGGGAAATTCTAACTGGTACTACTGTGGTTTTGCCTTTTCTATATGGTACCCAATTTTAATTTTTTTTCCAAATGGTACCACTGTGTTTGGTCTCTACCGTGACACTTCCGTTAGAACTTAATGGTTTACGCTTTTTTTGGCTTGATTTATACGTATTTTTATACGAATACATATTCTTTTACGTATTTTAATATTTATATGTATATTATGCATATTTATCTAAGAATACGTATTTTCATACACATCTTATATGAACTACGTATAAATATGTTTTTTTAATGACACGTAAATCGAGGCTATCCGAAAACACATTTCAGGGCTAATCGGGTCGTTTTTTTGCAAATTGCGACCTCAAAACGGAAAAGGGATTAAAATGACCCGTAAAACCTTGAACGGACTATTTTTTTCCTGACACATAAATCAATGCGCGCAAATCGAAACTATTTGGGGACGCAGTTCAGGGCTAATCGGGTCGTTTTTTTGCAAATTTTGACCTCGAAACGAATTCCTTAAGGATGGGGTTAAAATGACTCGTAAAACCTTGAACATAATATTTTTTTTCCCTGACACGTACTAACCGGGAACGCAATTTAGGGCTAATCGGGTCGTTTTTTGCATCAATCTACGTGTCTGGAAAAAAATAGTTCGTCTAAGGTTTTACGGGTCATTTTAGATCCACCCTTAAGGGATCCGTTTCGAGGTCGGAATTCGCAAAAAACGACCTGATTAGCCCCGAACTGCATTCCCAGGTAGTCTTGATTTGCGTGCATCGATCTGCGTGTCAGGAAAAAAATAGTCCGCTCAAGGTTTTACGAGTCATTTTAACCCCTTATGGGATCCGTTTCGAGGTCGGAATTTACAAAAAACGACCCGATTAGCCCCAAAATGCGGCCCGGATAGCATCGATTTACGTGTCATTTAAAACATATTTATATGTAGTTCATATAAGATGTGTATAAATATGCATAAAAATACATATAAATACTAAAATATGTATAAGAATATGTTTTCATATAAAAATACGTATAAATCAAGCCAAAAAAAGCTTAAACCGTTAAGTTCTAACGGAAGTGTCATGGTAGAGGCCAAACACAAAACACAGTGGTAACATGTGGACAAAAAAGTAAAATAGGGTACCATATAGAAAAGGCAAAATCATAGTGTACCAAGTAAAATTTCCCTAAATTATTTTACAAAAAACAAAAGAGTTGTAAGATGGCATTGCAGCAAGAGCAAACCATATGAGCAAGGATTTACTAATTTTTAGGATGGGTCCAAATCTGTTCAATGGCAAGTCGGGCCAATTTTTTTTTGGGTTGAGACGGGCCAAATTTTATAGGTTTGAGTCGGGCCAAATTTTATATGGTTCGAGTCGGGCCAAATAAGACAAAATATTTGTGGCCCTGCCCGCCCCAACCACTTTGCCTTTTTAAAAATTGTTTCATTATAACAACAAGCAACTTTGAAATGTTATATATAGTAGATGATTCAAGTTACTCTAGACAAGAAAACTTATGTTAACAAGTGGATCAGGAAAGGGAAATTATGCTTGAACGCAGCTTAGAAAAGAAAAAAACTCAAAGACATAACTTAAAAAAACCCAATTAACTTTATCAAGATTGGAGGAAGAAGAAAATATTAGATTTTGGACAACCAAATGTGTATTTCTGCCAAACGAAATATGTACTCGTAGTAATACAATCAAACACTTCTCTTATACAACGAAAATATGAGATTATACAGAAATGAGCAATCAAGGGTGATTAAGTTAAAAACTTGTGAACTTTAATCCTTGCGATGATTTCAATACAAACAAGCTTTGAGGATTGATGGTGGCCCTTGGATAGATTGGGGAGTCCAAGATAGGCTGCGAAACCCACAACCTTCGAAGGAACGATGATATAGAAACAAATTATGTATGGAGTCAAATGAATATGTTGACAACAAAGAGTATAAGTTTCCTACAATATGTTGACAACAAAATGTATAAGTAATTAAAAAAAAACACAAAAGTTGTATTTTACTAAAGGAAAAAAAAGAATTGAGTTAGCCAAAGAGACAGAAAGGTACTAACCCAGGGAAAGAAACTTCATATGCTTTCTCAAAGCAATAGCTTATTTGAAAGCATCAGTCACAGAATATAGGAAATCCAAGAATCCAGTTCCCTTGAGAAGGCCTTTACCGGTTAAAAGTTCGAAATCTAATAATAACAGAAAGCCGATAACAGCAGCTTTGCCATTAATTATTTCGTTCTTTGCCGTGAAACCAAATCCTCCTGAACTTTCGTCAACCACCATTCTCACCTACACATCACAAATTCACAATTAAACTATGCATCAGAACAAACTTAGAAAATATCCTGAACCAAACTTGTTCAAGCCATTTAAACTCATGTTTCTACTCCATTTGTGACATCTGACATCCTTAGCTTTCTTATAAGGCCTGGAAAGTAGTATAAATGTATAATACTCTAATCTAAGGAGAAAAAAAAAAAACAAAGGCAGCAAGAAGATAGCTTTGGGATTTCCAAAAAAATAAAAAGAGTTACTAGTCAACACATATGAGATGTAGGGATGGCAATTTAATCCACATTAGACCCTAGTCTAATCCGATCCACAAGGGAAAAAAAATCCGATTGATTCCAGGAAATAAAAATCCCCATCCGACTCCATCTAAAAAAATCCGACTAGTGCCGGGTCAGAGTTGGATCAAGCATAGTCCAATCTATTGCCATTCCTACGTATACGGTTGACTGTTCTTAGTTCAGCTTATCCGTCTCCAAGGCATTGATGTATAGCAAAATAAGAAACAATACAAAATGATGTCATTATAGTATTATATACAAGCAACAATAGATGTTTTACCTCCTCCACATTAACATCTGTGGCAGTCATACCAGGTTGAGCCTTGCCACTGAAGAGAATCTCCGCAGAGGCATCTGCATTTGAAATATCACCCATGTTGATGTAAATATTTTGTTCATCAAGTTTCACTGGATAGACAAACAATGCCCTCAGAGCAGGGGTGAGAAATCTCAACACCGGGTTATTTGGATACCATTCCTTGATTTCCCCAGTCCGTAGATCAAATGTACTGTCAGTGGTAGGGCAGACAATGCAGCCATCCTGGCATAAAAACAGGACAAACAAGATTACACAATGATGGTAGAGTAGTTACTCAGCACCTGCATAGATGTTTAGAACACGTTAAAAGAATATTAGCCAGCCAAACTGATAAGTGCACCTCGATGATTCTGATATTCTACACTATGAACTCCTGTATGCAAAACAACATGCATACAAAATGCAAAACTGATAATTTGTTACTTAGCACGGAAGCAAGATGAACATGCATTTTGACTTCAGGTCTGTTCAAAGGGGCAGGGTGATCCTTTTAAACAACATCTTGGCCCAAACCTCTTTGTAAATGGGTCGGGTCGTAAAGGGTCAATAGATTGCAGGGGTCGTTAAAGGGTCATTGACTCATTGCAGGCCCTTTTCGTATAACCCTCTTTGAACTTCATAATGACAAAAGTCCTGCTGTGCCCACCTCCGACCTTGTTTCTCTTTAAATTTCCGCTCCTCTGCGAATCAACTCATCTACCAGGTTGTTTTTTTTTTTTGACAGGATCCCATCTTCCAAGGTTTTACTACTATTTCCAAATTCCATCTTAAATTTCATTAAATTAAAAAAGTGCAACTATTGCAATGCCTTTGAACTTTGAATCCTTTTATTAATGGAATTTTTTTATGTTGTAATGTTGTATGCTATGATACTTGGACTCGTATACCCATGTCCAACATGGGTACGTCCGTACGTGTCCAAGTGTCTGACTTGGCTAATTTGTGAAAAATTACCAAGATTTTAGCCCAAAATGAAGTGTCCAAGTGTCGTACCCATGTTCGAGTGTCAAGGATCCGACACGGGTACTTGAGGTAAAATGAAGAGTCCATGTACCAAAGGTTGTATGAAATAATCATCTCTTTAAGTTACTGCATGAACCTCAGTCTGATAATGGCCAGCAGCTGGAGTTGCGACACTGTTTAAACTTTTAAACATTAAGGATCAGGCCGTCAGCGTCGGGCTAAACGGGTCTGAGCCGCCACAGCCCATTAATAGTTATCCCTAACCTGCCCCATCCCGTCCCATTTAAGGTCTGCTCCTCCCCGACCCTGCCCCGGCCAATTGTACAGCACTATTATACTTTATACTTCATATAATAAATTACTTCCCCATAATATATTTGTAACAGAGAGGATCATCCGAACGTAGCTGGCTGCCGCTGACATCAGGAACAACCGGAATCTCCTAGATCACGCGATATAAGAAATTTATTTAGCCTGATGCTGACATCAGGTTTAGGTTGAGAGAGCTACCCAACTCTATTATCAGCGAAATCCAGACGACCCGACCCATTCCAACATAATTCTAGAAAGTCTAAGCTCCTAAATGCTACAGGTAATCTGTACAAATATGGTTAATATTGTATTTTATACACTTTGTAAAGAAAGACATCAGTAGGTTAGGTACTTATCATATGTTATGATATGATTGTGATATCAAGCTATAAAGAGCAAACAATCATAGTGTATAAACTACATATATGCAAGATAAAATTATTCCATAATATAAAAGATATTTACAGCTAGTGGAAGATAATAATCTCAACAGCTAGTGGAAGATGATAAACTCCATAATATAAAAGTGTATAAACTATATCTAACAGCAAAAGTCCAAGTAATCTTGGGCTTTAACAATGAAATCTGATCTTCATTATACTCCTCCGTATATAACTTATAAAAGTGACCATAAATCAAATTACAAATAATCAAATTGTGCTTTTAGTAATTGAACCAGTTAATCACGTTGAAATCATGACAAGTGACAGGATGAGCAAAAATTAACTTATTAAAACCCAATTGGAAGCGCAAATACTCCAGCAACAAAAACCCAATTGGAAGCGCAAATACTCCAGGGAAAAAGAAAAAGAAAAATCAAATTAAAGTGCATAAGTAGCAAAAGAGGAAAAATGAAGAAACCTGAGTAAGTTTGGCATTGAGTAAACCCTCACTATAAGCACCTTCAGCAGGGGACCTATTCTCAATAGCAAAAACCTCGTCCTTGTACCACAAAAGCAAGATAGTCTCGGCATCTTGAACAATTACCCTTCTCTCACCTCTGGGCAAAGCCGACAGCGGCACGACAGGAACCCAATTCCTGCCGTCGGACGCCGGCGACTCTTCCGCCACGCTGACCTCCGCGGCTCTGCATCCGGTTTTGCGCCTAAATTGGGTTAAATTTCGATTGGAAATTGATACATTGGAAGTGGAAAACTGGGGAATTGGGGTTGGGAGGAATTTAGGTAAAGAGGATTTAGAAGGGGAAGAAAGAGAGAGGAGAGTAGAAATGGATTTAAAGGGTGTAGAAGTGGTGGCGGCCATGGATGTTGATTAGAGGAAAGTGTGGAGAAGAATAGGAAGGATTAAATGGTTCGGCAACTGTCAACTGAGCTGAGAGAGAGCACCAGAATCACAAAGCTGTACATTGCATGATGGTATGGCCACATGATATTTTTGGATAACCAACAAATGCTATTGTTATCAATCCACCGGTCATCGTCTCAACGCTCAAATTTCTACTGCCACCTCTCCGAAAATTTTACAAGTAACCATCAAAAATTACTTTTAAAAAAGTTCGAATTATAGACGGTTCAGTTTTAAAGGTATTAACTTTTAGTTATACCTAAATAATACCAACTTAATAATAGATTAACAACTTACTAATATCTTTAAAAGTAATTGAAAGTTCATACATTTAAAATTGAACCGCTTATAGTTCATACCTTTACAAGTAATTTTTCTCTGTTTCAATCAATTTTTTTACGTTGGATTATACATGAAAAATAGCATATATATATGGAATTTTATTAGATTTGTTTAACTGTGTAATTTTTTTAATAGGTACTTTTTATAAATTGTAGTATAATATACATTAACGTTTAAACATATGCATTTAAAATTAGAAGGAAAAAAATGTAAACATAAAGAAAAAAATTAAAACTAAGAGAGTAGGAAAATAGGGTTCGTATCAATAGATACTAAACACTAAAATAAATAGGAAAATTCTCACTTGTATACCAGAATTTTTAGCAAATCTCATTGGTAATATACCTGAGTTAATAATAAGTTCCCATCCGTGACATTTATTAATCAAAACCATCAAATTACACTAACTATAGTTAATTAGTGTGTCAAGTTCACCTCAATTACATGTCCTAAATCTTTTCAAAAATGTTCTTAGTGCTTGTTTGGTTGCAACCTATTTCCATGAGAAATTAAAATTTCTAAGATCAGAATTGCATGTTTGCCAAGTTGTTTGGTTGATAAAGAAAACCCTCAAAGTGTTGGTGTGCTTCAAAGATGTGTTTGTTTCTTAGTTATTAAAATATTGTATTGAGTAGATTTTTAATTAGTAAATTAGGTACTATTAATTAGAAGTTAGTTAGTAGTCAGTAATGATTGGAGTGGTCAAGTATCATTAGGTTAGTGGACTTAGTGGAGTAATGTTAGTGGGTGGTTTTCCAAAGTATCTTTTTCTATTTAATGTATATTTTGTAAGTTGATTTCAGAATGGAAAATATTAAGTATGATGTTTGAGTTTTAGCTTTCCAAAACTATTATTATTCATTTCATTAATCCCTTCCAAAATTCTACATGGTATCAAGAGCTTCAAGTTAGATTCGGGATAGTGAAAGAAAAAAAGAGAAGGGAAAGATGAAGAAAAGAAGGAAAAAAAAAAGAGTGATGAAAAAAAAAAATTTGTTAGCATTGTTAAGGGTTCCCTTTTAGCCCATAAAAAAAAAAGTGAAAGAGGGCCAAAAAAAGAAAAATAAAATCAAATTTGGCGTCAAGGAGTCATCTTGTTTTAAATTATGTGTAGTCGTGGTTGTCGTCGTAAAAAAAAATTGGTGGAGAACGTAGTCAATATGCAAGACAACGTCAAATAGAGTTCATGGATAGAAGTGCTCCAAGACCCAAGTGTAGAGTTGGTGATCGAGAAGTGCATCAACAAGTACAAATTTGGAGAGAAGTGCTCCATTAAATGAAGGTTGATGATCATGTGCATCAACAAAGTTAAATGAAGGTTGATGATAATGTGCATCAACAATTTTAAAAGTAATGTTGGTGATAATGTGCATCAGCAGGAGTTACCGGTTAAAAGTGCATCAGCAGGAAATACCGGTTAAAAGTGCATCAAATTAACTCTGTGACAACAATATGAAAGTTAAGTACAAGTTCTTGAAGATCCCACTTTGAAGCAACGGGGTATGTTGGTGTGCTTCAAAGATGTGTTTGTTTCTTAGTTATTAAAATATTGTATTGAGTAGATTTTTAATTAGTAAATTAGGTACTATTAATTAGAAGTTAGTTAGTAGTCAGTAATGTTTGGAGTGGTCAAGTATCATTAGATTAGTGGACTTAGTGGAGTAATGTTAGTGGGTGGTTTTCCAAAGTATCTTTTTCTATTTAATGTATCTTTTGTAAGTTGATTTCAGAATGGAAAATATTAAGTATGATGTTTGAGTTTTAGCTTTCCAAAACTATTATTATTCATTTCATTAATCCCTTCCAAAATTCTACACAAAAGTGTAGAAATTTAGAATTCCCACATAATAATGTAAGAAATAGATAAAGGAAGCTAATTTTCATAAAACACATATTCTTATATACAACACGTTGCATGGTTTTAAACTATGCGCAGTGCCGGCCCTGGGCAGGGGCGAGCGGGGCTGCCGCCCAGGGCCCATTAAAAAATTGGTTAAATTAGTATTAAGGTATGAAAATTGGAGATGTAAAGCGTAGCTCAGTCGGTAGCAGAAGGAGCAATGCAATGAAGAGGAAGGGACGCGGGTTCGAGTGCCCTTACCTACCACTTGAGTGAAATTTGTTTTGTTTTTTGGGTTGATAAGGAAAGTGTTGTGCATACATTGCATAGTTCATTAGTTGTAAATTGAAATTATGAAGGCATGAAAGATATAGATGTAGTTGTAAAAAAGATGATAGAAGTATGGAAAAGAGATTTAAAAACCATATTTTTATAAAAAAAGTTAATCAAAATTATGAGAGACCTGGAAAATATATTTGAGAACCATTAATTTAGGTAGTGTAAGAAGTGAGTAATTTTTTTTTCTAAACAAACCCAAAATGAAAATTGTATAAATTAAAAACAATGGACAAAGTAACAATTATTAATGTCAATATTTGATATTGCCTATGTTTCTTTTTTTTTTTCATACCATTTGAAATAATAACAAATATATATACTCCATCCGTAACATATTAATGACAACAAATTATTTTGCACGTCCTTTAAGATATTGATTTAAGGGTGTAAATGAATAAATTAATCAAAATGGTTTTAATACAAGATTGAGATCATATGTTACTAATCTTAAGTTATTTTTGATCAATTTGTTCATTTGCTCCCTTAAATCGCTTTCTTAAAGTGCATGCAAAATAACTTGTTGCCATTAATATGTTACAGAGGGAGTATAATAGATTAATATAATCTTACGGTTTTTTTTTATATTATTTCATCATAAAGTTTGCCTTAAACAATCAATTTTTTTTACTGATACACACTTATAGAGATAAAATCAAAGCTGTAAATTGTTAAACATGCTGAAGTCATTTATGAAATATAGTTAATAGATGCGGTGAATAGTTGACTATAAATTGCATATATAGGATGATGTGTAGATTGGGTTTGGATTAACGTGTATAATTTTGTAATAATCCATGTATATCAAAAACAAATTGTCTAAATAATTCAACATTAAAGTTCCTGATTCACAAACGGAAATCGTTAGATTCGAAATTGCTCATATGTTAGGAGCCCATTTTTTAATTTTGCCCCGGGCCAAATATTATTTAGGAACGGCCCTGACTATGCGGCCTGCTGTACATAGTAGCTCATTTTGCAAGCTTATTATCCTTCATTTTCTATTCAACACATGCAACCAAATAAACCACTTTTACTTTTAATATTTTCCACCAATCATAGTAGGAGAGAGGTAAATACTTTTTATAAAAAAATTCAAATGTATTTTTGTACAAAAAATGCAATTCTAAAAAATAAAATACGAACACCAAATTTTTTATTTTTTTAATACTCTATAAATAGAGACCCATCTTGATATAGTAATTTCTTACGAAACACTTTGTAACCCCACATAAACACTTTATAACCCCACATAAACACTTTATAACCCAAAAAACACTTTGTAACCCCAAATTAATACTTTGTAACCCCAATAACACTTTGTAAACTCACTTTAATTAAACAATTTGTAATCACACGTAAACACTTTGCAACCCTAAATAAACACATTTTTTTAACCCCCAATAACAAAATAATCTATTTTAGTTGCAAAGTGTTGTATTTTGTTGGGGTTACAAAGTAGAGTAACGAGGTGTTTTGTTGGGGTTACAAAGCCTTTTCATGGGATTACAAAGTATTTATGTGGAGTTACAAGGATTTTGACACGATAATTTATACACGACCTGAACACGCGATAAGTAAACGGGTTGACACGACATGTCACGCATATTAAATGGGTTGGTTTGGCTCAAGGGGTTCAAACTGTTGTAAAGAGGTTGACACGACACGACATGAGACGACACGATTACACTTGAATATTAATTTTCTAATGAAAAATTGACCTGACACACTAACACGACCCGAACATGACACAAAATTAACGAGTTTGGGTCAAGGACTTTGACACGTTTAAGTAAACGGGTTGACACGACACGACACGACACATTTATTAAACGGGTTTGGGTTAAAGGGTTCAACCCGTTTATATATGCAGATCGACCCAAAATCGACACAATACCACCTGATTAACAACTCTACCCACAAGGTGAAGGCAATTGTTACCCATGTGTCTTTACCAAACAAGCAGTAACAGATAAGGGTTATTGAATCCGTTTCTATGCTCCAAAAGTCCATACCAAAAACACCCTTAATGGAAAGACCCGATATAAACCAATGCCTTGAATAAATAGAACTAGTTTTAACCTCGTGCCTTGCACGGGATTTTGTTTGACTTATAAATTGACTATATAAGAGAAAAATTACAATATTTTACCATAAATATATAAGAAACATCTATTCATATACACCAAAATGTATATTAAAAAAATAAAGAAATTGAACATGCATGTACATAAGAGCATGTACTCCGTAAATAAGAGTTTAAAAGCATTCATTTAATATTAAATTAAGATATGAAAAAAATTTAAGAATTAAAAAAACAGTCAATTTAAGGAAGTTAAAGACGATTAGGTGATTTACCATCATTAAATTTCTTATTTTTTTTTTTAGAAATTATAAATTCAATATGTTTTGAAAGAATGCCACGTGGATTAACAAATCCTGTTATAAATAGATATAGATTATAAATAAATATTAAATAACAGTAGTTTAATATAGCGTAGTGTAAAATAGGATCAAAGAACATAAGTAAGATGATCACCAATAATATTCAAGAGAAACCGAATGGGTGCTTGTTTGTTATATAATACATCAACTTCATCTAGTTTATAATTATTAAAACCTTTTTCTTAAGTATAAGGATGAGAGACAGACTTCTGGTTTAAACCATTAGTGTGTGAAAATGAGGTTGCGAGTTCAAGTCTTGTTAATGCCCATGTCGCTAACTAATAAACTTATACTTATAATTGTTAGATAACATTTATATATTTATATATTTTTGTACTTCACAATAAGTAATAATTATCTTTATATCCATATGCTTAATAATTTCATATTGTTGTATTAAAATTCCTTCATTATATATATATTATTTTATTTACCGGCATTAATTTCACTTTAAAACCTTAAAAAACATAAAAATAATATACATTTATTACTCCCAGTGCGACATGGCGAACTCATTGCAAAGTAACGCCTTTTAGTTATATGTATAGACTCGAGAAGAGATTGATAAATGATCTGCCATTAATTTTAATAATTGAATGTATAAGTTGAGATGACTTTTCATTTCGGGAAGACGAAGGAGAAGACGACTAAATTCGAGAGAAAATGGAGTAACCGAATGGGCACTAGTTTGTTATATTATACATCAACTTCAGCTAGTTTATAATTATTGCAATCCTCTCTTGAAGTGCAAGGATAAGAGATAGACTAATGGTTTAAACCAATGACTGGTCGCCTACGTGACGCAACATGGTGCGAGAAACACCTTTTAATAATAACTAGTTTTATCCCCGTGCCATGCACGGGTTTTTATTTTTCACAAAAAAATAATTAAAAATATTAGTATTTATATATATTTTTTCCTCTTGTTAGACATCATTAAATTTAAGGGCATGAATCATGAGATTGAATTTAAAAAAGATGATAGAAAAGCAAAATACATGAAACATAAATAATGATAAGAAATTGAAATATTTATGGAAAAATTAGGAATATCAAGCAATAGAAAAATAAAATAATTAAACTTTTTTCTTTTTTTCTAATAAAGCAAATTAAATAAAGAGAAAATGATAAAGAAGACATGTGGATGTTAGAGTTCTGCTTTAAATATTTAAATATAGATATAGATATGTATAGATGTTAATAAGCTATTTGTAAAACTATTTTCTTATGATTGAAATCTATGTAATTCTCAATGCATGTAAATAATGTATGTATAAGTTTTTTTTGTTGACTATAAACCTAGCTTATGTTTTAATTTTATAGGAAAAAAATGTTGATTATTAATTTATGGGTTTTGCTATTCATTGCAATGATTATTAATTTATGGGTTTAAATGCATTAATATTAAATGCAAATGCATATTAAATTAATGTGAAAAACACATTGAAACTTGTTTTACGCAATGATTATATGAAAATTTTCCATTGAAATGTGAAATTATTTTCATATATTAAATGCATATTTCAATTTTCTATGTAATATTTTCATATAATAAATAAATAAAATATTTATATTTCACTTTTCAATGAATTTTTTGCACATATTAAATGTAAATTTCAACTTTTAATGCATTTGCTAATTCTTATGCATTGCCCTTAGGGCAATGAATAGCAAAACCCTTAATTTATTATCTAATAATTACGGAGTACTTTGTTTTAGAAAGAAACTACATATTGATTTTTTTTAGGAGCTAATAAGCTTTATTTTATATCAACATACTATATAGAAAATGAGTGTACTATTTTCATTCATCTACGACAATAACCATCATTATAACCTATGGTCACTATTCATAATTCATAAATCATCATCATAAGACGCAAATGGATAAAATACCTCTAGTCCAATTTAAAGCGTTTTTTTTAAGGGTTGGGAATATTTAATAATTAATAATGTATTAAATATTATCATTTTATATTTAGTCAATAAGTTGGCTAATATTAAGGCACTAATAATGGGTAAAACTTTTAAATTTAGCTATTCAATAGTGGTTATATATTGGTTGAAAATCCTCAGTTTAAAAACATTAGATCTAAAAATCACATTAAACTTAATTTGAAAGGCAATCCGTAAATTTATAAGAAAATCACTCATTTCATTTTCTTAAAACATCTAATTTTACTCTTGTCACATGATTTTATCTAAATTTAGCTTCTCCTAATTTTACAAATAAATATAGGCAAAGTAATTACAAATTCAATATTTTGAATGACTAGAATTTTTTTTTCTTCCATTCCTAAAAACCTAAAAATCCATCCTTCAAAAGTTGATTGAAAGGATTTTTTTTTTTTTTATTGAAATGGGATTTGCTCAAGCATTTTTCAAAAAGAATAAGCTAAAAAACACCAATAATCAAGGAGATTCAAACTCGATCCAAGAAAATCCATTATTTGGATCATTATCATCATCATCATCAAGGCGATCGGTGAATACGAATGTGGATGAACTTGAACAAGTATTTAAAAAATTTGATGTTAATGGAGATGGAAAAATTTCGGCATCGGAATTAGGATCAATGATGGGAAGCCTAGGGCAACAAGTGACAGATGAAGAGGCACAAACAATGATCAAAGAAGTGGATGCAGATGGAGATGGATACATTGATTTTAATGAATTTGTTGCATTAAATACAAAAGGCATAGATTCTAATGAAGTGTTACAAAATTTAAAATCAGCATTTTCTATTTATGATGTTGATGGAAATGGGAGTATTACAGCTGAAGAGTTACAAATGGTGATGAAGGGTTTAGGAGATGTTTATTCTTTGGGTGAGTGTAAAAGGATGATTAATGGGGTTGATAGTGATGGTGATGGTACCATTAGTTTTGAGGAATTTAAAGCTATGATGGCCATGGGTGCACGTCTTAATAATACCATGAATAATTAATTTTATTATCTATCGTGTACAGGATATACTTCCTCCGTATGTAACAAAATAACTGCAACGAAATATGTTACAGAGGGAGTATATTTAGTTTTTTTGTTAGTAGAGAAAAGATAGTTTTTTTTTTGAGGCAAGAGAAAAGATAGTTAGAAATTAAAGAGAAGGTAATATTGTGTCCATGATTTAAGTATTTTGGTTTTGTATTTTTTCCGATCTTATGTAATAATACTTGGGGATTTTAAGCGATAAGTTATCTAGAATTCTTCGATCTTTTCCTTTGATTTTTAGAAGGAAAATTAGTTTGTCGATTAAAAATGTTTGAAGTCTTAAATTAATTTGTACTTAATCATTGTTATATATATAATCTTTTCTTGTTTGATAAAAAAAATTACAATTTTTTTTTTCATTTTTAAATAGATACATACCACCCAGAGTAAGGGACCAATAGAAAATTACATAACAATGAAAACTAGGTAGTATACCAAATATATGGGAAATTTTATTCCCATAACTTTGTCGGCATTATGAGATATTCGTGTCAATATGCTTGACTAAACACTAAAATTGGAAATTACAAAAATTACATGATGATATTGCTTTAATTTAAATATACACATATATAAAATTGGAATTAATTTACTAAGCTAGTTGTTAGCAATATTTTCTCCTGTATGTTTTTCAGTCACAACAAAGACCATAATTGGAAGTTTTTAAGGTAAAAAAATATACAAGTTATTTTTCACGCATTTTAAGGAAGCAATTTAAGGGTGTAAACAAACAAATTAATCAAAATGGTTTTAATACAAGTAAGATTGAGATCATAAATTACTAATCTTAAAAAAAAATTTGATCAATTTATTCATTTACACCCTTAAATTATGTTATAGAGGGAGTACTTTATCTCTTTGTGTATTAAAGATTTACAATCAAATTCTATCTTGGAGTATGTGTGAGAGAGTTAGTTAGAAAAGAGAAATTTTAATTCATAATTTTAGGTCACTTTGCAATTTTCGGCACAAAAATTGGCTTATGAAGGGTGTAATATATAGAAAAAATTGCATCAAATAAGCCAACCTTTGAATAATCTAGATTTAAGCTAAACTTTTCATCATTAAAGCCAAATTTAGGTTTAATGACCTGTAACCTGTTTAACCGGTTAACATTTGTTTTTATTTTCTTTAAACTTAATAGTTTCTCTCCTCACCTCTTACACTCCCTCTCTCCTCCTCTTTATAGTCTCTCTCCTCCTCTTCTCTTAGGAGTCTTAGTCTTCTCATCTGCTCCAGCTGACGCCAGCCCCCACCCGCCACCTCTCGTCGCCTTCCCCCGTTGCATGTTGTTCCCCATCTCTCTCTCTGATCTCTCTCTTTGTTTTTTTTTTTAGAGATTCAATCTCCTCCCTCTTCTCCTTTGGTTCGTGGGTTTCAAGCTCATAAGACATTTAAAACTCGATATTAGCTCGTTTTATTATCGAAAGCATATAAGTTCCCACAACATTATTGAACGATAGTATGAAATTAACCATTGAATGTAAGCAAGCTAAAATGTGGTCTAATGAGAAAGATTATACCTTTCAACCTTAAGGTTGAGGTTTCAATCATCATTAGGGAAACTTTGAGGAAAGAGACTTCTCATATTGTTTCTTTACGCTTAAATTTTTTCTCCCCTAATTTGTAGCGAGTTAACCCTACCAAAATTTTGGTCTATTTTTTTTTTCTTACAAGCGTTTTATGTCATGTTTTTTTGGTACCGTTTCTATGGTACATGTGTATAATCAAATTTGCTATCGACCATACATGATACAGTGATTTAACTTGTGAATTGTACACTTGGGGTGCACAAATAACGTCAATGTATGTACATTTAAAACACAACATCCATATTATATGCATGTAGAATAATTTATGCATTTAGTCCACTTAGTTTTTTAAATATGTGTTTTCAAAATAAAACATGAATGTTTTAAATGCATAATAAATGTTTCAATATAATGCAGATGTTACTCGTTTTAGTTTTTTCTTTACTTTTACTTTTTTGCTCAATTTTCAATAAATGTTAAAATCTTATACGGAGTACTTCATACTACACTTTATAAAATAATATTTTTTCTTGTATATGATGAAGATTCTTCATTTTTTAAATTTCTCTTTCCTTGTGTATATCCTAAAAATTAAAGGTAACAGACAAATTGATATGAAAGGAGTATAATAGTGAGTGTTGAAACTTGGATACTATGCACGGAATGCACGCAAGGTCCGTTTGGTAGGTTGTAAAATAATTATGACGAACAATGTTTTTCTTTCAATTGTGTTGTAAAATGTTTTGAGGAAGGTATTTTTATAAACGAAAACGTTTTACTATCACACTAAACGGACCAATAAAGTGATGGGAGAGTAGGGTTGGTGTTTGCCGTTGGTAGAAAATTCCAAGAGATATTAATTATTTGTTTTTTTAAAAAAACAAAAAACAAAAAACAAAAAACAAAAAACAAAACGGGAAGCCGACTCGCTAAAGAGAAAGTGGGAGTGAAAAAAGGCGCGCTTCGGCATCTCCGCCCTTTGCCGACTCTATCTTCCTGTCTTCAACTCCGCCAAAACAATGGCGTCTCTTTCAAGCTCTTCTGCTGTGTTGCGATTTTTTTCTATATCATCGTCTCCGGAGAAAAGATCAGCGCTTAAGTCCAATTGGATCGGAACTAATTTGTCTTTGAAAACATCAAAGGTGCGATTTTTTAAGAATGAGTTCACCATTGTTTAATTTTAATTTATTTTAATATATTATAATGGTTTATTTGATGTTTCGCCAATTTTGTCTCTTGAAATTGGACTATCATGTGCTGCATTTCAAATTTTCATGGTCAGCTAGGTCGGTAACTGTTGGATTCTAATTTCATGGCTAGATTGTGATTTATGCATGATATGATCAAGTAGAAAGTTATCTATATATGCGCTATTTCCTCTCTAGTCTCTAGCCTAAATAATGCAACAATTTTTCATTTGCCAAAAAAAAAAGCAACAATTTTACTTTGACACTAATAACTGTCGAAAAATTTGGCATTGGCTGTCAAACCACATTGAAGCCGTTGTGGGAACGATTAAGAAAAACTAAATCATAACTTAGTGGTGATTTCTTATCTAAAACTTAATTGGGAGTAACTACTTAAACATCAAAACTAAACTGTGATCATTTGTTTAGTAGCAATAGGTAATGAATGGACCCGGGACCACACAAGTTATGTGATCCCTCCAATGTTCACAACAAAATTATTAAATGTTCACAACAGAATTATCAAATGTTCATCAATAGAATTATCAAATGTTCACAAGTCACAACAAAATTATCAAATGTTCACAACAGAATTATCAAATGTTCATCAACATTACACTATCAAATGTTCACAACAAAATTATCAAATGTTTACAATAAAATTATCAAATATTTATCAACATCAAACTATCAAATGTTCACAACCAAATTATCAAATATTCATCAACATCAAACTATCAAATTTTCACAACAAAATTATCAGTTTGTTCATCAACATCAAACTATCAAATGTTCACCAGCATTAAACTATCAAATGTTCACAACAAAATTATCAAATGTTCACAACAAAACTATCAAATGTTCACAACAAAAGTACCAAATGTTCACAACAAAATTACCAAATGTTCACAACAAAATTACCAAATGTTCACAGGTCATTTGGATCGGGACCACCCAGTTGCATGGTCCCGGGTCCATACAATAATTTGCGGTTTAGTAGTGACTCATTACATATCCTCTCCTTGATTAGTGTATAAAATTCAGCTTATCAAGTTCATTCTGTCGATATTTTTTTATAAAAAAATTATCTCAAAATTTCCTTTACAATATTACACCATATGTATTGAGTGTAAATTATGAGTAAAAAAATTTACTCATTATTTTTCACAATCATTTGTAGAGTGAAAAATTTGTTGAGAGAAAATTTTGTGGGATTACTGGCAGCTATGCCGGTGAAGTTTAGTTGAGGTGATTTCCGCTGATGCACAAACCAACTCCTACCCATGAATTTGTTTTTCTTTGTCCTTTTGGTTTCTATTTGCTTTGCTCTTAAAAAATTGATGGACTCTTAAAAATCTTCAAATACTTGTACTTGTTACCAATGACATAATTAACATTATCCTTCCTTTATTGGCAACACATAGCTCCTTTGTGTCCACAGGGTTCCATTTTACAAGGGAGCATGAATAACCCTTCCTTGTAGTTCCATCTCGCTATCCTCCAGTAACCCATTTAATTGAATGTTCAACTTGTTTTAGGGAACCCAAACAAGAGGCGGAGAGCTTTGCTTGTATATTGCATTTTGATGATGAAATGGAGGGGGACTTTGGATCCCTTTCCCAAAGGAAGAAATGATGAAATTTTTAAGGAGAAAGGATCCAATACCAAAATGACTCCTTCGTAAGGAAGGACTGGGTGTTGAGTACTTGAGTCTGAGTAATTGTGTTCAAGAATTTTTATAAATTAATTTTTTAGGGATGAATATTCATTGATTGGTTTTGGGCAAGGTTTTTCAATAGTTGATGCCCCTTATTTGCCTTTTACAAGGATGTTATAGATTGAGTAAGATTTCTCCATTCTTTCATTTACTCTATGTTGAGGAAGTATCAAATTGGTATTTTCCAACTTAAACTATTTCTTTGCATCACACATAATCTTTTGCAGCCACTTGTGAAATGAAGTAGATGTAGCCCTAATGCTTTTGTATATATGCATTATTTAAAAAAATTAGTTAAGCTTAAACAAGGGTACTTGACAACATTTTATAAAGAAGAATCCGATTTTTGGATGACATGTTTGTCTTCTCTAGCTTTGAAGATGGGAGGAGAGTAGAGAATCTTTGATAATGGAATGAGAACCCTAAGTGGGCTTTGTGATATCTCTGCCTATGTTGCACAAGAATGGATACGGGCATAGGTATGAAAACATATTGTGTACAGGAAAATGTCATTGAAATATTAGAGGATACAAGTACGCTGAACAAGATATTTTAAAAATAATAACTTTGTATGTAGTTTAATAGGTATGATGTAAAAGTTAAAGCGGTGATTTTTATATGGCTGAAATGACTTGTATGTTGATATTTTAAACATTAAAAACATACGCAATTAAAGTAAAAAATCTTTTTAAATACTATTCAATGTAAGAATAGAATAATTACAAGAATAGAATAATTACAAGAATGTATCTTGTTAGATAAGTTTATGTGAAACTTAAAATTGATGGAGTTGTGCTTTGATTCTGTGTTTTCATAAAATGTAGTATAGTAACTTATGCCAATAAGATAAAACACAGTTTCCATAAACACAGGGTTGTCTACATCTAAATTTTAAAAGGCTTACAACGCTCCGAGGCGCACATAGGTCCCAGGGCCTAGACGCAAGGCGCAGGTGAACGCCTTTCGTATGCACCTTGCGTAGGTGGGGCGTACTTTTTTTTAGTCAAATATTCTATAGATCATATATTAAACTTAAAATAACACAATAACATGTCATAAATGCATAAAATGACATAAAATAAGTGTAGTTCATACTTAAGTACTGCAAAAAGAAACACATACAAGTTAAAAGATAAAGAATAGCAAAAAATGTCTTAAAGGTTGTTAAATAGTCAAATTGCACACTAGAACACTACTAATCTATAAGGTCAATATCATAATAGTCATGCTCATCTCCCAAATAATCTTTATCTATGCTAATATCTTCTTCCATTCTGTTATTCTCATCGTCATCCAACACCATAATAGTTGCTTAATTTAAAGCCTTAATTTTAAGAAGAAATAAGTTTTCTTCAGCTGAAAATATGAAGCGGGGGGGGGGGGGAGACGCGTGGGGCGGGTTGGGGAATTGAAGGCTTAGTTTTTTAAAAAAAGCGCCCAGTGTGCCTCACTCCCAAGCTACGGAAAAATGGGCTTTAGCGAGGCGAGGTTGAGCCACCTAAAAAAGGCGCGCACCTCGTGCGCCTTGGGGCTCCTTTGGTAAGGCGAGCCTTTGCGCTTTAAGGAGAATAGCTTAGATTTAACTTATAATTTAAAGAATGATTGAATTATTTATTTATTTATTTTCAAATTGAGACTACCTTAACTTTATATATATCACTATTAAAATTATTAGGGATATTTTTAATTAATAATTTAATATTAAATACAAAGAAAAAAATAATAATAAAAAATACATGGGGCCTCGCCCTTTTGCCTTGCACATCGCACCTAGGCTATAGCAACCTTTTGCGCCATGGTCCGCCTTGTGCCTTTTAAAACTAAAGATTGAAGGTGGGAAACAACAAAGACAAGGCAATCATAATGAATTGAAGGAATTCCGAAAACTAGAATTTGATTTTAAAAAAAAAGGAAAATCGGAATTCAAAAGAAGAAAAAGGAGACAAGGAGAAAAAAGGGGGACAAAGAGAAGAAGAAAAGGAGGGGAAAGAAATTAATGCTAATTACCAGAAGCGGAAGCGTTTGGCAAGGAGGTGGCGAAGTGGCGGCAATAGATTCTAGCAGGGGTGGATGGAGAGAGCACAAAACAAGAAGATTGAAGGAGACAACAACGACAAATGTCAGGTTAGTTTTTAACTTTTTTTTTAAAATTACAAAATGTCATATAGAAAACAAGACAAGCAACAAAGACAACTTACATTCAAAAAATGCACCTTGTTCCCAAAAGCCCGCGCCTCGTGCACCTTAGCAAAGGCATGCGCCTCTATGCGCCTATCGCAGGTTCCTGCCCCTAGCTCTTTCCAAGCGTCTAAGCCATGCGCTTGAGTGCGCCTCACACCTAGACGCGCCTGTCTGGTGTCTACATAATGGGTGTTGCTTGGTTGCTTATTAGGTGTTCCGCTTCGGAACAAGAACAAGAGTTCGATTTTTTAGAGTAAGTTATTGATTTCTTTTTATCAGAACAGGACCATGTATTCGACTGAATTAGTCTGAGATTCTAAACTGAAAACATCAAAATTAAATTAAATCTTAGACTCATCAGTAGCTGAACTAAATTGAATTGAACTTTTCTGAATTGAGAACTGAAATTTTAGAAATTAAGTCCAAAAGAACAAAGCATTAGTTGCCATTGGGGTGGCCATTTTGCCCCAGTTTTAGTAGTAGATGTTGTATCCTTGTTCTCATATAAAGTTAAGGACTCATTTGAATCAATTGGTAACATGACTAAGGGATCGAAATTGTTTCATTGTTAAGTAATGGATCATTGCCTTTGCTTAGCACTCTTGATGCCTTTTGCTCCTAATGAAACTAATATTTTTTTTTTGTAAGTTTTTTTGGCAAGTATTTTTTTTTTTGTAAGTTGTTGTAAATGAGAGAACAATCTCTCAAGTACTTTATGATTTTCAAATTTTCAAAAATAACAGAAAATTGTTGGGCAAAGGGGTCCACTCTATTTCCTTTTTACCTTCCCAAATCTCTGCACCCAAACATAACCCACCTAGGAAGCACGGGGACGGCATTTTGGGTGACGTATCCGTACTGAGGACAGGTTAGGGATGGGTGTGGGGTCGGCAAAAAAACGTATCCGGGACGGCCGGCCTGATATTGGGACGGCAAAGGTGAATTGGGGAGGGCAAGGGTGAATTGGGGACGACTAGGTTTAGGGTTGGGGACGGTTAAGGTACGAGAAATGAAAGAAATAGCCGTCCCCAAGGTCTTTACGGCTTTACCACCATCATTAGAGGAGTTTTTGACTGAAAATCGGGAATCAAACAAAAGAAAGAAAAGAGGAAAAAAAATTAGGTCTTCACCACCAGATTCTTCTCTCCTCTCAATCTTTTCTCCTCTGTTCGAACTTCTGCTGTCTTCTCTGTCTTTTTTCCCCTTTTTCTCTTGACTTTGGATTCTCTTTTCTCTCTCTCTTTTTTCTTTCCTTTCTTCCCTCATTAATATAGTACACACTGATTTGTTTTTGGTACTATATGAGTCATGTTTTGTTTTTATTGTGCCACTTGGGTAAGTTGGGTTCAATTTTTTTTTTTTTTTTAAAATTTTTATATGCCACTAGGCCACTATTGTTAGACACTCATATCCTACTAATGTTATTATTTTATTTATTTTGAAAATGCTAGTAGTGTTATTATTAGTTTGTAATTTTTTTTAGTGGAACTTTATTTTTTTAATCTTTTTAATTTGCTTATATTGTATTTTTTTTAAGACGTAATTTTTTTTTTTTGTATTTGTGACTTTTTTATATGAATTTAAATTTTTAGCCGTCTCCAAGCCGTACCCGTTTTTTGAATTTTGATTTTGCCGTTTTCCGACTCCATGCAACCTAGTAACCCACTAATCCACCATTGTTAGTTGTTTTATCTCATAAATTTTTGTGACATTGCAAAAATAGAACAAAAATCAAATTTGAATCCACCCTTGTATTCGCATCATTCAAATAACTAAAAGTCTTATGTTTTTTAGATCTATAGCTTTCCAAAAGTATATCTTTAAAGTTGGGATTAGTTGAAAGAGTTTTAAGAAATCAGAGATGCCACCATTGAGGCATCGACAATTAGAAGCAGTAGTTTTTTTTTATTTATTTAAATTTATTTTAATAAAGAAAGGGAAATTCCCATTGGTATGTCTGAGGTTTTGTCAATTCCCAATGTTATGTCTAAGTTTTTTTAAATCTCAATTGTATGTCTTTGGTTTTAAAAAAATCCAAATATATCATTATTAAATAAAACCATTAACATTTAATCACCATAACCACCCCAAACCACCACAAGCTGTCACCGGCAACTCCAAATGGGGTGCATGGTCGAGGAAGGAATTGGAGGTGGTGCGTATAGGTTTGTAGAGAGAGAAAACAAGGATAAATACGTTTGAGGAAAACGAGAGTTAATTAAAAAAATTTGGCGCATATGGGAGGTTGTTGGTGGCAATTTGGGCCGACGGTGGTGGCTTGCACTATTGCGTGGTGGTATGAGCTAGTTACAGGAGTTAAATCTAAACAATTTTGTTTAATAATGATATATGTAGGTGTTTTTTAAAACCACAGACATACCATTGGGATTAAAAAAACTTAGACATACAACTGGGAATTGGCAAAACCTTAGACATACTAATGGGAATTTCCCTATAAAAAAAATTGCCTTTGGGGCACCCTATAAGCAGTACCTACTTTGTCAATGACATACCCGGCACATACGAAGCTCTACCTGTACCTGTATCAGTTACTTGAGAAGCCATCTTCGGAAAGTAAATATACTCCATAGTTCAAGGGACTTCAAGGTTGCTATTATTTCTTATTTTCATGGTTTTAAAATCATTCGTACTTATATGATGCGAATTATAATGCCACAGGGCCACTAGAGTTTGTTATAAGGCCGTTTACTTTGCTATCACATTGAGTCATTGACAGCTTGTTTGGTAGTTGACTATTTGTTAATAAATGATGGTAATAAGAAAATTTAAAGTGTAATTTAACAAGAATATTAGTGTGTAGTCCTTTGGTAAGCTCATCATAAAATTTGTGTTCTTTTTCATGGAGTTTTATTGCTTTTCATTACCACCGGGTAATATTAGGTGGGAATTAATTTTTTTAAATAGTAAAAAATTAAAGGTAAATCAACATTATCATGGAAATGAACATTAATTTCTTCACAAAGTTACCCTATTATGGGAGTCAAATTGAGGCATGATCTTCATGAAACTTTTTAGGTAAAAACATCGTTTTCTTTGATGGAAAACATTTTTCATGAAAAATTAATTTCCAAGAAATATAATTTCTAATGGAAAACACAATTTGTAGCATAATTTTTCATGTGTGTTTGGTTAAGGGGAAACTTATGCCTTTGTGTGTTTGGTTAAGGGGAAACTTATGGAAAGAAGGGAAAGGAAGGGTAGGAGTTGAGGAAAAAAACCTAACCAGGAAGTAGGAAAATGTGGCATATGTAATTTACAAAAGGAAAAGGAAAAATTCATATGAATAATCCCAACTATTGGAGGTTTTCCAATATTAATCCCAACTATAGGTTATTACACTATAATCCAAACTATGGGGGTAGTTTTATGATATTAGTCCATTGACTTAGTTAACCTATTAAGAACACTTTTCCACCCTTAGAAATTGTCTGTTCCTCCTTAACGATAAAACTAAGAAAACAAGAAATTATGGAAATTCATTTTATGGGAAATGTTTCCTCTAAAACAAATAAAGCTTAAATATTTGCGGTAGTTTCATCAATGCATTAGTATTCATCAATATTTCAACCACATAGGGCACACACCCACATGGCCACATGATTACCTCCTTGTGGCACCTCGTCTTTGTTAGATGAATAGGCCATTTCGTGAAAAGACTTCTGTGATACAAAGAAACATATCTTAGTAGGAAAATGTTTGGGGGATAGATTCGTTGACCAAAAAGGATTGATATGAACTTTCTAGTACATAATAAGAACGTGTTTAGAGTATATGGTAACAATCAAGAATTATGAACGATAATATTCATGTGCATATGCAATTTTTCGCTTCGATTGTTTTTTCCTCTTTTAGTCAGTCACACACACATGCACACTTAATTTTCTTTATTTTCATTGTTTTGCAAATTAAGGAGAAATAACAACTGAATTCATATGGGCTGTTTATATATTCCATTGTTGCTTTATGATCTTCAATAACTCAGAATTTTTTTCTCCTTCGTTGATTTTCATTCCATAATCCAGCTCTCTCTCTCTCTCTCTCTCTCTTCACACACACACATTTGCCCACACATTTGCTAACTTTCACACGTATGGCATTTACATGTATGCATAAATTATGCATATTTTGGTGATGCTCATGCCGTATTGGTATTAAACTGTATAATTCGTGGTTTACTCTTCTTTATCTTCGCAAGTATATTATTCTGTAATAATAATATGATCACTGTTATGTATTCTTAAGATTATTGTTCTAAGTGTCTTTTCTAATATTTGATCACTTTTCACCCTTACTGTTTTTATTTCTTTATGTGTGTATGCTTATCTTGGTTTGGGTAATATATACTTCTTGTGCTTTGTTGTAGATTGAACCACTTTGCATGCCATGCTCATCAACAAAGGCTGGTAATGGATTGACTCTTCATATGGCATTAGTGGATGAGAGGCTTGCACGTAATGTTCATTCAAGAAAGCAGTTTGGGACATTGGTATTTTTTTCATCTTTGTATATATTTTCGTTGATACTTGTTTAATGCATTGGTATAAAATTTTTTGTTTACCTCTATGGACTTAATTAGATTACTTGTATGTGCAGGCATATGATCTTGTGCAAGGAGCCCTTGTAAGTGTTTTGTTACCTCTATTTTTTCAAAGGAAATTTTACTTGTTATGAATATTGTGCCCTTTATACATTCAAGCTTGAAGGGTTTTTTCCCTCATCTGTTTAGTCAAACTATATGTGAATGTTGTATGTTGAGTCTCCTGTGATCACTGTTCTTTGCTGGTAAGATGCTGGGCTGAAAGTATAAAATGGAAAGATTTATGGCTTAAAATGAGAAATAAGAAAAGACTTATGTTTAGATTAGCTTTAATTCTAATGTTTGGAAGCTTATAGAGTTACAGGTGCTTAAAGCATGATGATGATGTCATCTTATTACTAAAAAATGTTATCAGATCTATTTGGACAATTGGGAGAGGAGGGGGAGGAGTTTGGGGCAACTTGGGGTGAGTGGGTGATTATGTCAATGGCATAAGTTAGCCATTGTACTTGTTAAAAATCTTTACCAATTCACAAAAAATGCTCCTAATTTAGAACAAATTTAACACTTGAGATAATATTCTCAACTCAAGGTTCTGACATTTGGGGCTCCATCGTCAACATTAAAATATTAAAACATCGTTAGTAGCTCAAATCCTTCAAAGGTATGAATGTATGATAGGTGTTTGTGTATCTCAAAGATGTGCTTAGGAACCCTTTGACTTGCACTCCAGAAATTTGTTTGTTTGTGTTTGCTACATACCTAAACATTAGGAAAATTTAGCAAGAATAATCCAAACTATCACCACCCTTCTCATTTTAATCCCAACTATAGTTTAACTCAGAATAATCCTAACTATTGGCTATTGTTTCTCAAATTAGTACATGACTTTTATTACCTGTTTATCAGGTTAAATAGGTGATGTGTCATATTGTTATTGGTTTTTTGCTTATTATTATAATCATAATACTTATTATTATTGATAAAATATAAAAATCAACTACCCCCATGGCCCATGTTCTTCTTCCATCACACCTGCCCAAACACAGCCACCATCACTCCCTCCACCATCCATCATCCTCTCAGCCACCGGCACTGTCTACCATGCCAAGTTCACCCACCGAAACCACATTTTTAGCCACCCCAACGGGCATAACCCTTTTTTTTAGACACTCCAATCCACCGAAAGCCCTTTTTCAATCACTCCCCACCACTGAAATCACTATTTCGACCCAACAACAAAATCAGCATTCATTCATGGCTAACCTTCAATAAAGCCTTAAATTAAAATATAAACGAACCCACATATGAAGCTGAATTTCAGAACCTCAAAAAATAAATTTAAAAGAGGAATGAAAATCAACATCTAATCTGAAATTTTCAGAATGTAAAATGTAAACGAATTTTGTGAAAAGAAGAAGATTGAACAAAAAAAAAATCAGAAGAGGAAGAGCATTTAGATTGATGGTGATAATTATTGCTCTTGGTGCTTATGTTAGTGTCTTCATGATGAAAGATTCTTGTAATAGAGCATTGAACTTGATGCTTTTTTTTTTCTTTTTTATAAGATTGGTTCTTAGATTTTGGGAGTTTTGGATATGAGTGGTGGCAAGTATATTGGCTGGGCTGGGTTTCAACGGGAATGGTGAGGGATGAAAGAAGATGAAAAGCAATATGTAATTTAAAGAAAAATGGGGAAAAAAAATGAAGGTTTACCGGTTTTTTAAGCAAGTGGTAAAAGGGACTAATTTGAGAAGAATATCTCAATAGTTAGGATTAATTTGAGTTAAACTATAGTTGGGATTAAAATGAGAAGGGTTGCAATAGTTGGGATTATTCTTATTAATTTTTCCTAAACATTATGAGAGTATGTCATAAAAATTTCGTCTCAAAAACTCAAAGGTTAGATCATGGTTCAAAAATGCGCATGCAGTTGCGATCGCGGAATTGGTTGCGTCATTGCGGTAACGGATGTGATGCGGGTGTTAAGGGCAGAATGGCCGTACTCACGACAGTATTTTGAATTTAATTGGATTTTGAATTTTTGATTGGATTTTGAATTAGTTTACCCAAAATTTTGTTATATTTACCTTGTAACATATAATTGTAAGAATTATATGTAGTTATACCATGGTTCGATATAGCGGCCATATCAATGCGAGGCGCCCGAGTTGATGGGATCGAGACAATTTTTAGCGGTTTGTAACGTTGTATATAAATAGACTGCATTTGTGGTTTGGACCAGCCGGTTTTAAAAATATTGGACACATTTTTACAAAAGTACCGAGTTAGTGCGAGACAACTTTTCAGAAATTCACAAATATTTTTTGCACTACCTCCCTTAAATAGTTGTCAAATAAATTTTACAAACCTCTTAAATTGTAATAATTTTTTTATAAAAATAATTATGTATTTATGTTGTTCAATTTTCAATAGGATTACAATGACAAAATACTACATTCAATACATATGTCATCACCAATAGTACAAGTGATTAAATGACACTCTCTAACTCTAATTTCTGAAAAAACAAAAAATAAAATAAAAACCCAAAGTGGCTTATTTCATACGCATCCCAATTCTAATTCAACATTCAAGCAGACTGCTCTCACTCTTCGTTCTCAATGCAAATTTACAAACACTTATGTTTTTTTTGGTCTACATTTCATCTCTTCCATCTCTAAAACCAAATGCAACTTCATCTTCATCTCTTCTTTTCATTTTTTTTCCACTTTCTTTTCTCCCTTTAAACCCATACAACTACTAACATATGAAATTACAAACACCAAACACCAAAAAAATAATCAAGTGCGATCTGGCAATGTTGATGTTGCGATGGAGGTTTGACACTTTGAAGTTTGAAAAAATCTTGAGATGCTTCCTCTTCAAATACTCAACTCAATTTGTTGATTATTCATCTCTGAACTTGAAGATCTGTTAAGCTATTTAGCTTTTGAATTTTTAAGGCTTTTTTTTTCGTTGGAAATTTCGGTGCTACACTACTATTTTTGGAACAAAGGTGTTTTGAATGGCTTGTTCTCTGTTTTTTCCTTTGAAGAGTTGAAGTTGGTTTTATTACTTCTACTTTTCTATCTCTTCTTCAATCCATTTTAATTTGACACTTGAGGTGAATTATGAAGGGAGGTAGTGCGAATAATCTCTGTGAATTTCTGAAAAGTTGTCTCGCAAATTGCGGGCGCGACAAATGGGCATCTGCCCGCGAGCATACTACGGACCTGATTACGATTTTCCTTTGCTTTGCTTATGTTTTAGTAATGAGTTAATCTTTGCCCTTGATTACTCTCTTAACAAAGGTTTAGATTAATCCCTTTCCTTTAGGTCTTAGCTGTATAAGTAGGATCTTTGCCTCTTTTGTAAAAAAAATTTGGATGATGAATTTGAGATTTCTCTTGTTGGAGTGCTTAGTGAACTCACCCTTCCTTGGTGGTTGGCAAATCTTGCAACCTCGGTGATTGTAAGTCATTTTCTATTCTTTAACTTAATGATTTTGAGTAGATTATGTTTAGTTCTTGATTAGAAGTCCTTAGTGAGCTTATTTTCAAGTCCATTCCATGTTTTATTGAAGTTTTCACTTTCTTATTGTTGGGTGTGAGAAGGCATACTAATTTTACTTTCTTTTGAGTAATTTTGCTTGCTTTTGGACTTCCATCCTATATCATCATATCTAACTGTTGTCATAAACTCAACCATAAAACATGATAGTATCTATACAAAACATAAGAGCAGAAGTTATCTGCTCAAATGCTTAATAATTCATGTTCTATGAGCTTTTATATAAAACAATCATGACATCTCGTACTCTTAATAACCAATGAGTGAACCGAGTATGTGTCTGCTGCTGTGACAAACCCGAATGTTCTTTAAGACTTGAAATGACTTCTATTGCCAACCTTAGATTTTAAGATCATTATCAGTTAATATGCTGTAAACCCACCCAGCCCACCAGTGCTCTTTGCTTATGCAAGGAGAGGCAGGACCCAGCCCAAGACTTAGATCATGCTGCTTGTTTTCACTTCCCTTGAGTGTTAGTGCTTAATTAAATAAATTAGTTATTTTGTCCTTAGCATTTATGAGGTTTATTCTGTATGATGCAGTCTGTTGTGGTAGTGGGACAGGTGTCCTATTAAGAGGTGAGGCTGAGATTCCCTACCCTTAATAAGCACTATAAATAGCTCACTTTACAATTGTAAAAACCATCTATGAAATAAGTAAACAGTCTAAACACACTGTTTTCCTGGGAGTGCTCCTACCTCTCGAAAGTAGGAAGTGTGCTTTAATTCTTTGCTGATATTTTCTTTACAACATCAGTCTGTGGTGTGTGTGTGAGAACAGGTGAGTGGTAGTGTTGGGCTAAAACCTAGTTCACAGCATAATATCATCAAATTCTAAGCAAGAGTTAAGCTTTAATCAATGATTAAAACAGAGCCGTGGTACTTACACAACTTTTTATGTTTCGAAGGACTTATCTAGGACAAGATGATCTTTTAATTTCTTATAAAGTCTGAGACTCCGAGTTTTATAAGGAATTGTGTTTAAAGAACCTGCAAGGTTTTGGTTAGTGTCAGTAGAAGAGGGAAATGGAGAGAAAAGCTAAAATCCAAACTGAGGTCAACTACCTCTTTTATGCTCATTATCTATTCTATTTTGTTATTTCTGTGTTTTTAATCTCATCACAGGATTTTAGGTGATTCTGTTAGTTATATTGACATAAAGAATGAAGGATAAAAAGAAATGCTCAGATAAAAAACATACTGATTTTTTTTTACTTCAATTTGTAAACTAATAATACATGAGTTTACATAGGCTAACTCATTGAAACAAACTTCAAAATAACTTCCTAGTATTAAGGGCAACTAAACCCACTACTCCACTAAAAACCCTTAACATTAAAACATAAACTTTGACTAATTAAAACTACAACCCACTAATTCAACTTTAAAGGCCAGACTATTTCCATTTTCCAACACACCCCCTTCCTTCAAAGTTGGGTATATTATTGTTAAACATTGCAGACTTGCTCGACCACGACGATTGACCTTCTTCAAGATCACCACTACTTTGATGGCATTAACTACGTCGACAACATCTTTCTCAAACACCATGAAAATTCTTCAACTTTCTCAAAGCACTTTCTCTTCGATCATTTGTGATGCACATATCATCACCTACACGTTTGATGCACTTCTTATAAAAAAAACTCGATTCCTTGGTGCACATTATCACCAAACTCAACCTCCACATTAAATGAAGTTCTTTTCTCCATCAATACTCTTTGACGTCAAACTTTTTTTTTGCCCTCTTTTCACAATTTTTGTGGGCTAAAAGGAAACCCATCAACAATGCTCACAAATTTAATTTTTTTTCCTCTAATTTTTTTTTTCATCACTTTTTTTTTCTTTCTTTCCTTCATTTCTTTTTTTTTTTCACTATTTTTTTTCTTCTTAAATTTAGGCCTAGGATCAAACCATCGGCTCGGATACCATGTTAATTATATTAACATAAAGAATGAAGGATAAAAAGAAATGGTCTGGAAAAAAACATACTACATGAGTTTAAATAGGCTAACTCATTGAAACAAACTTCAAAATAACTTCCTAGTATTAAGGGCAACTAAACCCACTACTCCACTAAAAACCCTAATAGTAAAACATAAACTTTGACTAATTAAAACTACAGCCCACTAATTCAACTTTGAAGGCCAGACTATTTCCATTTTCCAACATATTCTACTTGGAACACCTCCTACTTCCTTTTAACTAAGCTGGTGTCAAAGTCCTTACTCTATTTACTTTTGTTTCCTAATCTGCCAGCAAGCTGTTGGATGAGCTAGTTTCTTATCTAAATTGAGTTTTCTTAAGGTTTGATCAACCGAGCAAGATATGTACCGTATCACTTCTATGAACCCATAATGACCTCTAATAATCTTTTATGGTAAAATAAATTCTCAGAGGTCATTATGAGCATTATTAGAGGTGATTCATATCTTTTTCCATTTCTTTTGTTCCGTTGCTTAAGCTTAAGCCTGAAGAAAACTCATTTTAGATAAGCATTAATGCAATCAACTCACACAGTAACGTAACATGACCAACTAGCAGAATGCTTAAGCAACTTACATGTGGCCAATTCTACTCCAATATTTATTATTTTTGTTTTATGCACATGTTTGATAGAGGGCTTATGGTGCATATAAGGTGTATACTCATTATGTACAGATCTGAAAATTTTTGCCGTGTTTAGATGTATGAATTTTTCACTATAAGTCTTTGCTGATATAGCTTGACTAATTATATTCTCAGGTCAAATGGAGCTCTCTTATGGATAAGTCAGTACCTGAACCACCAACTGCAGTTCTTATCCATGGCATCCTTGGCTGTCGGAAAAATTGGAGTATGTATCACTTCTCTGCAGTAAAGTTAATATAGCAGATGCGTATTGGTTATTTTTACTTTTTTTGTTTTTGTTTTTTTTTTTTTGATGTGCCCTATCAATAAAAAGTTTAGTGTCTAGGAAACTATTCATTTTTTCTATTATCATTAATGGGAAGATTATCACTTCTCTGCAGTTAATATAGCAGATGCGTATTGGTTATTTTTACTTTTTTTGTTTGTTTTTTTTTTTTTTTTTTTGATGTGCCCTATCAATAAAAAGTTTAGTGTCTAGGAAACTATTCATTTTTTCTATTATCATTAATGGGAAGATTTTGTTAAAATATTGTTATTTTTGATGGAATTGAGCATGTCTCACTTTAGCATATTGTGGCTAATGAATCTGAAGAGAAATTTTTAAGAAATGACAGATCTACAAACAGTTAAATATGCTTCATTTGATCGTCTGGAGTTCTGGACTACCTGTAGACCCTACTTGACTCATTAGATAGCTACAGGGACATTTCCAAGGGTTTTTCTTGACTTTGTTGTGTTTTCTTCCTTACATTCTTGTACAAGTTTTATAATGATTTACACTTAATTATTATTGTGCCAGAATCTTGATACTAAGATTTTTTAGTTTCATGTTAAATATGTACTCCCTCCGTATTTTTGAGATGTAACACTTTGACTTTGGCACTATTCACCCGACTCACTTTGACTGTTAATTGTTGCTTATATATAAAGAAAAACATTGCCATGTGTGATCTTGTTGGGTTCACCTCGGAATACACTTTCCAAATATATAATTTTTATAATTTTTACACTTACCTATTTAGAGATATTACGAGTCCAAGTTGTGTCTCGGCAAGTGTGAAAAGTGAAGTGTTACATCTAAAAAAAAACAGAGGGAGTATATGTTTGCAGCTGCTATGGTTTGTATATGCATACATGTACTTCCTCTGTTTAAAAAAAACGCAACAATTTTTTTTGATGCTCATGTGAACGGTCTTCCCTCTCTCTCACTGCTTATGTAATCCTCTCATTTGCTTCCTCTCAAAGCACACCTCTTTCTCCTTCTCTTTCTTCCTTCTCTCTGTAAACTCCTCTCTCTTCATCCCTTCTCCATCTCCTCTTCTCAAGGTCTTCTCTCTGTCAAACATGGCGCCCTCAAGCTCAAACTTAAGGTGCTCTTTAAGGTCAAGGTTAAGCAAGTAATGTTGACTAGGGATCAAGCATACCTTCACGCCATGTGTATTTATTATTGAACTGCTCGAGATCAGAAGAAATAACCATGAAACTCGTTCATTAATCCCAAATATATTGAGCTTATGACATCATTGTGGAGAAGGATATAGTGATATACAAGCATACCATGTATTCAATTGTAAACAACCTGAGTACCTGACCATCACTAGCATTTTATCCCTTGAAATCTTGATTCCTCCTTGGAATTATTGATTTGTTTTTCAAAAACCAATGAATATAGTCCACAATGGAGGTCCACACTATGAAATGAAGGCAGTAAACATGTTAGGCCAATTGACCAGATGGGTAAAAAAAAAAGACCTTGGATGACAAATGGGTAAAAAAAATTGCTCAGATGACATTTAGGTAATAAAAATCTTCTCCGGCGACAAATAGGTCACAATTTTGGTTTGATCTGAAAATTTTGAAGGCATGTATCATAATTGCATAATTTCTTATTCTTCTATTATTTTGCTTTTTTATTACACTGTAGTTTATTTCTTGTCATTAATTGTTCAACTAATTCACAATCATGGAATTAAAACTCGGCCGTTCCGTTACGTAACGGCCGTTCTGTAACCTGTTTCTGAGTTGCCGATACGCGAAATGCCGTTATAACACTGAGAGTTGGAATTCACACAAAAATTGCCGCGATGGCGTTCCGTAACGGTAAAATGCCCGTTCCATAACGCGTTTTTGCAAGAAATGCCCGTTTTTTATAAAATAAAATAAATATGAAAGAAGAAAAGGCTAATAAGAGAAGCCATACTTGTACTTTGCAATATAAATAAGCTGGATTATTAATAAATTTTAATAATAATAACTAATAATATTTTTTTGACATAATGTGATACAAAAACAAATAAGAATGAATGAAGATTGATAAAGCTTAATATTGAGCTTATGTGAATTTTTTGATAAAATTCACGCCGCGACAGCCGCGAAACGTTCTTTTTTGCTGTTACAAGCGATTCCCGCGACAACGCGACCGTTTGCGCGAACGTGACCACGACCGCTATTTTTTTCCATGCTCACAATTCTCTTCCCCTTTGAAAAAAAAGACTCATAATTCTCTTCTTTGACCTCTCAAGTGACAAACTAAGACCTTTCAAAGTCTTGCTTGATTGTATCCTCAAAACAAATATTGGCAGCACTCTAATGGTGGAAGGAAAAAAATTGAAGAGCTCCTTATACCATACGAGACATTTGATGGTCATTGTGAAACAAGCTAAGGTTGGAGTGAATGTTCATATGGTTGAGAGATGATGTAATGGAGAAAGGAGAGAGAGAGAGAGAGAGTTAAGATGGAGAAAAATAAAATTAAAAGGTGTGAATATTAATTAATGAGAAGAATGATGAGTTTGAGATTGAAATTAAGAACAAAAAAAAAAGTAAATTTTGAAATAAAACATGAAAAAATTAGGAAAGTAGGCAACTAGGATACACATTTTTAAAAATTCGGAATCTGATCAAAATTGTGGCTTGTCGTCCGAGAAGTTTTTTGTTACCCAAATGTCGTCTGAGAATTTTTTTTACTCATTTGTCACTCAATGTCTCTTTTTTTTACCCATCTGGTCAACAATTGTTAGACTTGTTACTTTCACTTTCATAGTGGTACTCTGCTTCTGTAGGCTGCAGTAGAATTAGTAGCTTCCGATCGAAAGACTTGGCTAAACACATGATACTATGATAGGTTTGCACACTCTAAGAGGAGATTTGTAGCTAGTTGCTAAAAGACTTGTTACACTATAAATAAGTTCTTGGTATTCATAATCATAAAATGGAAAAAAAATGGAGATTTCATAGTGGTACTCTGCTTCTGTAGGCTGCAGTAGAATTAGTAGCTTCCGATCGAAAGACTTGGCTAAATACATGATACTATGATAGGTTTGCACACTCTAAGAGGAGATTTGTAGCTAGTTGCTAAAAGACTTGTTACACTATAAATAAGTTCTTGGTATTCATAATCATAAAATGGAAAAAAAAAATTACGGCTTCTATCTCTCATCATTCATTCAATCAGTTTTTTTCTTCTCTATTCTGCTTCTACTTCCCTACTCTTCTTATATTCTGAATTTTGTGCAGTAGAGCTTTGATCCTGCATCAATAATACCAGAGCCAACCACTGCCAGCTCATATCAATAATACCAGTATGACTGTATGATTCACACACTAATTGTTTGATAATTCACATGAATGAAAACCTCGTTAAAACCTAGAATATTATTTAAGGTCCTGAAAATCTTTGAATTAGCAATTTGTGTTGAAGTTTGGTTGAAAGCCCATTAATTTGCATGTTTTTTACTATTTAAAAACTAGGTGAAATTGGAATTCTTTGAATCATGGAAAATGGGGAAACATACAATGCTCTTCAACACGAACCAATCATAAACCTTAAAATTTTGCAAGGAGATAATAAAATTGAGAAAGAGAAAGCATAATTGATAAACCTCGTAGGATCATACGCCTCTTATCAGTCTTCGACCAAAATTAAAATTAAAAGAGGAAAAAATGGATCCATTACACTATACCCTCCTTCCTATTTCACGAATTCGAAGGAAATTTCTTCACCCTTATTCTCTGACTTTGCCAACTCGATCTTTGACCTCAGTGTCAATGGAGGAAGAGAAGGGATGAGAGAGACAAAGTGAGGGAGAAGCAGAAGAAGTGAGAGAGAAGAATGAAGTGAGGGAATCAGTTATGTTAGGTTGGGTAGGTGGGTTTTCATTAAATTGTGTTGAATTAAAATGTTTTTTTTAGTTTTCAGTAATTAAACCGCCTAATTATGTCCCTTTTTGAAACCAGGTTTTGACTTTAACTGGTTCAATAGGTTGTGGGTAATTTGGTTCGTTATGGGCAATGTCGGGTACAAAGGTGGTTTATTAGTTGAGGGTGTGATAAAGGTTGGTTTATTAGTTGAGGGTGTGATAAAGGTTGGTTTATTCATATAAATTTGAGTTATTGTTTTACGCTTAAATATTATTTTGCCCGAATAGTGATACTTAGATTTTTCAGTTTCATGTTAAATTTGTATATGTTTGCAGCTGCTATGGTTTGTAACTTTGTATATCTATACTTATATATTTATGTATTATATATGTATATATATATATATGTGTTTATATATACATACATATATATTTGTGTGTGGGTTGACAATAGTGAGTTTGGATATTGGGAAACTAAATTAATTATCTTGTTGCTGTTCTTGAATATTAGGTTCCTTTGTTCGCAGGTTGGCTAAAAGTTTCCCAATGTGGCAGGTAACCTCCATTTGCCTTTGTTTTGATCAACTAAAAATGCAAGTACCTCGGAGATTATTGTAATTGCCTGTTACAACTGGTATAAAATATCAGTGAGCGTGCCTTGACTAAATAGATTTTCTTCCATCTTAGGCGTTCATAATGAATCGTAGAAAAGTTGTCAGTTAATGAAAGATTTTTGATTACAACCTGAATTTGTGAAGTATTTTAAGAATAGAGTATGCTTATTAAGCATCTACACAGATTCCTTGCAAAACGAAAACTGTAGTAGTTGAGCTCTAATGAAACCTTGGGTAAATTTTAATTTTATTCCTTGTGAGGTGTGTCGAGTTGGAAGACATGCCTCGGGAGGTGGGTTGTGGTGGGGAGGGAGATGGTCAAATGCTGACATGATAGTAATTTTTCTGCCATTCTTTTTTGAAGCACCTTGCTTTATACGCGGAATTGACTTTCAGAATTCAAAGTAATGTATAAAAAGGTGCAAGACTCATTAAGGTAATAGGGTTGCTGGTGCTGGGGCCTGGGCGCAAGGCGTGTGCCTCATTGAAGTGAGGGGCGGGCATTTTTGAATAATTGAACTTTTTTCCATTGATATGCATACATAGCCAATTCAAATAAAATATCAAAACACATAATAATTTAATAAAAAGATCTCAATATCATCTATTACTTGATATTTATATCAACTATATGTTTTTATATATACTAGTTATAATAGTTGATATAAATATCAAGTTTTAGACTTTTAGCATCCTACACAACAAAAGATAACATATCTAGTTATAATTTCAAAAGGTTCATTAGCATCAAATAGAGTCATCTTCTAGTGCTACATTTCCACAATACTTGCATTTAATTTTCTTCGGCTAAAAACTATGATTTCATCCCAAATCAATTCTTCTGCTTGTATTACTGTTCATGGCTGAAATAAAGACATGGTGCCAGGTTATTAATTAATCAAAGGTTACAAACTTACAACATAAACTAGCAGCAACAAGCAGTGCAAGATTTTTTCCAAAAAATTAAATTAATACTAATAACAAGCAATACAATAAGAGTAGGTAACAGGTTTATTTATTATTTTTGTTATTATTATTGGGGAGGGGATGGAATATAAATTTTGTGTAATAAAATGATATTGGGTAATCAATGCCCACTTTTATTTTATATATACTTCCTCCATAACCATATTATTCCAACAAAGGTTGGTGTGACCGTGGGAGTGGCACAAACTCCTATAGCATTTTTCTTAAGTGTATTTAAGTTGTAGATTCGTAAAAGAGGAGAGAGAAAATGGGTGGGGACCCAAAAGTTTAAAAAAATAATGTGCAGTGGGATTGGGGGAGTGACAGAAAAAAATACCCGCATGTGAGTAGTGGATTTTTGCATGTGAGGACTTGAAATTTTGGAGGGGGAAATTAGTTCCAAAAAATTACCTCCAAGAAATTTAGCCACTATATAATTTAAACATCAATGTACAAGCCTATATAAGGCAAATGTTTAGGAGGAATTCATTTCTTCCATTTACAAAAAACAAAATAAAAAATCATTAGCATTCCTAGCTCATTACACTTGCACACACAACATTGTTAGCTAAGGTTAGACTAATTTGTACAAAATCATCAACACCACTACTACATTCCTCCACCAAATGGCAGCAAAAAAAAAAGCGAAATGGAGGACGAATTCGAAGACGGGTTCTTCACTGTGGATGAGTTGTTGCGTGAGGAAGGGCTTCTAAATTCAGATTCAATTAGTCCTACAACATGGGGAACTAATGTACTTCAAGGGAAGGTGGAGATCTAAGTAACACACTAAGAAAATATATTGCACTTAAGGTAATTGCCATGAAAAGTGGAGACAAAATAACTAAGGGGTTGTCAAAGTCAGATTGCAAAGGAGATTGTGGTTCATTGGAGCACAATAAGCAGAATTTTCAAAGTAGCAAAACAGCATTAAATCAAGAAGAAGAGGGGTGTAACATTGATGTCGCTAACAAACAAAAAAAGAAACGCGGGGAGGAAACTAAATAAACCAAGCAGAAGAGGGGAGTAGCATTGATGTCAGTAAAAGAAACAAAAAGAAACGCAGGGAGGAAACCAATGGAACTCAGTAAGGAATAGCTGCGGTCAGCTCCACTGCACCTCAGAACCGCATGTGGCATATGCTGGTGCTCTGATCCGTTCACATGCATGTTTTTAGGGTCATTAAGGTTTAAGGGTACATACAAGAAGCCATCATCTAACAATAACGGAGAAGCGCAAAATTGTATGAATGAAATGGGTTTTATCCCATATAATTGCTATGAGCCCAGCCCAAGCCCAATTTTAAGAACTGCTGACCTATGTTAGAACTTAGAAGGAATAAATAAGTGTTGATTATATTTTAGTAGTAAGGGTAGTGTAGTCCTTTATTAGTTTAGTAGGTGGTTTGTTGGTTTTGTAGTTGTAATTAGTCTGTAAAGAAGGCATTATTTTGTGTAATTCTTTTATGTTGAGAAATAATCAGAGAACAGTAGTAGCATTTGGGAGAGAACTTGGCTTGTCGAAAGTCAGGAAACAACAGCAACACGGTGGTTCAAAGGTGGTTCCTAGAAGTTGGTATTAGAGCGACCAGTCCTGTAGGTTCCAATGGTGGCTCCGACGCACTCTCAGTGATTAGATCAATTGGAAGGCAACCTAACAGGGTTGCGAGACTCCCTAACCGGAGAAATTAATGGCGCAGTGGAGAGGGCCGTCACGTCGCTGCAACAAATGTTTGCTAGTCAAATTTCCTCGAGTCAGGAAAAGGCGATTGGGGTTCTTTGAACGGAAAGCAAGAGGAAGAAAATAAGAAGAAATTTGAAGAATTGGAGGCTCGACTCGAAGAATTCCGGGTAAATCAAGAAAGTTTTCAAGAAGAACTCAGGCGAGTGGTGGTTAGGCAATCAGGGGGAGAGTTCACCCCACCTATCGGAAGCGGGAGTGGTGGTGGCCTGGGTGGCGGTTGGCGATTCAAACCCCTCGACATTCCAACAATCCAGATGGATGGTTCTTGCAAGTAGAGCGATTCTTTCGTTTCTCTCGGCTCTCTGAGAAATAAAAAGTGGAGCGGTGGTGGTGGCTCTTGAGGGTGACGCCTTGCTGTGGTATCAATGGGAGCATAAATGCCGACCCATTTACCGGTGGAAGGAGTTAAAAGGATTGCTCCTCCGATAGTTCTGTGCCACTACTGGATCTTTATATGAACAGTGGTTGGACCACTGGCAATCGAAAGGGGTGGTGGAGTATCACCGGCGATTTATCGAACTCATGGCACCATTAGAGGGAATTTTTGAGGAAATAGCCAAGGGTTAATTTGTGAACAGGCCATGGAATTAGCCCTTAGAATTGAAACCAAAATCTTGGACAACCCTACAAGAAGATGGGACCCCAAGACTTCATTTGGGCCGGCCTCATCTCAGCCCACTTTTTCTTTTAATCCTCCTAAGGTTCAACCCACCCCATCTATCAACCCATAAACATCCCCATCTAATCCCCCTCAATGAGCCAACTCCTATTACACTTCTTCCACTCCACTCAATCCACGACCCCAATTCACATATAACCACCCCACGAACTCATCTTTAGCATCAGTCACCTCACCACTGCAATGTCCAGTGGTACAGAGGCTCAGTGACCAAGAACTCCAGGAGAAACGTGAAAAGGGTCTATGCTTCCGATGCGACGGGAAATTGTCTATGGGCCATAGGTGCATCCAGAAGGAATTGAGTTTGTTGGTGGCTCAAGAGGACAAAGCGGATTGCAATGAAGCATTGGTGAAGGAATATAGGGTCAAATCCGATCATTACCCACCTTGAGGACAAGGTGGCTGTTTTGGAGGGGGTTATTGCTATGAGCCCAACCCAAGCCCAATTTTAAGAACTGCTGACCTATGTTAGAAAGAATAAATAAGTGTTGATTGTATTTTAGTAGAAAGGGTAGTTTAGTCCTTTAATATCTTAGTAGGTGGTTTGTTGGTTTTGTAATTGTAATCGGTCTATAAATAAGGCATTAGTGTGTGTAATTCTTTTATGTTGAAAATAATCAAAGAACAGTAGTAGCATTTGGGAGAGAACTTGGCCTCTCGAAGTCAAGAAACACTAGCAACACGGTGGTTCAAAGGTGGTTCCTAACAATAATCCTTGCAACCATGGTTGGAACTAGTTGAGCCCTTGTGTTGGCCAAAATCTATTAGTTGACTAGAGTTTGTTTTTGTTGATGAGTCTGAGTGATGATAACACATTTGGGCTAGGGCTGCAAATTCTTCTACTTCTTTTTTTTCTTTTCTCTCTGCTAGGGCTGCTTCTTGCTACTGCTGATCTATTGTACAACTTCCCTCTTCCTAACTGAAGGTGAATAAATAATAAAAGAAATATGGCACATTTACAAGCGTAAAGAAAACCAAACCATGTTAATTTGATCAGGTTGCCTGGTCTGGTGCGCCTAACCAACGCCTAATCTAAATCGCTTCACTCAAGGCACTTGACGTGCTTACCCCTACTCGCCCATCGCCTTAGTGCCTAGGCGCACTTCAAACACTGATTCAAAGTATGTATAATCTTTGTTCATGGAAAGCAGTCACCAAATTTGCTTATGGGTCGAAGTCCAACAGAAACACTATGTTTGTTTGTTGCTTTATTAATAAATAACAACAGAAGAGATAATTATATCTATAACCAATTTTTTTTTTTTTTGTTGGTACAGTTCCTAATAGTAGATTTACGATGCCATGGTGAGTCAACATCAATTGCAAAAGGACTGCCCCATACTGTTGCTAGTGCTGCACGTGATGTCTTAAATCTGGTAGGTTTGATATTTCTGCAATTTTCATTCAATGTCTTATTGTCTTAAATGATATTTGATCGGTCAATTTGGTTATTTCCTTGTGCATCTTTCCTTTGACATTGCACAATGCTTGTTGTTTGATTATTTGACATATGTTTCACTTTATTGGTATTTTTTTTGTTTGTTATTATATAGTCGGGTTTGATTTTTTAACATTTTTAATTTGGTAAGGTTTCAGCCTGATGAATTCTTGAAGATCAAATAAGGTTGACATTCTTTGTACACTTGAACTGCTTTATGTCTGATATAGTAGTTTGATTGATCTACTAGCCTTCTCACCAATGGATCAATATAGAAAAACACAGTATCTTGACCACTACTGTAGATGATACCCATAGAGTCCTAGCTAATGTCCCATTAAATCTGCTTATGTAAATATTTTGACACCTTCCCTAATACCTAAATATCATACATTAGAGGTTTGGAAAACTGAAAAATATTATTGCTTTGTCTCTTACACATGTACATTTACGTTTCCAAACACTTTGATTTGGACAATGGTTATTGTTTCAAGGAAACAAGGTGACCTTGTTTTTCTAATCTGTGAATTGTACACCTGGGTGCACAATGAATTACCATGAACCTATATTTAAAATAGAACATTCATATTATGCATTTTAGAATATGTATTTAAACATTTAGAACATTCAAGCTTTATATTTAGGCAACTTAATTTTATAAAATAGTTGTTCTAAAGATTAAACTATTCTAAATGCATAATATAAATATTTTAAAGGAAAATTTTATATGAATAAACCAACCTTTATCACATCCGCAACTAATAAACCCACATTTGAGTAATTCAAAAATAAACCTACCTTTGTATCTCATCTGCCCAAAATGCACCATATACAAATTTAACCTATATTAACCGGTACAATGACCGGTTAAATGACTTAAATGATTTTTTTTTCTTAAAAAATGTTAAACATAAAAACCCACCCCTTCTCTAACCTTCCTTCTCCCTCATCCCTCTTCATTTCCTCTCCCACAACCGACAACCATTGCTGCTGGGAGACTGCCGCCGCCGCTGCGGGGAGATTGATGGTGCTGCTGGTTGCCACCAAGCCCACTTCCTCCCTCTACCGACAGTTATTGTTGCTGCCCTGTTGCTCTCCAATAGTTGTTGCTACTGCTGGTTACAACCAAGGCCATAGGCTCTTGCATAGACAGTGGTGGTGCTGCTTCCAACGAGATCCGAGCGTCTGGCAAGGGATTGTTGCAGCAGACAATGGTTTCCAAAATTCAAAATCTGATCCCTAAATTTCTATTTCATACTTTTGAGTTTTGATGACAATTTTTCCATAATTATGCAGATGGATTGTTGTGGTCATTATATTTTGTAGATTACATGGATTAATTTCATTTTGGGTTCTTGATTTTGGTTCAAATTTGGTTTAAATTTCATTTTTTGGTAGAATTTGTTTGAAGTTCCTAAATCTGATTTGTTTTGTGTTGAATTTTGGTTGATTTGTTCGTGAATTCTTTTTTGGTTCATGATGGTGGTTTATTTCATAGGCGGCGGTGGTGGTTTATTTTGTGGGTGGTGGTGCTGGTTTATTTCGTGGGTGGTGCTGGTTGGGAAGGAGAAGAAGAAGGGATAGAGAAATAATAAATCAGTTTAAATTAGTTGGGTCAAAATGATTAAATCAGTTAAGCTGGGTTGGGTGGGTTGGTTTTTGATTAATTATGTTTAATTAACATAAATCTTTTGTTTTTAGTTATAATTGTTTTCATTTTAACTGGTTCATTAGGTTCTGAGTAATTTGGATCGTTTTGGGAAGATAGGGTACAAAGTTGGGTTTATTTTGGGATTAGTCAAAGGTGGGTTTATTAGTTGCGGATGTGCCAAAGGTTGGTTTATTCATATCAATTTTTCCTATTTTAAATGTGTAGCATAAATATGCTATTTTAAGGGTAGGTGCAAGGTGATCACCACGCATCCGGGTGTAGGAAGAAATTTTCATGTTTTTCAAGGTAAGAAGGGTATTTATCCATGATTTCAAATACATCGTACAATAGACATGAATCCTGTTGAAAGCGAGGGGTGACTTCGAGAAAGTGGACAGTGGTGTTCGTTGCATATCCATGTTGGTCTTTAGGATGGGGCTATGGTGCAAAAATACGGTCGTTACATCGCGATTCGCCGGTTTGGTAACATATTTCAGATTGAGAGAACCAAATCTACCTGTTTTGTCACGCTGTTTTTCAATAACTCGCTATATCGCCTACATCGATCGAAACCAAACTGAAATTATCCGCATTTTGTGAATCAACGCGATAAATTTGAAAAAAACGATTCAAAAACAAACAAACCCAGTGCGAGGAGGAGGAGGTCAAATATGGGATCTAAACAAAACAAAACAAAAAAACAATAATTCTTCAAATTTAAGCTTGACTTGTAATTAAAATGTAAATTCATACAAAAAAAGCCCTAATTTGCGAGTTGGTGCCTTGGTGTTACAGATATTAAGGGTGGCTGTCAGCATGTCGAGCCGTCGACGTTTAGGTCAGTTCTTTGATCTCCTCTGTTATCTCTTTCTTCTTCGATCTCTCTCTTTTTTTTCCTATTTCTTCTTTGATCTCTGTTTTTTTTTCCTCTCTTTCTTTTTCGATCTCCTCTTCATCATGCTGCCCAGCCAATTGTTTTTCTTTTTTGTCTGGGTTTACGGGCTATCTCTCTTGTTCCTTTTTTATTATTATTAAACCCCTCGGTCCCCATCTGACCCTCTCTTCCCCCTTTTTTTCCTTCACTTTTGTCATACTACTACTATAGTATGATGGGTACCATGATACTTTCACATTTATAGTTTAATTATTTTTAAAAACCATCTTTTTTATATGAAATAAATGTCTTATCAGTTATTTCACTTTAATACACTGATATTAATAAAAAATCAATAAATAATAATGACATTGATAATAACAATAATAATAGTATTAGTAGTTGTACTGTAGTAGTAACAATAATAACTATTATAATATTATTATTATTTTGAAAATGAGAAATTATTTAAAAAATAAAAAGTATTTAAAATTCAAATTCGATCGCAACATCCGCAATGTGGTCCGCAACTCCGCGATTAACGCACCATTCCTTTAATGTGACATAGTGATCATTCCCACGATTGTGACCGAAAATACATTTTCGATGCTTGATGGAGCAGGCTAGGTTCAATTTGAGTTCTTCCTACTTTTCCCTTGTTTTAGTTGAAATTGTTAGCTACTTTGTGGCTCTAATAGAAAGCTAACTCCTACTCCTGGAAATAATAGGAAAGTTTGGAATTAATTTTTAACTCAACTGCGTCAAGATGATATGTATCATCTCCTTGTGTTAAAGATCTTACTCTTTCCAAATGAAGTTTCACAGTTAATCTTTTCCTAATGGTTTGTTTGGATAGCAACTTAGAAGCAAATATAAGAGGAGAGAAAGAGGAAGAAGGTAGGGGGAAAGAAAGGGAGGGGAAGTTGAGCTGCATTCCCTCCAAATCTCTTCAATTTAGGAGATAATCATTATTAAAGATGGAGGGGAAACGAATCCCTCCTTTTCTCTCCCATTCCTTTCTCTAAATGTTTATCCAAATAAAATATTTTGTTTCCATCTTCTTTCTATTGGCTTCCTTTCTCAATTTGCTAATGTTTAATTTACTCAATGGTGGATACTTTTTTCATATGCCCACATTAGCATATCAACTTGCTAAACTTGTTAAAGTCCTGCAGAATAGTTACTAAATTGTAGTCTCATTTTTAATACTATACTTATATCTGTAGATGATTTAACCAGTTTGTCAGTTTTACAGATTTTTCGCTTTGAATTCTAATGAGTTTAATACCATTCAATTTGTTAACTTGACTTATTTTGATGAGTTTTGGTGTGATGTCTTTGATGGACAGTACTTATCATACATACCCTGTACTTTAGATTTCAAAATTGTGCGAACTTGTTACCAATTTACTATTCTATTATGCAAATAATTTAAATTGCTTTGTTTTTCCTGCATTTTATATGTTTCTTCTTTCCTTGATATTAATAGCTATCTAATCAAAAAGCCTCTTTTCTTGTGTCCAAATAGGTTGCCCAACTTCGAATTGTACCTCGAGTTCTAGTTGGTCATAGTTTCGGAGGAAAAGGTACCCTATTTATTTGTTATCATGAAGCATTTTGAATAAACTGGTACTTGATGCTAATATTTCATGAATTAGTGTTTTCCAATTAATTATTCATTGAGATTTCTGGGAAAGCAATGCAGTTGTGTTAAGCATGGTGGAGCAAGCTGCAAAACCTCTTGCAAGACCTGTGAGGGTAAGGATGAACATTTGGATGTATAAAACCGTTTCATTGGTTGGAAACAGTTATGAGTATTTCATTGATCTCATCTTTGACTGTTTATATGAATTCTCCCTTCCTTTTCTTATGAAAATGCTTTCCAAAATAGTGTGGGTTTTGGTGGGAGGTGGTCATAACCTTGACATTTTTACTTTGTAATGAAACTGCTTTTCAAGGTAGTTGGGAAATTTTGAAAAAAGAGGACATGAAGTGTTTGAAATTCACCATGTTTTCCATGTTATCAATCTGGAGTTTTTCTCTCTTTTAGGTTTGGGTTCTGGATGCTACTCCAGGAAAAGTAAGAACTGGAGGACACGAGGAAGATCATCCAGCAGAACTTATTTCTTTTCTTAGAAGAATACCACAGAAGGTTAGTTGATTTTATTAGTTGTTAAGCCTTTTGCTTTGTTACCCTGCTTTGTGCTTTAGTTTGTGTGAGCAATTGTGCAGGAAACCTGGCAAAGTAGTAAATTTGCGGAGTAATTACTTTGACTTTTGTGAACTAGATCCATTGAAAGGTTGAATTTTTCTTGTCCCTTTGCGGATGTGTACTGATCTGTAATGAACTGACATAATGTAAGAGAGGAGTACATAATGAAGAAGATCATGTTGATGGATAAAAGCTGAAATTGCAGATTCTACAAATGATTTCAAGCATTTAGTTGTCTGATCACTCCCAAGAACTAATAACAAACACAATTCATATTCAACATGCTCTTTCTCTCTCTCTCTCTCCCTCTCCCTCTCTAACTTGTCCTAATTTATAGAAAATGCCTCTAACTAATAACTATCTCCACTAATCTTCTCCAAGTTTCTAATAACAACTTATTGTTCCATGATGTATCTATTCAACTCTTCTGCATCCAAGAATTATTATTTCATTGCCCTAATACATCATACTTAAGGATTTGACATAACTTTATTGAAAGAATGTAGTATAGATTATATCAGTCTCCATCATTCATCTTGTCATATTAGGTAAAAGTCATTTATTCTCTCTTTGCTGGATCAAGTGTCTTTCAAGGTAATGCGCACAAATTATTTGTTGTTTAATCTATTGGCACTATAATTAAAATTGATGGTGAATTGGTATATTAAAATGACGGGAGATGGTATCTTCATTTTATTGATACTTAGTCGTCAACAATTAGTAAATTAAGCAGACAGATAGTATGATGGAGGGGAAACTGTTTTAAAAGTAGTGGTAACTCTATCCAAACAGCCCCAAGATATTATCTGTGATTGTGATTTCTTGATGAAGTGTTTATTGGCCTTTGTAAAACTAAGAATGTGAGAAACCCTTTTCAGAAGGCTACATTATATCTATTATTGCTTTCGTCCATTTTGCGTAGAGATTTTTTGGATGATGTGCATTGGATTATGCGGGTCTTATTCTTATAAAATATAAACTAGATGTTTTCATTAAATCTCTTAGGGTTTTGATTTGATTATTTTTCTTCTTTCGCCCTAGTCTAAAATTTAAGGCCTTGTCAATTTCTATGCTTGACTCACTAAGAAATTGATCTATGGGACTTGAATTTGGTTTCACTTGCCAAGTAAAAGGGTTTTGATATGCACTTTCACATGCAAATACAACAATATCAAAGCCTTAGTCCCAAATACTTTAAGATGAAAATAAGAAAGTTTAAATCGTAGTTAAATTAGCGACTCTATATTATATCAGGATGATTATTATAGACCTTGGCTCTTGGGGTTATGCCTAACAATTGACACAATCCTAGATTAGAATTGTTATCCATCATTCATCTTGTCATATTAATGGGAAGTGATTACTAAGCCTAAATGACAAACTCATGAAGGTGTTAAGTAAAATGAAAACAAGTACTCTGTCTAGGCCTCTAGGGGATTGTCTGAGAAAACACCCCTTCAATGTCTAATTCAGCTCTTATAATATAAGAATAGATTATAAGAGAAATAACTGCTTAAAGGCTTTTTGTTTAATACCGGTAAATGTGGTCGTTGACCTATATTTATAGCAAATAGAATTTTGACAAGTGGGCAAGTGGTGGCAAATGGTCTTGGGCCTATCTGCACATCAGCCCATGAGGCTGGCATCGTAATGGAAGTGTTTCCAAGTGGGGTCAAGAGCCCAACTTGGTTTGGATGATTTATGTGGCTCTTTATGAGCTTGTTATTTAAGCTTAGTAATCACAGCCCATTAATATGGACTATTTATGAACATATATAAGGGTTGGAGTTGGAAGGGTTCATTTTTCGTGCCTTTCAAAAAAAGAAAAAAAACACGGAGCCTTCCCAGAAATCCATTCTGCGATTTCCTTTGCATACTCAAGCTCTTGAATTCAACATTGATGTATTATTGAAGTTAAAATTAGGACATAAAACTAATACGCAATAATGTTTCCATATTCAGACGCTTAATACACAACAACCATAATACCCTAATATCCATCATTATATGCTGTTTTTTATTCACTTGTTTGAATTATGGATTCGTCTTTAATTGCACAAGGAATTATAGGTCATTAAAACTGATGCACAAGAATGTTACTATATTGAGACACTGTACCTAACTACCACAGCACCCTAATGTCCATCTTGATATGATTTTTTTGATTCAATAATTTGAATTATCACTTGGATTAGTTTTTAGTGGTACAAGTGCATGCTTATCAGTTTTGTATATGTGCTTGTCTTCATGCATTTATTAGAAGTGTTGTCAGCTTTTCATCTATTGTTTTCTTAAAGATGTGTTCTACATTTCGTGACACTTTACTCTTTTATTTGTAAAGGTTCCATCAAAGCAATATGTCATGGATGCTCTTGTACAAGAAGGATTCTCAAAAGATGTAGCACAGGTTTTTAACTTATATCAAATTTCATGCTTTTTTTTTAATAATAAAAAAAAAAGCTTCTTGAATTTTTACCCTCTACTGTGTTGTATCTTTGTTTTATATCTTGTTGGCAGTATTTCCAAGACCTTTTTGTCGTGTTCTAAATAGAAATGGTAACCTAGTGAATAAGTTTTTTTTTTTTCTCAACATTGCCAGGAAAGAAATTTGATCTATGTACTATGAGGTGCTAGGTTTGTTATCTCTTAGATTTAACCTGTTGTTATTCAACAACAGAATGACAGGTGGAGATCAGTATGGTGACGAGTACATTTGATTTAAAAGCTCTTTGGTTCAAAATAAACAAAGGAATGGAATTAGGAGAAGGAAAGGAAGGAAAGATACTGAAACCCCCCTGGTTCCCCCTCCTATGTTTGGCTTGCACAAACAAAGGAATAACAAACCCTTCATGGTGTTTGTTTGATCGATTATCATCAGGCCCTTTAATCTCTATTCTATCTTCCATAACAACCAGAAGCCTTTTTTCCCCCAACCCTAGGTTCCTCTTCTAAACAGCCACTAATGAGCCTACTTAGGGACATGATGGGTCATAGGACCCACCATTATTTGGCAAAAAACAATTTTTATTAGTTAATTAAATAATTAGTTTATAAGCCCACAAGTAGTAATTAAAGAAATTGTTTTTGAGGTTTTGAATTTCAGAATTATGAGGAATATGTTAAATGATTGTTTAGTTTCTTATTTAGAGTGATGTTCTTGTAAAATGGAAATCTCAATAATATTGTAAACCTTTTTCAAAATATGATAACTCGAAGAGAACAATTGTAATGATTTATAAATACTTTTGTTTGTAATTGTTATTTTGAATTGTAGAATTTGGTTTATTAGTGTCCTTTTTTTCCCGTCTATATATAGTTGATGAATGGTGCTACACTTATTAAAATTTCTGGGTTTGCGTCTAGGTAGTATTACATGTTAGTAGGCAGATTATCATAATATTGTGCTGGTAAATTTTAATTTTGTTTCAACAGTGTTATTTGGTACTTCCTCTATTTCGAAAAAAACGCAACAATTTCTATTTTTGGATGTTTCAAAATAAATGCAACAATTCTAATCTTCCATTTTTGTAAGTTTTTTCTTTCTCTCACATCATCTCATACCCCACTTTCTCTCTCTATCCCTTTTATCCTCATAACAAAAAATTGCCTAGGCCATGTCACCCCAATTTTTGCGTTTTTTTCGAAACGGAGGAAGTATATTTATAATATGTACAGGACTTCCAACCCACTCTTCATGGACGGACTAGCCAGTAGCCAACACTATTCAAATCCTTGAACATTATTTTTTTAAAATGATATCAAGTTATAAATTAGGGTTCGATGACTTGATAAGAATGTCTAATTTTTAATTTAGGTTCAAATTTGATGATTGTATTATTGGATCTTGTGTTTCCTTAAACAATTATGGCGTCAAGAATATGTAGATTTTGTGTTAAATGGTCTTAAAAGTGATGTGAGTGGCTTAAATATAGTGTTGACAATGATCCGCATCACTGCATCATGACCGCATTGTAAAGCTTTTTGAGCTAACTGCGACCGATATATTAGGCCGCAACGGCCGTGAACCATCCGCACTGCCCGCGAATATAATTCCGCGACCGTTACCGCAATCGCTACCCAAACCGAGATTTAATACCATGTGCTACCTTTTGTTTCTTAGTGGAGATGACAATACTATTGTAGGTGATGTTCTCTGTGTTATTATGTTTGTATGCTATTGTTTTACTTATTTTGTTGTTAAAAATCCCCTAAAAAAATTTTCACCCGATTCATCCATTCTATCCCCCAAATCCATAAATTTTTGGTGACCCACCATTATAAAAATCATGGGGTCGCCACTGAGCGCCCACTATTGTTCCCCAACACTTATAAGGTGAAGGCTTTTATTTGCCTAGGTCGCTCAGTTTATTTTCTCAAGTCCTGTAAGTTTTTTATTTTATTTTATTAAATTACAAGTTTATCGCTGTATAACATGGTCACAGAAGCCTGTCATGGAACCGAAATGATGAAGTTACAGCTAATACTGAATTATTTTCTAGCTTAGAGAGTCTTATGTTTATTGATATATATACAACACCAATCTCCTACAAACACACATGTGCAAGTACATAGTGCATATGCTCACGCACACATAAATAGTTGTATATATTAAAGTTCAGATTCACTTGGATAGCACCCTTATCTAAAGCGATTTTAAAACTAAAGTACGCTAATGGTGGTGATTCAGTTTTGAAACCTGTACCTTCCAAGATGTCCAGTAACACCCTTATCTAAGTAGATTGCCTATGAGTGTTCACACACATACACAGAGCTGGGTTCTAGTAAGAAGGATGCTTATGGTGAGAAAATGAGAATTATATCATATTTGAACTCCAAGTACGTTGAATATGCAGTTATGCACTACAATTACGTTAATTGTAAACTATAAGCACATCAAGTATAAAGATTTTATATTAATTTTGTTGTGTCCAATTGATGTATAGTTTATGCCCAATATACTTGAAGCTTATACATAATGTACTTATAGTTTGTACATCAATTATATATGTATATGTTTTAGACCTGTGTACTACACCATTTGATTTTTTTTTTTCCATATTTGTGCTTTTGTTCAGTGGGTAGCAACTAATCTCCGGAAAAATGATTCATGTAGTTCAAAATCATCCTTCTCATGGGTATTTGATCTTGAGGGGATTGCTGAAATGTATACTTCATTTGAAGAAACTAGCTTATGGTATGGGTAACCTGTCTTCTCAAATTTGAATCGATTGTCTTCTTGTTTATATATTTTTCTGCCTGTACAACATTATTATTGAACATCAGAATCTCTTCATTATCTAGCACTGAATTTCTCTGGATCACCTACTGAAGCATTGCTGATGTTAATAGTTTTGTTGAATGTACATAAGTTAATCATTGATCTGGTCTGATACAGGAAAATTGTAGAAGATGTTCCTCGAGGTGTGCATGTAAATTTCTTAAAAGCAGAGAGGAGTTTACATAGATGGGCCCTTGAGGATATTCAACGAATTCACATGGCTGAGGAGATTGCTGCTGATGAGGGAGGTGGTGTACAAATGCATGTCCTTGAAGATGCAGGACACTGGGTTAGTTTTTTTTTTTCCTTCAATATTGAGCAACTTGGTAGGCAATTTTAAAGTGTTACACATATCTAATTTGGCTTGCTGTTAAATTTAGTCAAGTGCTCAAATCTCTCTATAACTTGCAGGTTGGTTTGGATAGGAAAGTAATGGTAGATGTTCTAAATGTATATTTACTTTGCTCACAATATATCACCACGATCAACTTTGGAACTGTCTCCTCTTCCCACACCCATTATCACATCACTTATCAGTTATCACCACCACTACCTGTCTTCAATTTTTTGTCATTCCTGTCCCAGTGTTTTACACTTTTACTCTTAGTTTTTCTCTACTCCATTTTCATATCTCATCAACATTATCAACTTTCGCAACTGTATAAAATTGTCAAAACATTTACAAATGATAACATGTTCAGAAAGATAACTTTGAGTTGCTTCATCATCATTGGTGTTGAAAATGTATGTAAATTTTTCCCAAATTTCAAAGGACTTTGAAACAAAGTTTCAAGTTTTTAAATTTAATATTAAGCTTGTTTGACTTTGAGAAGTGAAATTTAAATGTTTGAATTAAAATTAATTAAAATGGGGCAATTTTTTTTAGGCTTATAATTTTTTTTTTTAAACTTTAAATTCATGATTAAAAAAAAACTTTAAAAAATTATTGTACATTGTATTGTAAATTATCAATTTTCTGGTTTTCAACCAACCCGTTTTCCTATTCCGCCTTTTGTAGTGTACACTATACGTGTGACCGTGTGTGACATTTTGAAAGAGAAAAAAAAAATAGCAAAGAGGGAAAAAAACAATTTTTTTTCCTCTTTCAAGTTCCATCCCACATAATCTTTTTCTTACGCTACACCTTAACCCCAAAGTGATGGCTCGAGGACTTCCTAAGAGGTCGCCCATCCTAGTACTATTCTCGGCCAACCACAGGGTCAGTGGGGTCGGCGGCATGGGAACACAAGGACTTCCCAGGAGATCACCCATCCTAGTACTATTCTCGTCAAACAATGCGCCTGGATGTGACATATTTTTACGATGGCTGTCACAGATTTACCACAACCTTCCTCCTTTATCCGGGCTTAGGACCGGCAGTGGGAAACCCCGCTTAATCATAAATATTTTTTTTTCTTTCAAGTTTCATCCCACAACATAAACAAAATAAAAAGTTCATGCACTATATTCTCTCTTTGCTAACAAATTTCTAGTAAAATTAAAAGGTAAAATTTTTATTTAACAAAATATTTTAATATGAGTCTCTATTTATAGAGAATTCAAAATTATGAATGTGTTGTTTTTATTTTATTTGAAAAGGTAAGGAAACCACCAGCTCATTGCCGGTAATGAGTTACTAAACCATATGACACAATAATCCTTGCACTTGAGGGGAAGATAATGGGGAGATAAGGGGGAATCCTTAAGCAAGAGGTGAGGATCGAACCCTGCACCCTAGAATGCAATGTGGGTGTAAGAACCACTTGCTCTACACCACTTCCTCTTATTTTATTTTTAAAAATTATATACTCCCTGTGTAATATTTTAACTGCAACAAATGGGTTAACACATACTCTAAGAGAGAATGTGTTAAGTATGGATTTGGGTAGTTGTTAAGATAAAATAAGAGAGTGAAGATCACATGTGTATGTAAAGTTAGATATAAAGTAAGAGAGGGAAAAACACATGGGTAGTTAATTTTGAGCAATAATGTCTTTAGCTATGTAATTATGAAAATTATAGAAAAGGAATATTGATAAAATACTCATTCAGACGAATAAAACAAGATTCTACGTGATTATATATTTCTTATAGATAGAATTTATTTAGAAAACTATTTGTTATTGTATGTAGAGTAATGGTAGATTTCAAGTGAAAGCAATTAATAGGACCAGAGAGAGTATTATGCAGTAATATCTTTATTCATTTGCTATATTCTGATCCCATGTTGGCTTCTTGGGATTATTTTGACAGGTACATGCTGATAATCCAGATGGACTTTTCAATATTCTTTCTTCTTCGTTTGAGGGATTTTGATCTTTGAACCTAAATTGGAAAAGTTGTCGATAAACTTGTAATGTCAGGTCTACAGCATCTTATTATGTATTCATATCTACCAGAAGTAGAACAAATGAGCAATGCAAATTTTTTAAGAAAAAGTTAAAAAAAAAACATGCAAAAGTTATTAGAAAGCATATAAAAAGTTATGCACGTATAAATAACTTGATAACTTTTTATATATTTTTTTAATAAGTTTTTCTGATTTTTTGTAACTTTTTTCTGGGCAAGATCGGCTGAGTATAACAATTAGGACTTGGTGAATAGGAAAACACAGTGGTCTTTATTTTTTAATTTTTTATTTGTTTACTCTTAACAAATCATAAATATTTGGGCCTCATGTCCCAAAAAATGATGCTGATCAATTTTATAATTTGATTTTATTTACTAGAGCCCTTTATACAAATCAATATGTGAAATCCATTACTCAAATACTTTATACTTGTAATTGTTATGAATTTAACTTTAAAAAAATTGTTACGAATTTGTATTTCATCTAGAAATTTTAACATGTGGATTTGAGCACTTTGGTGTAAAAATTATTGCAAGTATTTCCTCAGTTACTATATATACTTATTGTAAGATATACATGAAGCACCTGAGCTTCACAAGCATAACACCTTCATACAAAGCTCTACTTCCAAATGCCTATCTTTTGTATCCTCGTATAATTCGGTCATTGAGACCCTTAAGCGAGCCACATAGACTTTATCCGGTGAGCTACATAGGCTCTATCTGATATTCCAGTTATCTACATAGACTCTTCATGGGGAGCTACATAGACTCCCTGTTTTTAAATTCTTACAACAAATGTATTTTCACATATGTTGAAATAAAATTTTAAAGGTTAATATCTTTAATTATGTATTTGTAAAAATTATGAATATTAGATAATAAAAAATTACAAGTTGGGACGAATCCAATGAGACTCTATATACTGTATTTTTCTTTTTATATAAGTGATAAATTGCTGTCAAAGTGAACATTATGAATAGTGCCAAAAGTACAATTATAATGAGTGTTGGATCACAAAACAAACAACAAAATTTGTTGATCGTTGCCTGAATGTTACTTAATATTGTCAAAAATTTTAAATGAAAATGCGACATTGTTATTGGCTTAGGACATGACCACAACAATTTCACATAATTGGACGACGGAATCGAATACTATGCCATCGGACCATGATAATCACTACCACCACCACCACTATGGTGGCCAATTTCTTTTTTAGGAGGGGGTGTTTAGTTCAAACGCTCTGACTATGGTCCTAACACTCGTGGTGATAGTCATAGTGGTTGTCATGGTCCAGTGGTGTGATGTCCTGTGTCGTTGTCTAAGTAATCACGAGTGTTATAGAGTGTTAGTGAGATGAGAGTAGTGTCGTCTTTTCACTTTACAAATGGGGCTGTATTTTGTAATAAATGGGCGATGTTAAGTAGGGGTGTCCAAAAAAATCGTAACTGTTAACCATAACCGTTAACCGTGTAACTGGTACTTTTTAACGGTTAATTTACCGAACCGTTAATTTTCAACGGTTACAATTACCTAACCGTTAAGCTTAACGGTTACGGTTACGGTTAACGGATTTCATAAACGGTTAACCGACGGTTAAGCGTTAATTTTTTTAAGAGGCATTAAGTGTGCTTAGCTCAATTTTCAAATGGCCTAAATGCATTATTTTAACAAACCCACATATGTTCCTAACCCTATTTCCCCCATATACATAACTATGATTCATTTCTCATTTTATAATTTCATCTTCCATCATTTGATTCATCTTCCATAATTCATAACGGTTTCGCGGTTAACCGTAAAGGTTAACCGTTTGTTAACAGTTCGATTAGGGTTTCAAAAAGTTAGTAACCATTTTAACGGTTAACTGAACCGTTAAGCCTTAACAGTTCGGTAAACCGTTTATGAAATGTTTAGGTTTCACAAAATAAATTGGTGAGCGAATATGTAAAATGGGAGAAGTAAAGGGAGGGTGGTAGGATCACCTTTGAGTAATGTCTATTAGGGTTAATTGTACAAAACTTTGAGAAACGGAGGGATTAATATATGTTGTTAATCAGTAAGAAAATTCTCAATATTAAGTCCAAAATCATATAGTAAACCTGAAAATTAAAGAAGTTATGTACAGATTGTGAAGAGAAACTGGCGACTCTCTCACATGTGAGGCCCTGGCATTATATTTATAGAAGAATCATATTACAATCTAACTGTATATAATTACAAAACTGCCCTTAATTAACCTAATATTCTATTACACCCCCTCAATCTATGCGGGGGAAACCACGTGCAGATTGGATTTCAGAAATTCAAAACGCTGACTTGGTAAAGATTTAGTAAAAATATCTGCAAGTTGAAGTTGTGTAGGTATGTACCGAACCGTGAGATCTCCATGAGCGACAAGTTCTCGAACGAAATGATAATCAGTACCAATATGTTTGCTCCGATCATGTTGCACCGGATTAAGAGTGAGATAAGTGGCAGAAACATTGTCACATTATAATTTGACCGGTTGACGAACAACTAACCCGAGCTCTACTAAGAGTGAACGGAGATGTAAAGTATCACTGATAAGTGGTATTTTGGTAGTTATTTTCTTAGTTTTTATTAGTTTATTTTCTTATTTTATTTAGCTTTTGTTAGCATTTTTAGTCTTTTTAGTTTAGTTTCGCTTTTGTAGTCCCCTTCCCCTTTTTCTATGTGATTTCCTCTATTTTTCTTTGTTTTTGCGTTTTCTTCCCTTTTTGCAGGTCCCGAGTCAATTTCGGAACCCGAGGAAGCGAGCCGGGAACCTCGAGGAAAACACAATTCCTCTATGCCATTGTTGAGGCTAAAAAGGCCTCAGCGGGCGCTGGAAACCCCTCAGCGCCCGCTAAGATGTACATTGCTTGAGGCAGTGGGGGCTTAGAAGGCCTCAGCGCCCGCTGAGATGTATTATGGTTCGAGGCAATTTTTGACTGAAAAGAGGCAGTAGCATTTGATGGCGCTTCAGCGGCCGCTGATGGCCCCTCCAGCGCCCGCTGATCATAAAGCTTCAGGGCACTTTTGATCACAAAGGAGAAGACAGCGGCCGCTGACCCCAACTCAGCGCCCGCTGTCCCCCTCCCCTGTTTTGAGGCAGTAGCTTCCCAAGAAGCTTGCAGCGGCCGCTGACCTAAACTCAGCGCCCGCTGACTTTAGTCTGCAGACCCTGAAGACCTATGAAAGTAGGGGTCAACGGGCGCTGACCATTTTTCAGCGCCCGCTGACGCGCTACTTTTCGTTTTGTTTAGTGTTTTTCAGCTGTTTTGCTCGACATTTTTGGGGGGTTATATATATACCCCCCTCTTCCCATTTCGTTTTTCAGCTGATGTTAGAGGCTCTTAGTTAGGGTTAGGTTTTATTTTAAGTTTTCTTCTTTAATTCTTCTTGTAATTTACATTTTGTTCTTAATTTACGCAAGTAGTATAGCTCTTGTTCTTCTTCTTCTTCTTGTTCTCCATTTCAAGGTAATTTCATGGCTTTCTTTACTTGTTTTCTTACTTGTTTTATGTACTTATTTTGTTATTTCTTATAGTTTTAGTTTGTTATTGTTGTTTAATTAGTTAGTTTTATTGTTATTTTCATGTTTGTTTAATTGTTTAATTTGATTTCTTTGTTGTTTAGTTTCTAGTTTTCTAGGGTTTAGTTGTTGTTTTTGTTGTTTTTAGCCTTAAGTTTAATTTATGTATTTAATTATACTTTTAGTAATGTTTTATTTATTTATGTTTGAGTAGTTAATTTCTAGGGTTTGGGGTGAAACTTCTCAAATCCCCCATGATTGTGGTTTAGTTGTTCTTGGCTTTGGTTGTGATAGTGTCGGTACCTTAGGATTCGGTTATGTTGAGTCTTGTGTGTAGCTAGCATAGGATTCATTGAAGAATCCCCACCGAAGGACCGAAAGGTGAACGTGGGTGATGACTTCCTTTGCCCGATTGATGGAAGCACCACGAAAGTTGGGCCTTCGATCAAGGGAAAGTTACCGGTCTTCGTGATTTTGTGCTTAGGACTTGTTAGATGTGTCGCTGCACGAAAGTGAGTTGTATATGTCTTTCCGGTCATCGTACTAGCTCGAAAGAGTAGTACGATCATAGAACGACCTCCCCTTATCCACGACCTAAGTCTAAGTTCGATTGACTCACAATTCATGGTGGCATGAGTTGTGGATCTCTTACCCTAGTCCCTTTTGTTTTTGTTTCCTTAGTGTAGTTTTAGTTAGTTCTCTCCGCCTCTCGCGACCATCACCCGACCTAGCTTGTTCGACGCTCATGCCTAGATTAGTGCAACGTACCTTCCCCGTGTTCGACACCCCCACTCATACTAGGACGGGGGTTTTAATTTGGTAAGAAATCCCTCCTATCAAATTGGCGCCGTTGCCGGGGAAGGCAATGCCATTAGTTTAGGTTGAGTAGAATGGTTCTAGGTCTTTCTTTTTCTTTATTTTTGTGAATATTTGGGCCTTATGGCCACTCCTTTGATCGATCCCCAATATGAGCATGAATTGTTTTGGTCGTATTATGATAGGATCGGAAGCTCTCTTCCGCTTAATCATAATTTTGGTAAGTGGGATATATGCAATATGTTGTACGAGGGTTTGAACTATGAGACGAGAAATTGGATAGAAAATCTATCTCATGGCGATTTCTTAGCTCTCGACTTGGATAGAGCTTGGCTCTTATTCGAGTGTCTCGCTAAGGACACCTATGAGTGGGATATGACTAGCCAAGGAATATATGATTATAGTCATGAGTTGAGTGCACTTGAGGAATATGGTTTTAATCAACCATCACCTCATGCCACTACCTTTGATTTTTCTCATCATTTTTCACATGATTCGAGTTCGCTTAATCATGTTCTTGATGAGTATTTACAAGGTCTTGGCATGAACATAGTTGATTCACCTCATATTCCCCTAGGTGAACCCTTCGATGATGACCTTAGTCATGAATTCGATCCCTCACCCCTCATAGTTGAGCACACCATCTCGACTCGCATAGACGATGACATTTATTGGCAATGTTGTGATGAGAATCATGACACTTTCATATCGTCATGCGATGTTGTAGAGGATGAGGCCCTCATAGCAGAGTCGAGTGAACCCGACGAGGTATTTAATGTGGAGGATGTGGTTATACCACATTCTCTTATTCCCTTTTTAGGAGGATTTAACCTCGTCTATTCACATCCCACTCCCCTTCCATCCGTGCTCATATCACCTCCATCCGAGGGCATCATCTCTTGTCTTGACTCCCATGTTTCTCTTCCAGAAACCAAGGCAAGTGAGGTGTATGGAGGTGTTCCCCCTACTTTACTTGATTTTTCTTTTTGTAGTTTTTATTTTAATTTACCTCCCTGTGGGCACTCACTCCCACGTAAGCATAGGATGTCGGTTTTTAAACCGTTTTCTTTGCTTAATTTATCTATCGCTTATGTGGTTTTTAGTGAGTTGAGTGCCAGTGTGTTTGACAAGCTCTTGCGAGCTTTGCGGGGCTATTTACTGAGCCCCGGGTGGTTGTTCCCGCTGGATGACTTTGACATAGTTTTTCTTCTGTCTTAGTCCCTGTGTCCAGCTCCTTTGTCAAGCTTAAGACGTTAAACAAGCGCTTCTTGGGAGGCAACCCGAGCCCTTTTTTTTTCTTTTTCCCTTTCTTTTATTTGTAATTATTTTGTTTTTTGGAGTATGGTTTCTTTTCTTTCTTTTTTGCAGGTTAAATGAATAAGCAACTCTCATGGACATGTATGGTACTAAAGCGCAAAACGGAGGTTGTATGCTTACTTTATAGCCTGTTTTGGTGAGATCATTCCAAATTCCCTTTCTTTTATTTTTCTTGTGTGCTTAGTTGTAGGATTAGTTTTAGGAGGAGATGATTGTTCGAGGATGTTTGGCTTTCAATTTTTGGCTTTTAAGCCCTTGAGGACATTTGGATATCGATGGCGTTGGGCCTCGATTTATTTATTTGTTTGATGCTTGGTTGCTTGATTGAGAGTCATTCATGCTTTGATTTTTATTTTCCTTCCTTTTGTTTAGTTTTTATTTCTATTTTCCCTTTTTTCCTCTTCTTTCTCTTTTATTTTCTTTTCAAGGCAAAGTGTGTTTTTGTTTTGTTTGTAGTTTGGACTTGGTTCTTAATTTCTTGGACTTTGAATGCATTCCTTCCTAAGTGTTAGTGGTCCACATGGTTTGAGATGTTGGGGTTGATTTTCAAATACTACATGCTAGGTTTCAGAACTTTGGAGTTCATGAAACCTAATGTCTTAGCTTGTGGTACGATTGGCAAAGCTTTGTTAGCTAGTTGAAGCCCTTGAGGTAGTATTTGCAATTCACTACCCTTCATATGTGAGAAAATTGTCAAATCTTTCTAGCCTTCATCATTTTGTTTGAGTGGCAATAGGATCCTTTTCATAGTATAACTTGATCAAGAACTTGATTCATGACTTTCCGAGACTGTGATCGAGCTAATCTAGGGGAGGACGGAGGCGTTCATTTCTTAGTCATTTTCCATTTTTCCTTTTTCATTTTCCTTTTTATTTTAGCATCTTGCTTATTTTCACTTTTCTAGGTGTTTGCTTTACATTCATCCTTTGAAACCCTTTGAGCTTGGCCTTTCCTTTCTTCTAGCCACGTTACAAGCCTTGATTCCCATTGTTTTGTTTTGTACCCTTTAGGTGTAGTGAAGCAATTGGAGCGTCTTGGTTCGTATATGTTTTGTATTGAAAATTTGTGAAGTAAGGAGTTCGCCCAAGAGAAAGTGTGTTAATTTGTATGAATTAAAGCAAAAGCCGACCTAAGTTGAAAAAAGGCAAGGTCATGTAAAAAAAAAATAATAATAAAAAAAAAAAAACACAACCAATTATTCCTTCCTTTTTCACAATGCGGACATTGTGTCATTCAAGCTTGGGGGGAGGAATAGTTCGAGAAAAAAAAAATTAATTTGATGTATATTTTTTTTTTATTTTTTTTTTCATTTTTCATATAGTTTTTTGAATAAGCTTGGGGGTTTTTAGTGTATGTGTGCAAATTTAAGGAGTTCGTTTGCTATTTGATGCTCATTCGCACTTATTGCTTCACTATTTAGGTTTGAGCACCACAAGCCAAATTGATTCCTACCCTATCCTTAGCCTTACATTACAACCCTAAAGCCCTCTCGATCCTAGATAGTTGAGTCCTTTTCGGTTGAGGAAGTCATGTTTCAAGCATATTTAGCGGTTTGCTATGATGAGATGTCGGGTAGCCTAAATTGTTTCTCCTTTTTGTTTTTCCGACTCCTTCGTGGAGTTATGAGAAGCTACCTTTATGGGTGGAGACGACACTAGCTTACCATGTGGATGCTTGGTTGTTGAGCGAAAGGGGAATGTTCCTCTCTAGTTCTCCAATCTAGCATGTTTTATTTGATTATCCACCCTTGACATCTTTGAGCATGTTTTCCGTTAGTGCTTAGAAAGGTTCGCATTCATCGATCCTCGGTCCCTTAACAAGTCCAACTAGTTGCTTCTGTTTTTGTTTTGTTTTGTTTTCTTTTCATTTTCCTTTCTTTTTGTTTTTCTTTTCTTTTGTTTCCTTCGAACCTTTGCCTTGGTTTGTTTTTGATAGAGTTATGGGTTAAACTCTTTGGAAACCCCTACGAGAGCACACTCGTCCTCCTTGGCAACTTTGAGGTTTAAATGGCTTGTTGTTTTTGCTAAAAACAACCGTGATTCCTACGAAAGTGAGTTAGTGTGAATTATTAGTGTTTTGTTTTTCCCTTCTAGTAGTACCTCCTATCAAGCTCTTCCATCACTTCTAGCCTAAGTTTTGCTCGGGACGAGCAAAAGCTAAGCTTGGGGGAGTTTGATAAGTGGTATTTTGGTAGTTATTTTCTTAGTTTTTATTAGTTTATTTTCTTATTTTATTTAGCTTTTGTTAGCATTTTTAGTCTTTTTAGTTTAGTTTCGCTTTTGTAGTCCCCTTCCCCTTTTTCTATGTGATTTCCTCTATTTTTCTTTGTTTTTTGCGTTTTCTTCCCTTTTTGCAGGTCCCGAGTCAATTTCGGAAACCGAGGAAGCGAGCCGGGAACCTCGAGGAAAACACAATTCCTCTATGCCATTGTTGAGGTTAAAAAGGCCTCAGCGAGCGCTGGAAACCCCTCAGCGCCCGCTGAGATGTACATTGCTTGAGGCAGTGGGGGCTTAGAAGGCCTCAGCGCCCGCTGAGATGTATTATGGTTCGAGGCAATTTTTGACTGAAAAGAGGCAGTAGCATTTGATGGCGCTTTAGCGCCCGCTGATGGCCCCTCCAGCGCCTGCTGATCATGAAGCTTCAGGGCACTTTTGATCACAAAGGAGAAGACAGCGGCCGCTGACCCCAACTCAGCGCCCGCTGTCCGCCTCCCCTGTTTTGAGGCAGTAGCTTCCCAAGAAGCTTGCAGCGGCCGCTGACCTAAACTCAGCGCCCGCTGACTTTAGTCTGCAGACCCTGAAGACCTATGAAAGTAGGGGTCAACGGGCGCTGACCATTTTTCAGCGCCCGCTGACGCGCTGCTTTTCGTTTTGTTTAGTGTTTTTCAGTTGTTTTGCTCGACATTTTTGGGGGGTTATATATATACCCCCCTCTTCCCATTTTGTTTTTCAGCTGATGTTAGAGGCTCTTAGTTAGGGGTAGGTTTTATTTTAAGTTTTCTTCTTTAATTCTTCTTGTAATTTACATTTTGTTCTTAATTTACGCAAGTAGTATAGCTCTTGTTCTTCCTCTTCTTCTTGTTCTCCATTTCAAGGTAATTTCATAGCTTTCTTTACTTGTTTTCTTACTTAGTTTTATGTACTTATTTTGTTATTTCTTATAGTTTTAGTTTGTTATTGTTGTTTAATTAGTTAGTTTTATTGTTATTTTCATGTTTGTTTAATTGTTTAATTTGATTTCTTTGTTGTTTAGTTTCTAGTTTTCTAGGGTTTAGTTGTTGTTTTTGTTGTTTTTAGCCTTAAGTTTAATTTATGTATTTAATTATACTTTTAGTAATGTTTTATTTATTTATGTTTGAGTAGTTAATTTCTAGGGTTTGGGGTGAAACTTCTCAAATCCCCCATGATTGTGGTTTAGTTGTTCTTGGCTTTGGTTGTGATAGTGTCGGTACCTTAGGATTCGGTTATGTTGAGTCTTGTGTGTAGCTAGCATAGGATTCATTGAAGAATCCCCACCGAAGGACCGAAAGGTGAACGTGGGTGATGACTTCCTTTGCCCGATTGATGGAAGCACCACGAAAGTTGGGCCTTCGATCAAGGGAAAGTTACCGGTCTTCGTGATTTTGTGCTTAGGACTCGTTAGATGTGTCGCTGCACGAAAGTGAGTTGTATATGTCTTTCCGGTCATCGTACTAGCTCGAAAGAGTAGTACGATCATAGAACGACCTCCCCTTATCCACGACCTAAGTCTAAGTTCGATTGACTCACAATTCATGGTGGCATGAGTTGTGGATCTCTTACCCTAGTCACTTTTGTTTTTGTTTCCTTAGTGTAGTTTTAGTTAGTTCTCTCCGCCTCTCGCGACCATCACCCAACCTAGCTTGTTCGACGCTCATGCCTAGATTAGTGCAACGTACCTTCCCCGTGTTCGACACCCCCACTCATACTACGACGGGGGTTTTTATTTGGTAAGAAATCCTTCCTATCAATCACTTACTGTGTAAGCCACAGCTCGATATTCAGCTTCGGTGGAAGATTTGGAAACAGTAGGCTGTTTTTCGAACGCCAAGAAATGAGATTATCTCCAAGAAAGATTGCATACCCTGTAGCAGAACGGCAACTATCTGCCCAATCTGCATCTGAATATGCCACAACAATAGTCACATCACCAGATGGCTTGAGCCATAGCCCATGATCTGCAGTACCTATCAAATACCTGAAAATGCGCTTAACAGCAGCTAGGTGAGTAGTACGAGGAGCATGCATAAACTGGGATACTAAGTGTACAACATAGGTAAGATCAGGTCGAGTCATAGTCAAGTATTGTAAACCTCCGACCATACTACGGTACTCAGACGGATCAGAAAGTAACTCACCATCAGTGAGGGATAGTGTCATTCTAGACGGAAGAGGTGTTCGTACTCGCTTTGCGGTATGCAAGTGAAATTTATGAATCAAGTCATGAGTGCATTTTTGTTGTGATAAAAATAGGCCCTGTTTAGTACGAACAACCTGAATGCCAAGGAAATAATGAAGATACCATATGAAGAGAAACTGGCGACTCTCTCACTTGTGAGACCTTGGCATTATATTTATAGAAGAGTCATATTATAATCTAACTGAATATAATTACAAAACTGCCCTTAATTAACCTAATATTCTATTACAGATGTACTAGTTATTTTAGACGTTGTTAATTGGTAAAAAAAAATCTCCTACCTAAAAAAATTATAGTAATATCAGTCGTGAATAATACTAAATACTATTCCCTAAAAACAGAAAAACAACTTGATTACAAGGTGGATTAAGGACCTCAAATTATGATTAGATGTAACTGATAATAATATTGTATAGCGTTTGTTGAAAAGTGAGGAGGGTTTCATTTAAAAAAATAAATAATGATGATAATAATAATATAGAGTAATTCCTTAAAAAAAATTATATATAGAGTAATTAAAGAGTTATATCATCATTTAAAGAAAAATCTCATACTTGATTGATTTTATTAGGGAAGTGGAATATGGGTAAACAATGTTATTGAATTTTTAGAAAGTAAAAAATTGACACCAACAAATTAAGGGTGTGTTTGGCATCACTTTGGTTTTGAGTTTTTTTTTTTTTTTCTTTTAAACCAAAATAAAATAAAACTATGTTTGGAATTGGAAAAAATAGTTTTTTTAAAAAAAAAACAAAAAACAAAAAAAAAACGTGCATTTCTCTCTTTCTGGTTCATCTTAAAAAAATAACCCAAGATATTATCCGATATTCAAGGTAATTTTTAATCATTATTTTTCATCTTTAAATTAAAGATTTTGTATAATGTATTTAGTTTATATATTAACTATTTAGTACAGAATTGCATAGGAGCTATTGATGGAATCATGTATCAGCACGAGTGCTACAAGATCACCAAATTCCATATCATGAAAAAAAAAATTGTGCCTATAATGAATGTATGTAATTTGTGTGTGTTCATTTGACATGAAATTCACCTTTGTGATGGCTGGATGGGAGAGATCAGTAAATAATTCAAGAATTTTTTAGTAATTGTAGGAGAGACCAAGTTTCTCATGCCTCCTATTAGAAAGTATTATCTTGTTGACTAGGGTTATACAAATATGTCTCCTATTCACCATACCGTGGAGAACGTTATCATTTGTGTGAATACAGGGGAACAACGAGCCCATAAGATCCTGAGGAAATATTTAACTATACACATTCTTCATTGCAGAATGTTATTGAAAGGTGTTTGGGGATGTTGAAATCTAGATTCCCCATTTTTAGAGATATGCCTTCATATGATTTTAAAAGACAAAAAATATATAATTTTGTCATGTTGTGCTATCCATAATTTCATAAAAATGTGCAAGAATGGGGATCCTTTGTTTATATAATATGCAGATGAAAATGTCGAACTTGAAGATAATGACATTAACACCAATGGATCTAAGGACCTAGTAACTCCTTGTGTTAGTCAACAAGATCTACAAAGAATGTCTCAGTTTCGAGATCGTTTGTCAAAACGTCTGTAGGATAGACAAAATTCATAGTGAAAACTATTGTTAAGAAAAAAACAATATATTACATTATATTGTATTTGACATTTTATATTCATATTTTTTCTCGGTCCTTTAAATTTTGTTATAATCTTATTCAATCAATAAATTTATTTTTACTATGTATACTTTTTTTTTGTGAAATAGATGATAAAAAATTGAAAAAATAATTATAAGAACAACAACAACATTATAATAATAAGTTAAAACTTATAGATGATAAAAGATTTAAATTCAAAACAAAATGAAAACTGAAAACTATTAGGGTTCGTTTCACATTAGTCCTATAATCATATAAAGTTAATCAAACTTATTGCAAACATATTGAAAATGAAAATCGACAACTAAAAAGTGAAAAACACTTTTTTTTTATTTTCTATTTTTTGTTTTCCAAAAAATGACAACTGAAAACAAGAAACGATACCAAACATGTTCCGAACAATCTGCTTTAAACAAACCAAAGTATTGATTATTTTTTAACAATCCAAACTAAATAGTTTATTTTACGTAAATATAACAAGTGAACTAATAACTCTTTTTTTAGCAAAAAAGTGAACTAATAACTTGAAATAGCAGGTAAATTAGAACCTATGTGACTTGCTCGGGATTATAGGATTTTTTAAGATTAATTTCAAAAAAGTCTAGAATTCCCCAAACAATTCTAAAAAATTACATAAGTTGTTCTATCCATCTCCCTCGCGAAGGCCCTAACCTCTATTGATGGTCTCTCTATAGTACAAAGCACATCAATGGAGGTAGAGTCTTTTCACAAGGGAGATGGAGAGAGCAGTGTGTTTTTTTTTTTCTAGAATTATTGGGATTATGCGACTTTCTGAAACTAAGCTCCTCCTCCTCCCCCACCCCCCTCCAAAAAAAAAACTTTAACTTATTCCTATAATCACATGCAACTCACATGTGTTTTATTTTACCTGTTATTGCAAATTATTAGGTCATTCGGTATATATATGTAAAATCATGTATTTAGTTTCGGCTTTCCGAAATAATCAATAGTTTGGTCTATTTAAAGAAGATCGCTAATAGTTTGATATGTTGGTATTAAATTTCATTTTAGAAATATCGATACAAAAAAAAAAAAAAAGAGGAACTCGTTTTAGGCAAGAAAAAAAAGAGTATAATAACTTGGTTTAGGGTATCTAAAAGATTAATTAAATTTAAAAACTATTGAACTTCTCCTTATATATAGATTGTGAAGAGCATAAGAAAGTTTCAATTTTTTAGTAAGTTTATGTTAAACTAAAATTGGGCCCAGGGCAGTTGCCCTGCCCAGAGACGGCCCTGTGTCCATACAAAATAAAATGTCAAGCCCCACCTTCCATTAGTATTGTGAAATCCTTGGGATTTAATAAGGAATTGTCCCATTATAGGATTACTCAGGGAATTTATCGTTAGTTTATAAGGATAATTGAAATTATCCATACAAATTTACTATATTAGAGAGATTTGATAGATTCCTAGCTTTTGCATCAATATCATGAATATTGATTTTGTTATCGTTTTCATCTAGGCTCATCTGAAGAATATAAATACTATTTTTGGCAAGAATAATTATGTAAACAACCAATATCATAAGGAGCGGGGACGCGCTGGGGGCTGCGCAACCTCCCAACACACCCAAGTGCATAGAAATATGTTGCTTCAAGGACTTCAATACTTAACCATTGACAATACAATCCTAAATACACAAATCAAACTTATTTGGATTCCAGCCAACAAGTAAATTTAATAAGAATGATTTTTGTATTTATATCATAAATAATTAAGGTTTAGGATATGTTTAACTTGTAAATTTAATAAAAAAAAAACGCTTTTTGTATTTATATTAAGCTTTAGGCTTTGTTCAACTTGTAAATTTAATAAGAATGATTTCTGTACTTATATTATAAAGGAAAAAACCACAGCAATAATCCCACCTTTCACACCTCTTTTCATATTAATCTCACCTTACAAAAATCTCACCTTTTAACTTCGTCTTCTCATTTGGTCCGTTCTAAAATTTTAACCGGCTTTTAAAAACTTGTACTTCTTGTTGTAGGTAATCCTTCACATGAATAGCTTGACTAAAAAAAGTTGAAAATAAAAGAGGAATTTGACCAGATTGTTTCTATAACTCTAACTACCTCCCCTTCATCACCATTACTAGCCCCTTCCTCTTACTCTATGTTTTTTTTGTTGCTCCATTGTTCTGCTTCAAGCCCAAATCTTAGGCATTATGATTCCCAGCTTCATCCATCTCCTTCTCTCATTTTCTTCTGCGCTTCTCCTCTATTTTTGTTATCAAAGGTTGATAGGAAATAGATATTGAAAACATTCTCTTTGAAATCCATCCTCATTCTCTTTACCATGGACATATTCAACTCACCATCCTCATTCTCTTCTTGATAAAGGGGTTCTCACCTCGAAATTACCAAATAAATACACCCGTCGTAATATGAGTGGGGGTGTTGAACACGGAGAAGGTTCATCGTACTAGTAGGCATAAAGCGTTGAACGAGCTAGGCCAAATGAATTGTCACGAAAGATGGAGAGAACTATGGAAACAAACGAAAACTAAACTATGGAAAACAAGGAATAAAGTACTAGGGTTAAGAGATCCATATATAACTCATACCATCATGAATTATGAATCAATTGAACCTTAGACTTAGGTCATGATTAAAGTGGAGGTCATTCTAAGAGTTATAGCTACACTTTCGAGCTAGCTAGTATGATGAACGGAAAGACGTATACGACCTACTTTCGTGGTGCTTCGATCAATTGGACAAATGAAGTCATCACCCATTTGGGGAGAAAACTCCAATGAATCATATGTTAGCTAAACACTGCACAAGACTCAACAATTCCAAGTCCTTTGAACCAACATTACCATAAACTAAGTACAAGAAACAACTAAACCACAAACATGGAGGATTTTGAAAGGTTTCACTCCAAATCATAGCAAGTAAAGATATTACCAAAAGGGATACACTAGACCTTCATCAATGGAGGGAAGTAGAGTAATCAACAATGTAAAAGTAAAGGAGAAACTAATGGAGAGCTCAAAGGAGTGAGAGAAATTGTAATCTAATCTCATACAAAGCTTAATGAGGTTCTCCCTCTTACCCAAAACCCTTATTTTCTGCCTAATAAAAATTAAGGGCTGAGATTAAAAGCTAAACAAAAGGAAGAAAAAGATGAAAACGAGCTCAGTACACATCACAACAGTCTAGCTTGGTCGAGTAAAACATAGCTCGTCGAGTATGTTTCTGAGTTGAGTAAAAATAAGCAAGGGTGGCTCATTCGAGTAAGGGGGTTACTCGACTGAGTTGAACTCATACTCGAACGAGTAATCCTAAAGACTTGGATAGGAGAAACACAGTAAAGAAGGCTACATTGGCCCGACCGAGTAAGGTATCTACTCGGCCGAGCCACTTTGGCTTTAAAAATGCAAATCTTCCTGTCCGAGCTAAGGAGTATACTCGAACGAGTAAAGGGGTTACTTGACTGAGTTGATGTAACACCCCGCATTTTAGCAACGACGTTATTAGTGATAACGTCGTAAACAGACAGTTATCAATCGATTTATATAATAAAAATGTAATTAAAACTCATGGAATTAATATTTATTAATAATAATAATGAGATCCCAATTATAAAAGGTTAAACTAAACCAAAATTAAATCCTAAAACTAGAAATAAAACCTAATGCAAACACAGGAATTGAAAACAGGGGCCTAGACGCTCAACAACTTAGCCTGCTTCTAGCCTCTATCCTGCTTACCTGCAAAATAGATTTGGGGTCCACCATCAGTGGCGAGTAACTAGACTGTCCTACTTAGAAGTAGGACCACATTACATACAATAATAGGGTTTGAAACACAGGATACAAGTACTACAACAGAGTTAGCAGCGGAAACATAGCAACCAATAAACATCATATTCAAAGATTACCATGCTTACTTATCAATACAATTAATCTACATTATTAGACATCAAGAATATTTCCGACACGACTGAAGTTGATACAACAAATAAGTCCCCGACACGATTCATCACAGATGAACCGATAACAACAAACAAGTCCCTGACACGATTCATCACAGATGAACTGATACGACACGGCGCAAGGCCGATAACAACAAACAAGTCCCCGACACGATTCATCACAGATGAACCGATACGACACGGCGCAAGGCCGATACAACAAACAAGTCCCCGACACGATTCATCACAGATGAACCGATACGACACGGCACAAGGCCGATACAACAAACAAGTCCCCGACACAATTCATCACAGATGAACCGATACGACACGGCGCAAGACCGATACAACAAACAAGTCCCCGACACGACTCATCACAGATGAACCGATACGACACGGCGCAAGGCCGATAACAACATTGACACGACCGACTCAAAGCGATAAATGACACGACTCAAAATAAGCATCCAATGACACGACTCAAACCAGACGAGCATCTACAATCACGTATGACTCTTACAATAATGACACATCAAGCTCAACAATCCAAATAAGCAATTATGCAGACCAACCAGACAACACATGAATAACATGAGATAAACATAAAGGTTCAATTTTTATAATTAACAAACAAGATTTCAAAAATTAATCATCAAACAAGATAAAAATCCAAGCTTAATTACATGCTATCACACGCATAACATAATCGAAAATACCAAGCAAGAACATTGTCAAATTATTAAGATTAAATACAAGAACATCAGGAATTAATCATAGAACGAAATAGCTTACAAGATCACACAAGAACATAAATTGATCAAACAAGAAAACAAATCTAACAACCTAGACAACATGTTTTATACGAAAATCATAACATCAATAACAACGTGATTCTAAGCCTAGTATCCTATGCAACCTAATCCTATTCCTAAGTAGAATAGCTAGTTACCTATAGGAGAATCCACACACATAGAACCACGCACAACCTCGCCCATTCGTCCCTTAATTCGACCCAAGCCACGCCCAAGGTTAGGTTTGCATTGATGAACAAGGTTGAAGGTCTTGAATCAATCTTCAATGGTGTCTTTGATTTGATGAAATAAAAGGAGGATTGGGTTGGGGAAATCTGATGAGATGCCGTGATATGTAGTGGGGAAAAGGAGGAGTTTTTATTTGTAGTTTAGAATTGGAAAAAAAAAAAGAAAATAAAAGCAAAGGGGGCCGGCTAGGGAGATGCAAAGTAAGATTTTTTGGGTGTTCCTAAAATGTAGTAGGGTGGTTAGGGAAAATAAAAATAGAGTTTTTAGGTTTTAAACAAAATAGATGTAATTGGATAATTAAGGTAAATAAATAAATCAAATTAAATTAAAATAAAGGAAAGGCCGGCTAGGAGGGAGTCAAAGCAAGGGCTTTGGGCTTGATCAATTAAATAAAAATTAAGTCTTTGGGCCCAAATCGAATAGTTTGGGTTTAAAGGCTTAATTTTTCATAAAATTTTACGGCCCAAAAATCCGGGTCGTTACAGTTGACCTCTTAATTATACGAGTAAATTAGGCTACTCGAACATACTGAAAATATATATGGAGTAAACTTTAGCTCGGTCGAGTAAAGGCTTTACTCGACGAGTTGAACTTGTTAGCTTGCTCGACTATGCTCCCCTTTGCTACGCTCAACTTCCCTCTTGCCTATGGTGTCTTCAAGAATCTTGAGACATCGGTCACCACTTATAAAAAAAAATGCAAGGAAGGGTCACACAAACTAAGAGTGACGAAAACATCGGGAAAACGAGCAATAGCCGAACAGAAATAATGAAAAAACTTATTAAAAGACAAAGAAAGGGGAAACAAGGAAAAGGGGGGAAATAAAGAGAAAAACTTCCAAAACTAAGCATAGAAGTGGAGAAAAACGCCCTAAAACTACACCTAAGATTGAGATTAATCTCACTCATCATACTTACAACATAACTCATCACACATTCACACACACACCGTTATTTTCTTTTTTTATTCCTTTAACTAACGAAATGATCACATATTTAATTCCTTCTTAAATCCTTTCTTACACAAAATAGTGAACAAGGCCATTACGTAAATCATGTCACAAAATCTTACCTTTGGGATTACCAAGAGGGCCTTACGCCTCGATTGGAACTACACAATAAATAACTAGATATATGGATGTATTTTCAAAGAATTTATTAATGTGTAAATTTATCATTTCCTTTAATCCAAGAAAATCAAACAACCTTCTAACTTCATCTACTATAAAATGTTGCATTCATATGCGCACAAACAATTTGTAGCACATCATGTTCACACAACAAGCATATTTAATTTCCGGAACCATTAAGTTAAATTTTGATGGCTCGTCTCGTGGAGACTCAGCTGCAACTGGTGTTGTTTTGCGTGACCACCTTGGGTCCTGTCTAGCTTCCCGATCTTTCTTTTTAGGCAATACCTCCCCTTTGGTTGCTGAAGCCTTAGCACTTCGGAATGGTCTTCTTTTAGCTCGCGATCTCGAGTTTTCCTCTATTTTTATTGAAGGTGATAATCTCACTGTTATTAATGTTTTGCAGGGTAAATTCAGCTGCCCCTGGAAGATCCAGTTGCTTATGTCAGATATTCAGACTATCCTCTGCGATTTTACCTGTTTCGCCTCAACTCATATCTACCGTGAAGCTAATAGGTCTGCGGACTATTTCGAATCTCTGGGGCATTGGACCCCTTCGCACATCGATATTGATCCGTTTATGGACGCGAAGTTCTCTTTTTTCCTTGCTGCTGACAAGTCGGGTTGTTTCTTCGAGAGGAAGACAACCTAGCTTACCATGTTTACATTTCCTTTAAAAAAAAAAACAAGCATATTTAATAGATGTTATACTTCTTAAACATGATACTATTTTTCAATATTAACCTTAAGACATGATATCACGTCCAACTTGGATCACTTGAACGCACCTTGAGCAAACTTGTATAACTCATTGCGAAAGAATTAACAATGCCTCAACAAGCACTTAAATGATACTCTTCTCCAATGAAATATAGAGGGTACAAATTAATATTAATTTCACAAAAAGTAAAGCAACTTCTTCTCTAAAACTTGTCTAAATATGTAAATTAATACTAATCTACTAACTATATCCACGATGGTCAAGTACTAGACAATTCAATGCCTTTAAAACGCTTAATCTTATAACCCTTTTAAAATATAAGTAAATATTTTGGAAATTTGGAAACTTTTAAATAAATTAATTTTGATCAAAAGATCCAACTCATAGCTTTTAAATAATCACCATAGTACTATAAACAAGTTTTAGGGTTAAAAAAACCATTAAAACCTCCAAAAAAATGAATTAAAATCATTTTAATATTCTAAAAGTTCAGGATACGGTAAACATCATCAAATAGTCCCAGAAATTTGGTTTGAACAATTCATAACAATTTATCCTTTTTTTCCATACTTGAAACAATATCTAGAAAACAATTTATAACTTTATTAAAAAAAATCTGAAAATTTAATATAAAATTCTAAAAAATATTTTCATGATAATTACTAATTAGGGTCATAAAACATTATAAATATATGATAATATCATAAATTTTTTATGCATAATTGGGGGTTAACTAATTTAAACACAAAACATATTTCCAAATTGAAAACTATCAATTCAAAACAGTAATTTTTAAAATAGTAAAACTTCTCTCAGTTTATCAGTCGAGGATTAAAGTACATGAAAACTTCACGTATAAAAACATTCATGAGGATTTTTTTTTTTTTGGTAGACGGTGATGAGGATATAGTTGGAGTTCAGGGCTGGCCCACACAACGTGCGCAATGGAATAGGGCCTCCAAAACAAGGGTCGGCCCGGCCCGGAACCCGCCCGTTTTTTACCCATCTAGGTCCGGCCCGCCAAGTCCGTAACCGGCCCGAGCCCGATCCGGTTCAAATATAGGTGGGTCCTGGGTTGTGTGGCTCCAACCCAACCCGTAACCCAGCCCAGCCCACGCACAACCCATAATCGAGCCTAGCCCAGCCCGCGACCCATCTCGGCCCGGCTCGTGACCCAACCCACGCACAAGCCGGGCCATAACTTGGCCCGCCGGGCGAATTGGGATAGGGCTATTTATTTTTTTTTGAATTTTTTTACTTTCCCCCCATTTTCACTCCTATAAATACCCATTACCTTTCACCCAAATTCCTCATAATTCTCATCTTTTCTACTCATTGTCTCACTCACTCTCAATTGTCAAGCTCTCATTCTCTTGTAATCTTGTTGATTTTTGCTCTCATTTCTTTTGTTGAGTTGCTTCATTTTAAAACAATTTACAAAAAATCAAAAAAAAAATAATAATCTACTTTATATTCTAACTTTCTAAGTAAAAAATGGCTTCAAGAGGGTTTGGTAGAAACATTGGTGGCCGTAATGGTGGAGCTAGTGGTAGCGGTGATGGTGGTGAAAATAGTGATCAAATTTTTGGTTCAATGGAAATGAATACCGAAAATATTGAATCATTTGCTCAACGCTGGAAGAGGACGTAGATTTTGTTCAAATTTCACCTGGCTTTCAATCACGCCAATTATCATCTGAAATGCAACCTCCTCGTGCTCCTCTCAACCTAATGTTGAAGGTATAGTTTTAAATTTGATTAATATTGATTATTCATTATTTAGTTTATTTTTATTTGATTCCACTTGGATAGGATTCTTTATTCCAAGAACTCAACCCATTAACCCACCAATCCAGCCCGGATCGGCCCGCTTCCTAAGCCCGGCTCAATCCATGTGGGCCGATTCATGGGTCGACCCAATATGAACCCAACCCGGCTTGCCCGCTTCCCCACACAGGCCGGTTCGTGGGTCACCCATGACCGACCCAGCCCGCCTCCCAGCCCGGCCCGGTCCAACCCGCCCGTTGGCCACCACTACAAGGCGGTAAGGCCCCAAAAAAATTATATAATATTATTATTTTTACAAAGGAAATAATATGGATCAGTAATTAAGTTTTAAGTCTCAAACTAAGAGATCATGAGGTCAAATCCCGTTGCCATAATCACACTAATTTTCTCTTTTATGTGAAGGTTCTAGCAAGATCTATCTTTGGCAGCATGCTCCATTTTAAGAACACGTACCACGGTCAGTTTATTCTTAGATAAATTAAAGGTAGTACCGTTTTGAGAAGAATGCTAAAAAGGAGAATTATTATACTGCGTAATCAATTTATAAAAATTACAGCGGTAAATTACAAGGCTAACATTTGTATAAAATGACACTATAGCTCACTATAATTTCTTTTTACTTTCTACAGACACCACATAGAGTGGTATTATATATTTATATGGCAGACCACAAACCTAATTTGGTTACAGAATGTGCTCAATGTCACAAAAACTTGCAAACAGCACACATAAATTGCTTCAAAGCAAAATGATGATTCCATTCTAGTGAGGTTGTGACTATCCCATCCATCCATCATAATTTCATAACCGGTCTACAAGCTTTGGAAAACGCTGCAGCAGCCATGTAACTCCTCTGATAGCAATCTATGAATCATGAACATATAGGAACAAATTTGTTATGATTGTCATTATATAAGTCTACATGATAAAGTAGTATCCAGAAAGAATAGATCCATTCAAACAATAGATCAACTTACCAAAGCAGATTCTCCAGGTTTAAATGCTGGTTCCACACTATCTCGAGCATAACTGTTTTAGGAACACACACATAGAAGGTAAATATTATCATTCTAACCCATTCAATCCCCACGGTCTTTAAACCATTAAAACAGATAAGCCAGAATTCTGAAAATATGCACACACGCACATATCCTATGATAGGAGCCTTGTGTGCGGGTCCCGTATACCTTACCGGTTAAAAAAATAGTGTGCGTCAGTGTACAAGTATATATGTATACAGTATATTTGTATAGATTTTGTGAATGAGCTGATGTATATAGGCTGATTAGGCTCAACTGGGACGGATTTGAGTATATCAAGTACAAGCAATAGGAACATGATATATGAGCTGAAAATATTATTGTCCAAAATCTCGTTTAATCCAAAATGTTACAAAAAGGTATTTTAAATTATCTAATCTTTCAGTGAGTTTATAACATAGGGAGAGTTGTATATTTGTTAGGATACTGGGTTAATTTATATTAGGGGGTATTGGTATGATAATCATAAATACAATGGAAAGGATTTTGTTGAGGAAAAAGTAACAACAGTTGCAACCTTTATAAGTTGTTTGGTTTCAAGGTGGAACGGAAACAATTAAGGGAAAGGAAATGTGATTTGTTTCAACAAGTTTCGCAAGAGACACAGTTGGAGGATTATGTACCCTATAGAATTGGTAAGTCGTACTTATAATCTTTAAAAAAAAATAAGTTGAAAAATAAACACTTTGATTGAAAATCCGTTACTAACCCCTAAAATTTTTGTACCAAACACACCCTAAGTGGTGTCCTTTATATATATATACTCCCTCCGTAACGAATTACTAGCAACATTTTCCTTTTTTGGTTGTAACAAAATATTAGCAACAATTTTTTCTAATTTCATTTTATTCTTTTTTTGGCAAAAAAAACAACACAATACCCCACTTACTTTTCTCACTCTTACTCTTTTCTCTCTTACTTTTATCATCATACCACATAATACCCCCATTTACTTTTCCTTCTCTTACTTTTCTCTCTTACTTTTATCATTATACCACCTAATACCACAATTAACTTATTTCATCTAGGAGTCCGTGCTAGTTCAATTGTTGCTAGTAATTCGTTACGGAGGGAGTATATATAAAAGTAACCCGGTATCCTAACAAAAATACAACTCAGTACAAGAAAAAAAAAAATTTATAATATAAAAATTCTGTGGCAATAAATGTTTCCAGGGAAAAGTTGCTTACATAATCTGGCGAATGCCATTCACTAATTGCAATTGATAAAAACTGCATCCTTTGCTGAATGGAAAAGGCCTTCCCTTCCATTCTGTTGTTAACTTTGCCATCAGTCGCGATCAAATTGAGCTAAAAAAACAACATAGGAAAAGAATGTAGCAAAACAAAACAGAAAATTCCTTAAGTACCCAAATGCCATGTCACACCAACAGCCAGTGAATCTTCCTCTGAAATAGCATCAATCACAAATTGCAAATCTGTGCTGACATAATTAATAAACTTGCCAAAGAATTCCAAGATAGACTGCAGGCACCATGAAGAAAATTGTGAGGCTTCTTAAAAACATAGCACATAGTAAGTATGTATATAAACCAAGTTTGGAATAAACAATCAAGCAGTATAGTATAGATGATTTTGGCATGCAAAATTACTTATATGCCAGGTGCAATTAATGAAAAAAGTCAATAACACTAATATTGCCTTGTGATTCTAAACGTGGAATCTCATACCTTTGTACCATATTTTTAGCCCATCACTCTATGCAATGTAATTTACAAAATGGTGTCGAAGTGCATAATGAGTAGGTTGAAGGCCATTTTACCAAGTAAAGTCTCATAGAACCAGAGTGCATTTACACATGGAGGCTGATTGAAAGTATTGCACTAATTGCTATAAATTTTTTTTACACCGGAAAAAAAAAAAACAAGTTGAAGTAGGAAGGGTGTGATTACCATGAAACCGGATATGAGCAAGGCGTGTGTGATAGGGTCAAGTAGAGCTTCCTTTATCAACTACTTGAGGTGTTCTTTGATGGAAGATGGGTTAACATAGTCATGAATTGTGTTTTCAATGCCCTTTCATTACCCATATAGACGTTTGTGGTTTAGTGGCGCCAATTAGATGTCTTCACCAATTCGACCTCCTCGCCCCTTGGCTTTATATATTGGTGGTTGGTGCCTTTTCTAAAATGACTTGGGGAAAGGTGAAGCAAAAAGCCATCCATGGTGCGAAGGCTAGTTGGAATGGACTACAGGTTTCACACCTTTTTGCAAATGACAGTCTCTTGTTTGCTAGAGGGAACCGATAGGATTGCTCACTCATAGTTGAAATACTCAATCAATTAAAACTGCATCTGAGCAGAAATTAATTATGACAAAAGTCTGTTTTACGAAAGAACTATGAATCAGGGAACGAGAAGTGTCTGTGTTCATAAGAATATTGAGCATGAGGCAAGGGGAGAGATGTGACAAGTACTTTGGCATTCTAAACATCATCGGGAGGTCGAAAAAGGTTGTTTTTTAAGCTCTATTTGGAAGGATCCAAAAAAAACCGATTCAAGGATAGAAATAAATTTTTCTTTCTTGCACGGGGGGGAGAAGTACCACACAAATTTGTAATTCAAACCATCCCAACATATATCTATTACACATCAAGAAATGGCTCCTATTGCGATCACAAACAACGTCACAACAAGAGTAATATGGGAACATATATTACCCTTCTAATGGGTTGCCAAGCTAATGGGTTTCGACTTTATAATCCAATATAAGCCTTGGCCCACCAACCTAGTTGGAGATGCACTATACCGAAAAAATGGGCCGATCACCTAGTGCAAGTCACTCATTTGGGTGGGGGGGGGGGGCAAATTAATTGGGGTTAGAAAATCAAGGAGTTAGAAAATTAGACAGTGATCCACATATCTAGGAGTTAGAAAATCAAGTGCAAAAGGGATAAAAGTCCATAAATGGATTCACAGTGGAAAAAGAAAACTGCTCTTCAAAGGCCGACTGCCGAATCGTGCTTCCACCTTCCTCAACTATTGTGAGAGATGTGCTTTGGGCCTATCATGACATCCCAATGGAGGACACTCTGGAGAACTTAAAACATATTTAAGGATAGTCCAAGAATGTTATTGGCAAGGGATGCATAGGTCCATCACTAACTATGTTCAGGCCTGCCAACCTGCCAGCAAAACAAAGCCTCCTCCCACAGCCTAGCAGGTTTGCTGCAATCCCTCCCGATTCCTACTCAGGTTTGGTTCGATATCACGATGAACACTCTTATGGTCGTGGTCACACCAAATACGCCCATTTCATAGGAATAAAAGTATAAAACACCTCTACATAGCGGTGAGTGTGGCTACTGGCTACTCTCTTTGTCAAGGAGGTAGACAGGTAGTGCATCTCATGGGTTTCCGGACTCGATTGTTTCAGACCTGGACAAGATATTTATGAGCGAGTTTTGGAAGGAGCTCTTCCGTCTTCAAGAAACCACCTTAAAGCATAGCACCATGATACAAAGTTACATGGCTTTGATCACACATCCTTACCTACTTATACTAGTTACATTTTACTTAGGTTTTTTTGTTTGTTATTGTATAAATAAATGTATAAGAATACGTGTATAAATACATATACAAATACGTATAGGGTATTGTATAAATACATATTCATCCTAGCAATCAACTATCTAGGGGCATTAATTTGAGCCTTAACAATCTCACTAATATGAATGGTAAGTTATATACGCCCTCTGTTTTTTAAGATGTAAAACGTTACTTTTAGACATTATTCATCTAACACACTTTAAATATTTATTCCTATTCATACATAAGGTAAAACATAGCCAAGTGGGGTCTTGTTGGATTCGTCTCGGTAAACACTATCCAAATATACATATTTTTTAAAAGCTTTACAATTAAAGATATTGTCGGCCAAAGTTGTGTCTTGGCAAGTGTCAAAAGTCCAATATTACATTTAAAAAAAAAACATTGGGAGTAGCATATATCTGCGGTTTTTTTTTAATAATCTGATTCAGGGTATTAAAAGGATATTGTTAAACCTCACCCCCCAATTCTTTAACTTTCCATCTTGTTCACAAACTTTGACTTTAATGAACACTCGGATTTTATCGGACTTATACAACAACTACCTTAAGCGCATACAAAAAAGTCAGACCCACCGCGAGCAACGCCACGAAAGTAAGAGCCGTCATAAAAACAAGGGGCGCCTAAAAAATTAGCTCGTAACTTAGGCGGGGCACCTCACTTTCTTTTTACTATGGTACTTATTTTTAAGAGTTTTAGGGCATAGCCCGAGGCAAGTCTCACATTATCCAATGCGCTTAAGATGGTCATCAGAACAAGTTCGAATTCCAAGTAAATCCCAAGCTAGTAAGGGTGATGGAAAGTTAGGGAGTAAAGCCAAAATTGTTAAAAAGCGGGCGATATTAAGTAAAACACGGGTGAGATTCAGCAATTCACTCTCTAATTTTCAAGGAAACAAATTTCCTGTTTTGGGAAGGAAATGGTGGTATCCATTTCTCCTCTTGTTTAAAAATTATTATCCCTCTAAAATTGGAAAGATTTAGGTATGTTCGTTTGAATTGAATTGATCTGAACTAATATTAAACAAATTTAGACTCAATACGAGCTGAGCTCAATTGAATTTGTCCAAATTGAACAAAAATTTAAGGCATTAAATCCAAAAAAACATGGCCTTAGAGTTAAAATGGAGCTCAATCTCCCCGCCGTTTCTTTCCCCTACCCAACTATTCCCCTCCGCGTTGCTATCCAAACATAGTGCCGCTCTAAAAATGAACGGTGACAGTTGTTGAAATTACTGATATATTAAGAGTTAGAATTTCAGTCAAGCAGCTGTAATACGTTACAAATATTAAATTTAACCCCTGATTAATAAGTAGCAAAACATCAAACAATCGCCAAGATAGAAAGCTGAATAAATTGAAGACGAAATGAATTACCTCGCGGCCAACAAAGGGTTGAGAAAATATAAGATCTTCATAGACACAATTTTGAGCAATTAAGGGCTCAACTGCAGCAAGATCATGGCGATTGATTCCTCCATAAAAGTTTCTAACAATATCAGCCGCAGAAATCAATAGCTCAGATGGAGAAGTATTGTTCTGATCAACTGAAACCGACGGAGCAGAATTTTTATCCGACGATAGCTGAATCAACACATTATTATTTCGTGGTAATGTCGTAAAACTTGAAGGAGAGAGATACGGTGTGTTGAAGGACGAGAAAAGGAAGTCATGGTGTTTTCTGGGTTTTCTGAGAACGGGTGAAAAGAAGCTCACGGAGCGGTTGCTATGGACGTGTAGCATTGTTGAATGCTGAATCCTGATAATATTATCACACCAACGACGCCAACATAAATAATACGAAGAATTAAGAATAATTTAATTATTTAAATGAATAAAGTCATATCTTGCATGTTCACAATTAATAAATGTGAAGGTATTGTGTCAAACCGGTTTGACAGTAATGTTTCTGTCAGACTAGTTTATTGGGACATATATTGTTGAATCTGGACACATATGTGTTTAATCTGGACATGTATTGGTAGATCTGGACACATTTTTAAACCTGGAAACAGAACTGGACACATTTGAAACCTAAACACAATTTATAAACCTGATGAAAAGTTGTTAAACCTGGACAAATCTAGACAAACATGGAAAAATCTGAATAAATCTGGACACACCTGGACAAACCTGGACTAATGTTGATAAACCTAGACAAATGTGGACAAACCTGGACAAATCTAAACAAACATGGACAACTGGATAAATCAGGACACACCTGGACAAATATGGACAAATCTGGACAAACCTGGACAAATCTGAACACACCTGGACAAACCTGGATACATATTGTTAACCTTGGATACCTATTTGTAAACCTGAACACATATTGTAACTAACTTAGACAAAATATAACCTGGATACGTTTTTTGCATTTTGAGGCCTTTAGAGGCCTCGTTTGGCAATTTCCGGTGGCCTTTGGGGATTTGTAGCTGCGTTCGTCTCGAAAAATTAATCAACTTCGACATATTATATGCCCCGATCCGACACCCGAGCGGAAAGTTATAGCCTCCCGAAGTTTTTCACTATTATAATTAGGTATATGGGTCAACCGTCTGACCAGATTGTTTGGTCAGACCGTTTGACCCGATACTTTCACTTTAATAAATTACGGCAAAATACTTAGTTTATAATAAATACTCCTTTCAAATAATTTAAAACCCCTTTTTAGAAAATGTTATTTTTTGAAAAATCCTTGAAAAAGTACGGGCATTAGTAGGGGTGCTTATTGAGCTGAGCAGCTCGCGAGCTACTCGAGCTCGACTCGGTCAAAACTCGGTCAAAACTCGGTCAAAGCTCGACTCGATATGACTCGTGCTCGCTCGAATTAGCTCGAAACTCGATAATTTTACAGGTTAATCAATAATTTTCTATGTGAAATCATTGAAAATAATTTAATATAATAAATAAAGAAAATTTTGTTTGACACTTAATATAATAAATTAATATACTTTAAGAATAAATAATTTATCTAAAGAAAAAAGAAGATAATCATTAATTTTCTTTAAAAAAATTGAAATTCAATAACGCCAAAACATTAAACGAGCAACTCGTTATTGACTCGAGCTCGACTCGAAACTTAACGAGCACGAGTCGAGCAACCCCCAACTCGAGATCGACTCGCTCGATAAGCACCCCCAGGTTTTACATTAGTAGCTTTTAGAAAAAAACAGGCAAAGGCGAATGGATAGCAATAAAGCTAGATATGGAAAATGCATATGACAGACTATAATGAAATTATATATTTGCAATACTACAAAAACCAGGCTTTTGTCAAAATAGAAAGCCAAATGCCTTTCCCAAGCAGGTAGAACAATACTTATAAATGCAAATTTAGCGGCAAAGGCTCATTACCAAATGCAAAGATTTTTAATTCCCTAGCTATCATGAATCAACTAGACAAAACGAATAGTAATTTTTTTAGAATAAAGACCCTAACTCAAAAAATCTCATCGTAATCAGCTGGGACAGAATATGTAAGCCAAAAACTATGGCGGTTTGGGAATTAGAAAAGCAAAGACTACTAATAAAGCGCTACAACTTAGGGTGCGTTTGATTCATCTTACATAAGCACTTCTATGCTTATTTTCAAAAAATTCAGATAAAAAAAATTATAACTATAATATGAAGTAATTACTACAATCAGAAAAATTCAAATTAGATCAGAAAGTTCAGATCAGATCAGATGAGATCAGATCGGATCAGACCATATCAGAAAATTTCAGATCAGATCAGACCAGATCAGAAAATTTCAGATCAGATAATTTCAGACGAATCAAATGTACCCTTAAATTACTATGAAAAATAATCAATAAACCTGACAACATGGGTTTAATTATAAAACAACAAATGCAATGTGGGTGGCGGAACTTAATGAAGCTAAGACCCCTGTTTAAAAAAAATTACGATGAGAAGTGGGGAATGACGACTAAATTAACTTTTGGAAAGGCAAGGCAAAATCAATCCAATAAAGAAAAATTAAGGCAACATCTCTCCCTATTGGACGGTGGAGCTAATACTTAATATCGTTATCCCAAATAATGATATACAAGATAAACTCTTTTAAGGACCCACTCCAGATGGTAATTTTTTGAAAAAGTTAGCAACTTTGTTCCTATATGGTTACACATACTACAATAGGCCAAATAAAGTACCTTATAATTGGATTTAAAAACTAGATATACCCCAAAAGTTAGACACTTTCTATGGAAAATTTGTAATGATGGTCTTCTTACAAATGAAAGGCTAACTCGCAATAATGTGACAATACCCGGTTACGGTAATAACCGGAGAAAAAGCACTCCACAAATGGATGTATTCTAGGATCAATAATAGGTCAAGTGCAGTTGGATTTATTATAAGAGACCACAAATCAGAATAGTAATAATCGGGGCAAAAACACTTCACAAAAATTGTTCTATTTTGCTTGCAGAAGCCTTAGCTTAGCCTTGAAAGAAGGAATTCTCCACTCTAGGAGGTTAAACATTGAAATGTAGATATTGAAGGGGATAACATCACATTTCTAAACATTGTTAAAACGATTTGAAACACATTGGAAAATCAACTCCATAGACCATAATATAAGACATTAAATTTGACCAACAAAGATTAAGTAATCATAGTATAGCCCATCGTGTAAGAAAAGCCAATCAAGCAACAGATTATTTAGCCCATAAAGAGCATTATTATAACTAGGGGTGCTAATCGAGCTGAGCAGCTCACGAGCTACTCTAGCTCGAGTCGGTCAAAGCTCGATCAAGGATTGACTCGATTTGGCTCATGCTCGTTCGAATTAGCTCGAAACTCGATAATTTTACAGATAGATCAATAATTTTTTATGTTAAATCATTGATAATAATTTAATATAATAAATAAAGAAAAATTTGTTTGACACTTAATATAATAAATTAATACACTTTAAGAATAAATACGTTACCTAAAGAAAAAATAATATAATCATTAATTTTCTTTAAAAAAAAATTGAAATTCAATAGGGCCCAAACATTAAACGAGCAACTCGTTATAAACTCGAGCTCGTCTCGAAACCAACTCGTTATAAGCACGAGTTGAACAACCCCAAACTCGAAATCGACTCATTCGATAAACACCCTAATTATACCAACTTAAGTTACTGGTTTCGACCTCTAGTTTTTCTTTAATTTTGTCAGTAGTCATTTTCAATTCCTTTTCCCAAAATATATATTTTTTTTCCTAAATAATAAATAACCCATTTCAATTTTCTGCAACTGAGAAAATTCTTTCTTTCTTCCTTGGCAATCTTCCCCCAGAATTTAATTCCAGCGGTCATCAATCGTGTTCATGTATTACATTCAATTATTCAACAAAAGCTTTGTATCATCTCTTGTTAGTTAATTTAACACTCCTTTTTATCCAGGTTAGTCTTTTCCTTCATCCTTTACGTGGAATGTGCACTTTCCTATTTGAATCTGTCAATTTTTTTTTTGCATCACATCTCTTCTAGAATAACGGGTTAAATTTTAATACCATTTAAGGTAATTTAACCTAAATAGATATGATCATGTATAAATTTTGACACATAGATATATTCGGATATTTCTAACCGAATATCCTCCATTCCTCCTTAAACTTGTGAGGACTCTTTCTTTGTTACTTTGTAATTTTCCCATTTATCACCTTGATTTCGGATTGTGGGTGTGTTGAATATTCTGCAATTTGTCATAAATATTCGTTGTCAATCCCTAATAATTGAATTATTTGGAAGGACCGTCTGAATTGTGTTTTTTTTTTTGATGAATTTTATTGGGGTTTCTTTAACTTGAGCTGAATGTCCAAGTAGTTGTCGAGAAACCTTTCGGAATTCAGAAATTCATTGATAGTTTCACGATTTATCCACATCTTGAAAGATATTCTGAATTTGGTACTTATGGTAGTGTTTCGCTATGTTGCCCTGAAATCTTTTCATGAAAAAATGGCAACTTTGTGAGGTGTAGGGAGTTGACGGTTCTTATGTAAGTTCTAAATTGGTGGGTCTTTTTGTTGCTAATTTGATCAAAGGCATCACCATCGCTTTCTGCGGGCATCGTTTTAACTAGTGAGTGTGAATCCAAGTAATTGTGATCTGAATTGTGTTAGAAATTTTAAAATTTCATTTTGGAAGTATGTTTGCCGTGGGGAGGATAGGAAGTTACATTAGTCGAGGCGTATGCACAGTCTCTGCCCCCTTTCATCCTTTTGGTGGGGCAGTAGATATAATCGTGGTGGAGCAGCAAGATGGTAGCTATAAATCAACCCCATGGTATGTTCGATTTGGAAAGTTTCAAGGTGTTCTAAAAGCAACCGAGAGAGTTGTTAGCATAAATGTTAATGGAGTAGATGCTGATTTCAACATGTATCTGGACCGCCAAGGGGAAGCGTTTTTCCTTAGAGAGGTTGATGCAGTGGAAGGACAATCTGAGTTGTATCCTCTGTCTGATGAAATGGAGGTGAAGCCTGATGTTTGGAGAACACAAAAGTCTGTGAGTTGCAATTATGACATAAATGGGACTGGTATGGTTTCTGAACTTGAAGGAAGTAATAAAAAGACTTTGACACGGACCAATAGTCGTCGGGCAAAAGTTTTTGGCCTTCCTTTTGGCAGAAGATCGATGAAGGAAAATGGTTTTCAGGGTAGAGACCCTCTTGTTCAAATGGATAGTGCTAGCTCATTGGAGCGCGCTGAGATTGCTGCAGACTTATTGGAAGTAAGGTGGTCAACTAATCTGTGTACTGGTAAAAACCAGAATATTGTTGCTTCTGATGAAGTGAAGTTGGATGCTAATAATGTTGCTTCAAGTATGTCTGGCAGTGTGGAGCCTGTAACTAGTGGTGAGAAAATTGATGCTCAAGTTCCGTGTTTTATAAACCCAGATAATTCTACGAAGTTTACGCTTGAGGAAACTTACGTCAAAGCTGATCTTATTTCTGTTACATCAAATATGTCTGAAAGGGCTAATTATGGCAGCGTTAATAATGACCAGAAAGATCTTAGTGGAATGTCTGCCGTTTCACAGACATTGGACAATGAAAAAATTGAAGGTAGTGCTTCCTCTGATGAAGCTCCTTTAAATAACAGACATGATAAGCTGGAAAGTGTTGCCACATGCAATGGAGATGAGGAAACATTGCAAAATGCTGGTGATGTTATCCTCGCGGATGAGCATGTTACCTCTCAGTGTGGCATAGATGAAGGGTTAACTGGGGTTGTTGAACAACCTCCTTTGGAGGGCTTAACTGCAAAAGAGTCTTGTAAAAGTCTAACTGGCTTGATGAATGAGCCGATCTCAGAGGAACTTTCTTCTGGTACCAATTATTTGAACTCACTTTCTTTGGTTTCAGAGAATGAATTTTCTATTGCTAATTCTAGAAGATCCTGTTTTTCTGCAGGTGCCCAAGATCCTATTGGAGTTCCTATGCAGGAGAGAGATAATAGAATGACACCATCATACTTTTCAAAAGAGGAGCAGTTTGTTTTTAGTGATCTTGATGATCCTAAGATAGAGAAAGTGGGCCATATTCATATCCCATCATCAAAGAGTGAAGAAGACATTTCCCTGGGTTCATTAGAAAGCAGTGAAGTTGCGGTCTCTGACACAATCATTTTTGATGATTCATGTGAAGTAACATCCAAGCCTACTCCTCAAGATAATCTGCTAACTAATCATTCCAACCCTAAATTATCTAGCCCTATAAGCATTTCAAAGACTCATTATGATGCTGACAAAGAGGCCTTGGCACCAGTAGCAGAATCTTTACCTAATATGTTGTTTGACGGCGATGATTTACCAGTTAATGTGACTCAGCCATTTGGTCGGTCGTTGGATTCAACACTTGATGTTTTCAGGATAGCCGGTAATGATGTTTCAGTTACTCCTGACCTGAGTAGAGGGCAGGATGAATTAGTTCACTCACAGTCAGTAACTGAGAGCTCCCAGATTTCAGAGGTGATAAAAAAGATCGTTTCTGATCCTGCAGTAGGTAAGAGAACTGATGTCTTTATTACTGTTAACTACATTATTAGTTCTGAATTGAGCATATTATAGCAGTTCAGATGAAAATATTAACATGTTAAACCACTGTTGTAAGCTATTTGGGATGTTGCTTTCTTTCACTGTTACATGCCCACATTGAGGGTTTTCTTGCTTGTGTAATGGTAAATTTTGAAGTACTTGTACCCTCACATGATAATTGTGGTGAACTCCGAATTGTAATTTCAGTTAAATGTACGTTCTCTTCACTTTAAATAAAAGGTTTCAGTTAAGATAAGTTCAGATAAGGTCTAATCAGGAGTAATAAGTTTAATAAGGTTTAATCAGGTCCAATCAAGTGTGATAAGGTCCAATTGGTTCTTATAATCAGGGCTAATCAAGTCCATTAAGTTCAATAAGTTTCAATTAGGTTTAATAAGTTCAGATAATTTCATACCTGATAAGTTTAGGTCTAATAAATTGAAGAGAATGCACCCTATGATGTAATGGTCCTCTACAAGAAATTACATTTTAAATTTGAATATTATGAAAATTGGCTGAATATATTGTTTGTGCAGAGGTATCTCTTTGTAGACACTTGCTATTTGAAGGAATGGGTTATGAAGCTGCTGCTCATGCATTTAATGCCGAAAAATTGGACATTGACAATTTTTTATCTCTTGGTCCTGATATTTTTGAAAATGATAAGCTTGTTGTCAGAATTGGTGGCCTTTATTTTCCGTGGGATGCAGCTATGCCTATTGCTTCAGCTATAGGCTCACCAGGAAAGGAACAGATTCTTGAACCAAAAGGCATGATAGCTGTTGGTGAAGGTGATAATTATACTTCTGAAGGTGTCACTCAGAGGTCTATAAATTCCCAACGTGGGTCTTGGAAAATATGGCCTTTCTCATCCCAGAGACAAAATAGCATAAAAAGCAGAAATTCTAGTTCTGAAACTTCTGCTGAGGGCCCTCAGGAAATGAACGGCAATATGAGTGAAATTGTTTCCACAGTTGCAAAAAAGAAGTTACGGTCAAAGGTTCCCACTTCTGAACAGCTTGCAAGACTAAATCTGAAGGAGGGGAAGAATGTTGTAACTTTCACATTCTCCACTGCAATGCTTGGAGAGCAACAGGTTACCTTATTTCGTTATGGTTGCTGAATTCTACTTGATTGTTGATAAATTTTCTGTCTGCTACTTGGGTTTTGTTTGTGTTGATTTGAACTTTTCTTTTTTTACTCAACAGGTAGATGCAAGAATATTTTTATGGAAATGGAATGCACGGATTGTGATTTCAGATGTTGATGGGACTATTACTAAGTAAGAACTGATTAAATTTAAAAATGTCACATTTGCAAATCACAGTTTTGTCATCATAACTAGGATTTTTTTTGTTGATAATCACTTATTTTTTCAAGATTTTTAAAAAACCAACTTTTCAGAATATTAATTTAAATAACCACCTTATGTTTCATTTTTGTTAATTTTACTACCTTGTTGATGATTTCAACCAAAAGTTTCATTTGCTAGGCTCACATTTTACGAAATTTTTAATAGAGTTTTTTCACCAATACTAGTGATTATAATCAGTAAAAGTTCGTAAAATCTAAGTTCCACAAATGATTTGTTTGGGCAAAATACTTGGCAAGGTGATAAAATTTAACAAAAGTGAATCATGAGGTGGTTTTTTAGATAAAACATTTGATAAGGTGGCTATTTCAATATTATGAAAAACATAAGGTGTTATTCACATATTAGCTTCAGAACTATGCACAATCATTGCTTCATGCCAAACTTCCAAAGTATCATACTTTCATAAATATTTAAGGAATTTAACTTAACTTTATAAGTTTTATCTATATCCTTCTCTGACATCAATTAAGTTTGTAAATGGATTATGCATCATGCATGTTCTTTCCTCAGTCTCCCTGTTGGACCACCTGGCATGAAAATTCCTTTGCTTTGGGCTGCAGTTTCTGGTCCAATTCCTAGCCTGGCTGATGTGATTCTTTGAGAAGAATCAGTTTTCTTGAATTAAAAATTCGACTTGGTTTGCTTATTGGTTGTATTGTACGAACTTAGAGAAGCTTTTCTTTGAATTTCCTTTCGTTTTGGTTTGGATTTAAGTGATGGAAAGAAAGTTTTGAATAATTTATCCACCTGCTCCTCTCTGCATTCGCCCACACTGCCCCACATCCACCCCTCCCCTCCCCCCCCCCCCCTCTCCACCAAAGAAATTTACTAAATTCAAATATGTATGGTATAATTTTAGAGTTTAGCTCATATTTTCTGTTTTCCCCTCCTATTTTTGTTGAAATTTTTTAAATTTGGGTTATAGTTCTTATTAAGTAACTTTACTTGTACTACAGACTAATTTGATTGTGTTACATATTTTGAAAATTTTATGTCTTTTTTAATTTAATTTAGACTTTTTAGATATGGTAGATATCCACTCGGATAATGTGTGGTGCTGTTGAATTATGACCTTTGAATAGGGAAAAATAGAATCTAAAAAAAAAAAACTTTGCTAGTTTCAAAATCTTTAGTTAATCAGTGTTGATGATTTGATGGATTTAAAAACATAAAGAAAAGGGAAGAAGAGAATTGAATAAAGAACAATGAGAAAGAGATTACGTTTTTTTTAATTATTATTATTATATTTATTATTATTATTATTATATTTATTGTTATTATTATTTATTTTTAATTTTTTAAGTATTTCAAGTGAACCATTACATCTGTTGTTATCAGTATCTATAATTGATATCTAAGCTTAGGAAAATCTAGAACGACTAGAAGTGCTAATGCAGGAGCAGTAACCAAAGCTTTTTTTTAATTATACAAATGCAGATTGGGCTCCCTATTCCACTCAAATGAACTTTCTTATGTAAATCATTCAAGGGTCAGTAAATGACAGTATCTATAATAACCTATCAGCAAACTTCTTAACTCGGCTGATGTAGGTTCAGGCCATTTAGCTACTGCTTACACTTTCCTTGGGTCGGTCTCCATCATTAGAAGAAATAAGATGACCCAAGTATTCCACTTTCCTAATAGCAAAAGAACATTTACTTTCTTTAGCAAAAGAACATTTACTTTCTTTAGCAAAAGAACATTTACTTTCCATAAGCCCATAGATGGCATTCCTCTTTTAAATGCACCCACAATCTTCATTATCCTTGATGTATACTTGTATATCATAAAAAGCCTAGTATACATTTCCTTAACAGAGGTTTAAAAAACTTGACTAATCCAATTTTGAAAAGATGCTGGTGCATTTTGTGAGGCCAAATGGCATCATCTGCAATTGATAGTGCCCAGATCGTGTCTTAAAAGCTGTCTTGAAGACATTAGTTGGGTACTCACTCTAATTTGATGATACTTGAGATCCAACTTTGTTAAGGTGGGAATTATACAGCTTGTCATCATACCAGTAATTCTTGGCCAAAGATAATCCAAGAAGATTTCACTTTTGAGTACTCCCTAAACCCATCGAAATATGCAGAGGTTTATTTTCTACCACCTTGCAACCCTTATAACACTAAAGCCTAGATTACCATCCAAAGCATTTGCTGAAATATAGGTTTCTGCAATTGCAGCATCCAAACATCCTGAATTAGTACCCTCAACATCATGTACATCAGAATTACTTTCAGAATAACAGTGAAAAGTTGTATTTCTTAAAGTTACACATGATTTTGTAATGAACTCATACTTTGTATTAGGGAAGGGGCATTTTAGGTAATACATAATAAGGATGTATTCAAAGCTTAAGGAAGACTCTAGTGGGTTTGTTAGAGTATAATTTTCTATAAATAGAGCTATAGGGAGAGTGAAAGTTATGATGAATATTGATGAGATTAGTCTTGACTCTACTCATGTGTAGATTCTTAGTTTTATGAATATTTCAAGTCACTGGAATATAATTCCAGATTCTTAACTAATTTTGTTATATTTCTTCTAAGCTCTATCTCATAATTTTTCCTAGCCACATCAATTTGTTACAAGAGCAGTAGGTTCCTTTATGGCCATTCTACACAAGAAATAGGCTGGTGGTGGACTGGCAGTTCGCCAACGACTGTGAACGACACTAATATTAAATGTTATAGGAGCTTAGCTCACTGCAATAGTTCATGAATGGTGATGAACTTAAAAACTTAATTAAAGAGAAAAAAGGATTTTTTTTTTTTACTTCATTTGGGTACATGATGATCATTTATATTATACATTTTGAACATATGCATTTAGAACATCCATGTTTAACTTTTAGAACATTTTTTTAATAATATTAAATGGTCAAAATATAAAATATAAATGTTCCAAATGCTCAATATATTCTAAGTGCTCTATATGAATGTTCTAAATGCATAATATTATTGTTTTACTTTAAATGCAAGTGATAGTGTTCATCGTGCACCCGGGTGCACAATATACGTGTTAGAGATAGATTGAAGTCGGAGGAACATAAGAGATGAAATAATATTGAGAGGAAGAGAGAATTATTATTATCATTATCACCATCATTATCATCATCATCATTACAAACCACTGTTTTTATTAGCTATATATGGTTGAAAGCTAAGCTTAAATAGATTAGCAGCTTGTAAATTTTTGTTATACTTTATAACAGAAAACTGTTTCTATTAATTGAGCTACCTGTCATTCCGTTGATAAAGTCTAATCTTATGTGGAACCTGTAACTATATATTTATCCTTATAAAACATAATCGTTGACATAACAACTTAAATGATAATAGCCAAATACCTAACCTCATATCCTAATAACGATAACTAAATTAAGTAAATGTTCATCTTAATTTCCTGCCAATACTAAAAAATGAAATAAATTTATTTTAAGCCTAAAAGATAAAAACCTGTAGCTAAACATTGATTACTGAAGGTAACTACTAGTAATGGGCTAGCCTGTCAAGAAAGGAGAAAGGAAAACTTGGAAATGTATCACTGCCAAGCCCAATATATGTTTTTTTTTTTTTTTGTGGTATCCTTGATCTTCTGTTTTTGATCCTTTTAGTTTAAAAAGTATCTGGTCTGTCCCAATTTTGCTAGTATTTGTTAGATTTCAATCCCAACCAATTGGATGATTTTTTTGGCCCAAGGCCTGTGCTGGCTCATTAGCACTTTTTATTGAATATCTAGGTTACCCCTTTTAACCACTTAATAAATCACATTGGTAATTGGTATGTATTTTACATGTTACATCATACTGATATTGTAAAATTGTACTCCCTCCGTCCCAAATTAAATGATCCAGTTTGACTTTTGGCATTGTTCTCTTTGTAACTTTGACTCCCTTTAGTTTACTATATATATGAAAAAACATAGTTATGTGGGATCTCGTTTGATTCGTCTCTATACGTACTTTCTGAATAATTTTTTATTATATACAACTAAAGATATTAATATTTGAAGATGTGTCTCGAGTGATGTGAAAAAGTGAATGGAGTATTTTGTTTGGGATGGAGGAATACATAATATTATATTGATAATACAAAATATAAAATAAAATCTAATATTGCACTGGTTGTAGAATGCTATGTTTGTCACTTGTCGCCATGTAGACCCTCTGATCCTCCTTATGAAAGGTTGTTGTGAAAATCTGTTTTATGATGATTGATGAGGCTATGAGCTCTTTGTTGAAGGCTTGAAGCTATATCTTTTAATATTCATTGAAATTATTAGGCGTATCTAATTCTTTCTATTGGATTTTTACTATGCAGGTCTGATGTTCTCGGGCAGTTCATGCCTTTGATGGGAATGGATTGGTCACAGACTGGTGTGGCACATCTTTTCTCAGCTATTAAGGTTTGTCATACAATATCATTCCAATCTTACACAGTTATGTAGTAAATAGCCCATTTATGGAACTTCTATAAATACTTTCAAAAAAGCTATAGTAATCAACATTGGGTTATATTTTTAGCTTGCAGTGACACAATTTAGCAATTAATGTCTCTTTAGGGAATGCAAACATCCAATTGCTGCTTTACTATCATATGATCTAATAAGTTGGACCTCCCTGCATATGTAGAAGTGAGGCTGTTTGAATTTGACCTACTAGATCCTTCCATAGGAAAAATCCTCATTGTTCTCTTACTCAATACTATATGACATAAAAGTTGATTTTGTCATACACCACTGAGCTCCCTATCAAAAAAACCTAGTAGAGTAAAGAGTAGTAGTTTTACTAAGACATACGGGTAAGAATAGCAATGGTCATCAGGTGATGGGTGGCAGGTATCACAAAGGAGTGGATCTATTGCTATTACTTGTCAGTACTCAGTAGTGGGGATACTTTCAATTTTTCCACCATCTACCTAAGCTTTTGTGATTGAGAATTTTGTCCAATTCTATTTTCTTGTTGCAGGAAAATGGATATCAATTGCTTTTCCTAAGTGCTCGCTCCATATCACAAGCGTATAACACTCGTCAATTCTTAATCAACCTTAAACAGGTAATCATTAAGAAATGACATCGATTTCTATTCTCAGGTAAAAGTATCGTTCATTTTCAAATTAAAACATTTTTTAATCTTAATTTTTGACAGGATGGAAAAGCACTGCCAGAGGGTCCTGTTTTAATCTCCCCAGATGGTCTTTTTCCTTCTCTCTATCGGGAAGGTAAATCTCCCATTTTGACATTGGGTTATGTACTCCATATGCTTAGAACTAATTTCCCTTGTTTTTATGTGATAGATAAAAATCAAAGTAATTGTAACATGAGTCTTGGCTTTTGTTGGTTTGTACTGTTGCTGTAGTTATGTTTGCCTGGTATAAATTATGATGTGATGTTAGCATTATGTTCTCTGTGGTCAAGGATTGCCTCCTCCGTAAATAAGCTTATCATTTTTAATGAAATATAGAAAGAGTAAGGCGATGGAATCATGGAATGTAGTGGTACTGGGATGATCACTGAGAAAGTGATGTTTTTTTGTTTGTTAACTTACGGCCACTTGCTCCTTTTTCTACTAATATAGTTGTGCAGTTCTTCTATTATGTTGAGATAATTGTGTGGCAACACTCTACGAAATAGAATCAGAAATGAAGATATCCTTAGGAAAGTTGGTGTTGCGGATATTGTGAGCAAGCTAAGAGAAAGTCGCTTGCGTTGGTTTGGACATGTAACTCGGAGACCGCATGGAGCACCGGTATGAACAATGGAAGAGTGGGATCAGGGAGATTTCAAACGAGGTAGGGGGAGACCGAAAATGACTTGGTGGTAAGGAGTTAGAAAAGATATGAAGCAGATGGATTTACAAGAGAGTGAGGCTTTCGATCGTAGGGGGTGGAGGAGGAAAATCTTTGTGGACGACCACACGGGATAATCACTCTGGCTCATGTAGCCGACCCCACTTATGGGAATAAGGCTTTGATTGATTGATAGTCTCCCAATTATGTTTGGAAAGGACCCTATTGTTATTATGTAGGAAAATATTTCTCATTCTGTTCATTTGTGTTGGTTACACGTTCTATTGTGGTTTGTGTCTTTTTATTAGTTATACTTTTAATATATCACATTTTTGACAAATATCTTTCCTACAAACTACCCTATCTCACATATAATAGTCTCTCTCTCTCTCTCTCCCTCTCCCCCTCCCTCCCTCATACAAAACCCATATATAAAATGCATTATTCTTTTTTTCTTACAGCACTCTAAATTTGCATTTTCTTCTTTCTCACCTTGGGTTTAACTGTATTTAACTGTATTTAACAAGGACTGGATCGGAGTATGTCACAACTGCAGTAATTTTGAACTTTTGTGTTATGTAGAGCATTTTATTCTATGTAACTTTATGCAATAATATGTGACAAGTATTTCTTTTTCTTGATTTTGATCCAGTAATTAGAAGAGCTCCTCATGAATTCAAGATTGCATGCTTGGAGGTTAGCCTTTTAGCTTTTCTTCTTTCTGCAATTATACTAGTGCATCTTTTTTTTTTGGCAAGGATACTAGTGCATCTATTGCTCTGATATGGGACTATGGGGGTGCTGTAAATGAAGTCCATTTTTGTAGGATACTTTGAAATTCTAGTTCATCATGTTGGAGTGACAATCTTTACTGTGTAAAGCATGTGTTATTCTTTTTGCCTAAAGACTCCTCGTCTGAACTTTATTTTTTAATTCAAATTTGCTAGCTTAAGAATAATTTTATATTAGTCTGGCAATTATCTAAAGCCTAAAGGTGAAACCAAACCCTTTTTAGGGAAATTTGATTCTAATAATTGCATCTTTTGGTGGTATTCGTTTAACAATCCTACCTTTGAGTAATTCTTGAATAATCCCATCTTAACACATGATCTTATTTTATTGGACTCGAGTAAAAAATGGCCTAACTCCGCCAGTGGGGTTTTCCGCTGGCGATCCTAAGCCTGGATAAAGGAGGAAGGTTGTGGTAGGCCTGTGACAGCCAGCGTAAAAATATGTCACATCCAGGTGCATTGTTGGACAAGAATAGTACTAGGATGGGTGACCTCCTGGGAAGTCCTTGTGTTGCCATGTCGCCGACCCCACCGACCCTGTGGTTGGCCGAGAATAGTACTAGGATGGGTGACCTCTTAGGAAGTCCTCGTGCCATCGCTTTGGGATTAAGGTGCAGCACAAGAAGAAGAGTAAAAAATGGCCTACCATAATAAGCTCGAATGAGTTTTTTCAATTTTTTTTTTTTGTTTTTTGTTGTTGTTGTTGTAAGCGGTCACTGCAGGGAGAAGAAGCTACAGGAGCAAAAATTTGGCTGGTTTTAGCTCATTATTTTTAGGTTGGATACAATAAGAGAAGATGGAGTGATAAGGTGGGATTATTCGCCTATTACATAAAGGTGGGATCAGTGTTGCATAGTTCTATAAACTCCATGCGAATTGTGAACCGAAAAAACCGAATTATGGTCGGTTTTGGGCTATTTTGACCCAATTTAGGTGAACTGCGAATAGGTAACAATGGGTGGGATTGTTAAAAGAACATCACCCAAAGGTGGGAGTGATTATTAGAATCCAATTTTCTGTTTAAAGATGAAAATAACAATCCTATATTTCATGGCATAACAAATTTTAAAAATTGTGAATGCAAGAACAAACAAGGAATGAAATGCAGAATAAATTAAAGCACACAGAGCAGCATTCCGGTGGCTCTCTCAGTCCCAAATGGCCTTTGTATCTCCAGATTCCATTCTCCTCATTACAACCTACTATTTCATAGTTATTACACAAGCTTCTAGAAAGCCCATACTAACAATAGACACCTCATCACCCTAGCTTTAACAACTAAGCTTCTCCTAGATTCCTTTAACCTCCTTGTACCAAATATTTGGGGCTTCTGAAAGTGAAGCTTTTGTTATTATGTAATTTTAAGGTGTGTGGGGCCTCATCTAAGATGGAGCATCTTGAGATTGGGCCACACAGTTCGATATAGCCTTACTGATACCTCCCAAGGATTCTAACCACTAATTTCTGGATTGTATCTCTAGCTTAGCCCAAAGTTTAGTCATATAAGTAAACTAGATTCCTTTAACCTCCTTGTACCAAAGCTTTGGGGCTTCTGAAAGTGAAGCTTTTGTTATTATGTAATTGTAAGGTGTGTGTGGCCTCATCTAAGATGGAGCATCTTGAGATTGGGCCACACAGTTTGATATAGCCTTAGTGATACCTCCCAAGGTGACCACGAATTTCTGGATTTTATCTCTATCTTGGCCCAAAGTTTAGTCATATAAGTAAATGAATGGAGATGTTGCAAACATGTCAGACTGGATAGGTCATATGAAAAAGAATTTACTAGAGTGAGCAATGAGATGCATATTAGTATCACTTCTTATGGGAGATTCGCTAGTGTTGTTAAGTATGAATGTGGAAGCTCATTGGGTACGCCATGCCCTTGCATCAGATTTTTTGTTGGGGTTGGAGGTCTTTGTTCTAAACATACAAACATCATCATGAAGTTATTGCCTTTTTCCCCCTTCTATAACCTCTATTGTAATCTCCGTGAGGTCTTTGTTTCTTGTCACATCTCATTATGTTTGTTTTACAATACTGTCTCCATGTAATGGACGTTCCATATGCCTTATGCTCTTACTTTCAGATATTGTAAAAAAAAAATTTGTCATAGGAAATGGGAACTCCATTTGTAAAAGATCAAATTGGGAAAATGGAAAATCTATGTGCAGCTATCTACACTTTGACACTTCATATTGGATCAAAATCATAACAACTTGACATAATAAAACATTCTCATGTCTGACACTAGTATTTGAGTCCACGAAACACAGTGAGAAGGAAAAGGGCTTAATTGTTTCAAGTTTCAGCAAACATTTACTATCGTGGTTATGCTTTATCGTAGAAGCCGCAGATTAATTATTGTTATTTTTTCCTGAATGAAACTTCTGATTTGCATCCACCAATCTCCCTTTAGTTTCCATTGCATTTATTGACTGACACTTTGCTTGAGATATAATCTATATGATATCCAATATATAGTGGCTTATGGAGTTTTTGATTGTGGTCATGTAGGATGTGAGGGTGTTGTTTTCTCCTGATCACAATCCATTCTATGCTGGTTTTGGAAATAGAGATACGGACGAGTTAAGCTATCTTAAAATGGGAATTCCTAAAGGGAAGATTTTTACCATCAACCCTAAGGTAGCTTCATATTTTCAGAGCAATGTGGAAAACAGTGTAATCTTAATTTCTAATACTCATTTAAATTTTGTTCATTCATTTGTAGGGCCAGGTTGTTGTAAACCGTCGAGTGGACTCAAAATCATACACTTCTCTTCACATTCTTGTGCATGATATGTTTCCACCAACAATTTTGCATGAACAGGTTATTTCTTCATCTGATATGTTGGCAGAATGGCAGATTTATTTATTTTTGCTTTAGACTGAAATATACTTGCTTTGAAGATATTTTAGCTGAAAGTGGTGGCTGCAACCTGCTATCATGTCTATGGAATCGATGACATAAATTATCTATTGTAGACTTGTAGTGCTCAGATTTTCTCCTTTTTTCTGAAAAGCTCAGAACCATGGAATTTAAAAACATAATCGTTTCAGTAAACACAATTATGGAAACGCCATGATTGAAATATAATAGAACCTGATTTTAGGAACAATATACTTGTAACAAGTAATTCGAATGAATTGAATTACTTAGGATAAGCAAATGACTAGAACAAAGCCTCCACTTAGTCTAAATCACTTATATGAACAAAGAAATCAGAATCTCCACCCTAATCTCACAAGTTCGGTTTAAGAAACTTGTAGTTTTATCACTCCCCAGAATCTAATTCAAAGCATAGATTAAACAACAATTTAAACTAACAAAGAAAACTTATTTTCTATAGAAAACTCAAAGTTTCATTCAAAATACAATCTGATTTTCTTATGAGCCATTACAAGCCTTTTAAAGGCATATAAGCTAAAGATGCTATAAGAAGTAATAAACAACTTAAAAGATCAGTCCAATGATTCATTTAAAAGATAAACAAATCAAAGTGAAACAAAATATCTCCTTAGAAGCCTTAGAACAGTCCCCCCCTTTGCTCCACTTACATTTGTGATGATTTCCACTTTTGAGTCATGGGATGAATCACCTAGTAGCTTAATCCACTTGCAAAGAAGCACAAATAAAAAAGGATCACCTAACTAGCACACATCACACGGATAGCCTAGTTGGCAATGCAATCCCAAGCAAGCACCTCTCAAAGTATTGAACTTGAGCTACTTGCTTAGTTCCTCCAAATCAGTCCATAACGAGGAACTGGTTCCTACTAACAATAGCATTACTAACTAGTACAAAACACTATATAGCTAATACTGAATAAATACAGTCCAAAATAAATACAATTACTACCTAAAGTAAATTGATCACGGACGACCAATTATCAAAACGGGTTAACAAGGACCCAAAATTAGACATAAACGATACCATGGAATGAATGAAAAGACCATGAAAAGAACTAATCTCATGAACTGGACTAGAACTATGAAGTATCTCCTTTGTCGTATCATAATCATGCTTGATCCTGGTTCAATGATAAAGATCATATCATTCTTCTCATGTTGGCTAATACTTAATGTGATATCGACACACATTTTTTTTTAATTTATAATTTGAGTTGATGAAGAATACATTTTGATTCACCAAATATATAATCTATTCACATTAAGATAGATTTGGTTGTTTTGTGTCGAAGTAATGCTTCTTAGACCGAAACAATGTAGGTAAACCAGAACACTTATAATGAATATATATATATATATATATTTTTTTTTTGGGGGGGGGGGGTGGTGGGTGGGTGGGTTTCGGAGGAGGGGGTGGAGTCATGGCTGTCATGCTATGTGTTCCATTCTAATCAGCCACCAATGACTAATCTGCATCTTCAAATTTTGTTCTTTGCTAGGAACTAACTTAAAATGCACACAAATATTCCTTCAAAAAAAAAAATTAAAATGCACACAAACATGAATATAAAAAATGATGCTTTATTGCAACATGCCAATAATTGATATCAATCAACATAAAATATGGTGTCTTTTTACATTTATTTATTGTACAAACTACAATGTACATTGTTCTGCTTGACCAGGCGACTCTGTCCTTGTGTCCTCTTATCCGATTCCCGAGTGCTGTTAAAGTGATCTAATGAGTGCTATGCCCAAATATCTGTGCTCTAAGGCTGCTAGTGAATCCATACGGAAGCATGGAGGAATTAGCATTAGATAAGGATGCATGAAGGAATTAGCATTAGATAAGGATGCATGAAGGGAGAAGATTTGGGAAATGATTTTTGTGTTCCACAATGATTCATGCGTAGTCGATCCTAATATATTTTGGGACTAAGGCTTTGTTGCTGTTGCTGTTACCGTTACATTTTCTGTTTTGTTTTTGTTTTTGAAAATTGTTGTCTAATGCTTAGTTTTGATTGTTGTTCTCTAATTTCAGGAGGATTATAACTCATGGAACTTCTGGAGACTTCCTCCTCCAGATGGCATTTTTTTGAAAGATTTGCATGCCATGAATTGACAGTTATTCTCGCAGTAGTAGGAAGCAAGATATGTATATGTTACTCTGATTGCTAAGGTGCTTTTCTTGTTCTCCTTATCGATCCTTTAGTATTAGTTTCGATAGATTATTGTGTCTGGTAGGGTAACGATGATGATGAATTTTGCTAGGAAATTCGGTTAAGAGTTAGGACTCCATGGTTTAGTTTCTTCTTCGATTCGAATCATTCAATAAAACCTCTCGGGTTAATATGACAAACGGTCATGCAAATTTATTAAGATCAACAATATACTTGGGGCTAGACACTGATTGCTTTGTGTATTAGCCTGAAATATTGAGGAAGGTGTTGGTGCAGTGGCACAACATTCCCAACTTCCAAGGCTTCAACCCAGGGTTGATCCTCACCCCCATCAATTGTTGGGGTTTCCTCCTCCCCCTGCCCTTGGTGCTTTCCAGAGATAAGAGCCTTGAGTGGGGCCTGTTCACCTTACCTGTAAAAAAAAAAAAGAAAACCTGAAATACTTTTTATTTACCACCAATCAATCACCATCTACACTAGTGGAATTTCTCGTGGCTTCCCAAAATAGAAAAGTGGATGATCTAATCATAGCATTATGTTTCCATTATCTCAATGTTTATATATTTTTTTGAAGGAAATTATCTCAATGTTTATGATGTGCTGTGAACTCATCTTTTTGTGATATGATTCAGAATCCAAGATAATTTGTAATGTTGAAATGTGTTCTAAAATCCGTAAGCCGGTATCTAAATTTATGCAGGTTGTGAGAAACTGGACTGGCTGCTCTGCTTTTTTTGTCCATGCAGGAGCTGTCTCATGAAATGTTGGTACATACCGGAGGAGAATGAAGGAAGAATGTCTATTGCAATCGTTCGTTTTTCCTTTCTTTTTTTTTTGGTCAGTTTCTTTGTTGTACAGAACATTATATGATTAGGTCATCGTTTCTTGCTGTATTCATTTATTTCTTACAATGATACATAGCAACTGTGACTAATATAGAGGGATCACTACGTAGAATACAAACATAAAAGGAAGAACTAATGTACATTTAATAGAATATAAAAGTTTCTTCCTAAATTAGATACACTCATCTGTTACATTTAGTAGATCACTAATATGAAACATATTTCATTGTATTTATAGATATAATAATTTGATTTGATAAAATAATGCCATCAATTTGGATTGTCAATAGTTTTCTGCTTGTTAATAGTTTAGCAAAAGTTGTGCTGGAAATTCTACTTGTAAGACATTTTTAACTAGTACATACTTCTTCCGCTCCATATTGGTTGCAATGTTGTCAATTTGGGCACTATTTATAATCACTCTTATAATTCGCTTTTGTATTGTATACATGTAAATAAATATAGTCATTTGGATCTCTTTTGATTCATCTCAATGTGTATTTTATTGTAATCTAATTTTTATAATTTTTGCTAAAATGGAATTAAAGATATTACGAATACATTGGCAAGCGTGAAAAAGGAAACATTGCAAATTTGCAGCTAATATGGAGCGGAGGAAGTATATGATAAAAAAAATATACTTTAAAAGTAAATGTAGAGATGAATCAAACTAGATTTATCATAGTTATATTTTGCAATTTGTACACAAAACTAATAGTTCCAATTTATTGAAATGTAACAACTAATAAAAGACTAAGGAAGTAATATGGAGTGCTGATTTTGACACTCCACTGTGATTTTTTTACTTATTCTTTTCTCACATATATATTAACCTCAAATTCAAAATTAAACCTCCTCAAACATTATCTACTCATGATAGATAATCTATTTTATACATCCAACAACCAATACACGATAGGTCAATTCTAATGTTAGTAAGACATTCGTTTTGTTATCAGATTAAGAAAGTACAAAGTTATAGATCAGAGGTGTCTTATAACCTTTGTTCAATTTAGTATCTTTTTGAAACATAAGAAATTGACAAACGTTGATGAACTAGTTTAACTACACTCTTAATAAAACTTTCATATAATAATTCCTATTTGATTCCAACTTTTGAGAAGTATGAGCAAAACTAATGATAGAGGTAAAAATATACTCCACCGTTCAAAAATTCACATATAATTGATTATAGATAATCAGGATATTTTTCGATTAATACTGCAATAATCCTTTAGAGATCAACTTATAGATAAGACTTAAACAAGTTGATATACTCCATATGACATCCATTACGAATCAAAGATTCTTGGAACAAAAATAGCACTTCAAACCACAAAACTATAAGAAGATTCCATCTTTACAAAAAAAACTTAATCACTAATTCTCCAAATATAAGTTTTATAACTTTTGGCTATTCGCATTCAACAAAAGTCCAATGAATCAAGAATTCGAACTAAGCAATAGATCAAGAAATACAGATATCTAGACTTCCAAAGTGTCACATAAACATCTAATAACAAAATTAAGTACTATAATATAATGTTACTCGATAAATCAGCAAGAATTAATGGTAAATAAATCGGTAGGAAACCATGCTTATAGAGTTATAGCTTGTACAAATTAAATACATATTGTTATTATGTACAAAGGATGATAAACAAAAAATCTTTTAAAGGATTATGAGGCATAATTCTTTAATTCTTTTATTAATAATTTTATTTGTATTTATCCTTCTCTGTATTTGTTTGTTCTTATCTTGTATTTGTTCTGTAATTGTCCTTGTACAGCTATTATTTTCTTGTCTTTTCTTCCTAGGACACTTGGCATGATGAGAGGGTGTATCTATCTAGGTTTTCCCCCCATCCTTGTACATATTTAAGGCTGCTTAGCCACAAGAGAATGAATGAGAGATCCTGGTGATTGCATACCAAAGAAATTATTCTATTTGGTGAGTTAGTAAGAAAAAAAACCATAAAAACTTTTCAGAAATTCTTCATGGTATCAGAGCTCCTCAGGTTCTGAATATCATATTTTCTTCCTTGAGAAATCCTCTATGAGTAAAGCCTTTACAAAAACCAAAACCTCAAACTTAAGAGTGAAATGGCAGCTAAGGAGAATGAGAAGATTGAAGAGGCTGGATACAATGACCCCTTGTATCTAGCACCATCTGATAATCCATCAATGCAGATTAGCAGCATGATATTTAATGGAACTAACTTCCTCAACTGGACAAGAAGCATCAAGCTTTCACTGGGTTCCAAAAACAAACAAGGGTTTGTAGATGGTTCCTGCAAGAAGCCAGAACCAGGATCCAAGGATCTGAGCAGGTGGACAAGATGTGACTATATGGTGAGGTCTTGGCTTTTCAAGTCGATGACTGATAAGATTGGAGAAACTCTGATGCTTTGTGAGTCTGCAAAGCAGATCTGGGATGAGGTTCATGAGAGGTATGGACAGAGTAATGCCCCTCAGCTCTATCAGTTGAAGAAGGAGCTGGCAAAGCTGGAACAAGAGGAGATGTCTATCTCTAAATACTACTGCAAGATCAGAAGCTTATGGGATGAGATTGATGCACTTGAGGAACTTCCTGTATGTGAATGTGAAGCAAGGAAGGGTTGCACTTGCAATGTGTAGAAGAAGATTAATGAAATGAAGGAAAGGAACAGGGTGATAGACTTTTTAATGGGAGTCAATAAGAAGCATAAGGGAATAGTGAGTAATGTGCTTGCAATGGATCCCCTGCCTACACTGAATAGAACCTCGTATTTGGTGCAACAAGATGAGAAGCAACTACAACTGTCTGAAATACTGAAGGAAACCAATGTAAGTGACCTGAGTGCATTGGCTGCAATGAAGCAAGGTGATGGAAAGTAAGGAAAAAGAGACTACAAAAAGGAGAATCAAGAGAAGATGCTGAAGAAGTGCACACACTGTGGTATGAAGGGGCACACTAGGGAGGAATGCTTCAAACTCATAGGATATCCAGACTGGTTTAAGAACTTGAAGGGAAAAGGAGTGAAAAAATATGCTGCTAATGTGACAAGAGGAGAAGAAGATGACCTTGATGACACTCCCCTGGAGGTTGACAGAAATGAAGGAATTGAAGGAAGACTGGTGACAACAGTTGTTCAAGAGGTGATGAAGGCACTGAATCAGAAGTAGGGAAGCAATGTTGAAGCAGGAGGAAGTGGAATGAATCACTTTGCAGGTATTGTGACCATTTTAAATGCATTAAATATGAAAGAAATATTTGACAAGGACACCTGGGTTGTGGACTCAGGTGCCTCTGACCATATGACTGGTAATATAATGAAACTAATGAATGTGAGGGATTTGGGAAAACCAGTCCAAGTTGGGTTGCTTGATGGAAGTATAAAAATTGTTAAAAAAATGGGAGATGTTAAAGTTTTAAAAAATATGATATTGAAAAATGTGTTGTATCTGCCTGAGTTTAATCATCACATGCTCTCATTGAGCAAGTTAATAGAGGCTGATGATTTGAGGATTATTTTTGACAAAAATGGTTGCAAATTTCAGGACCCTACTGATGGTAGGATTATTGGAGAGGCTTGCAAAGTGAATGGACTTTACAAGCTTTGAAGAGATGATGGAATGGAGAGAACAAGGAAGGTTTTTTTTTTATGAATAGTAGTAATGGTAGTCTAGCTGCTAATATAAAAAGTAGTGAGAGGAATAATGTAAATGTTTAGTTGGAGAGAGTTAAGAGGTTACATATTAGACTGGGTCATGGATCACTATGTAAACTAAAACATTTGCAGTTATGCAATATGAATGGAATCAATGAGATCTTTTGTGACACATGTTGTGTAGCTAAACATCACAGGTTGCCTTTCTCCTTGAGCAAAAATTGTGCCTCAAGGAAATTTGAATTGTTGCACATAGGCCTATGGGGGCCTTACAGGGTCAGGGCAATCACAGGTGCAAAGTATTTCTTAACTTTTGTTGATGATTTCAACAGGGTGACATGAACTTACTTATTATCAGATAAAACAAAGGTGGCTAAGTCAATTGAAACATTCATTAATTTAATGGAAAATCAATTCAATTACAAAGTTAAAAATATAAGAAGTGATAATGGGACAGAAATCATCAATGAAGAATGTGAAAATTTATTCAGAAAGAAAGGCTTAATGCATCAAAGAAGTGTGCCAGAAGTGGCACAACAGAATGGTAGAGTAGAAAGAAAACATCGATTTCTACTTGAGACTGCTAGGTCACTTAGAATTCATGCTGGTCTCCCTAAATTCTTATGGGGTGAATGCATTTTAACCTCAACATATTTGATTAATTTGTTGCCTAGTAGAGTCATTGGATGGAAAAGTCCATATGAAAATCTAATGGGACATAAACCCCCCTATGAGCACTTGAGAACCATAGGATGTCTATGTTATGGGCACCCATCTAAGAAATCTCATGATAAATTTGATGAAAGAGGTATAAGAAGTATTTTGGTTGGATATCCCTCAGGCCAAAAGGGATATAAACTATATGATATTCAAAACAAGAGACTGTACATCAGTAGAGATGTAATTTTCAAAGAGGGGATTCTACCTTTCTTAAGGAAGGAGGGAGATCAGCAGATGTTGAAGGATCAGTTCAATGATTTGCCTATCATTGAAGATGAGACCATTACCAAGATAACAAGGGAAGGTTTGGGTGATCATCATGACACAAATGATCATGAGGTTCAGGAAGAATTCACTGCAAGGGAAGAAACAAAACAGGATACTCCAAGATTACAGACAGAAGCTGAATTGGAAGAATCAAATGGGATTGATGATGCTGGTGATCATGATCAGGAAACCCCTGAGCAAATAATCAGAAAGTCCAGTAGAACAAAAAAATCTACCCTATAAATTCAAGGATTATCATGTGAATCTACCGGGAAACATGATGAATCAAGATGAAAGTGATATGTCTCGAGCTTTTGTAGCACAAAGGGTTGAGGAATATGATGATGAATTTCTTTCAAGTCTCAATAATGTCATGAAACTGCAAGAACCAACAAGCTATCAAGAAGCATCAAAATCTGAAGAATGGAGGAAAGCCATGGAAGCTGAGCTAAATGCCTTAGAAGCTAACAAAACTTGGGAGTTCAGAGAAATTCCCAAGGGAAAAAGAGCAATTGGATGCAAATGGGTATACAAAATTAAGTATAACCCAGATGGATCTGTCCAAAGATACAAGGCCAGATTGGTAGCTAGAGGAGACAGACAACTAAAGGGAAAGGATTACAAGGACACCTTTTCCCCAGTGGCTAAATTTTCCACAGTCAGAATTCTCATTGCTCTAGCGACAGGCAACTAGACATTAACAATGCCTTTCTTCATGGGCACTTGGAGGAGGAGGTGTTTATGCAGCCCCCACAAGGGTATGAAAGGGTACCAGCAGGACATGTTTGCAAACTCAGAAGAAGCATTTATGGGCTCAAACAAGCATCCATGCAGTGGAATTTGGAATTAAAAGGATTTCTTATGCAGAGGGGATTTAAACAATCCCTAAGAGATTATTCTATGTTTTTCAAAAGGGATGGAGCAAGAATATGTATTGTGCTTATCTACGTGGATGATCTTCTAATTACTGGAGATGATGAAGAAAGTGCAGAATTATTAAAACAGGAGCTACATGAGCAGTTTACCATAAAGGATCTAGGAGATATGAAGTTCTTCTTAGGGATAGAAGTGTTCAGAAATGACAAAGGGACTTATCTCAACCAAAGAAAGTTTATTATGGATCTTCTAAAGGAAACCAAGATGGAGGATTGTAAACCAACCAAATTTCCTTTCCCTAAAGGAATTAAACTTTCTGATCATGATGGAAGCATTATGGATGATCCAGAGTCATACATAAGGCTTATTGGGAAGTTGCTCAACTTGAATCTCACCAGGCCTGATATTTCCTTTTCCACACAACAGCTAAGTCAATATATGAGTTGTCCTAGGCTTGCTCATTGGCAAGCAGCAATCCATGTTGTGAAATATCTAAAAGGGACTGCAGATCATGGTCTGTTCTTTCCATCAACAGCTCCAGTACACATCACATCCTATTCAGATGCAGATTGGGCATCCTGTTACAATAGTGCCAAGTCTCTTACTGGGTACTGTGTTTTTCTTGGAGGAAGCTTAGTCTCGTGGAAAACCAAAAAGCAAAAGACAGTCTCCAAATCCTCCACTGAATCAGAGTACAGGAGCATGTCACAAACAACAAGTGAGGTGGTTTGGGTGAATGGCATTCTCGAAGACTTGGAAATAGACACACCTAAACCTATTTCTCTTTATTGTGATAACAAATCAGCCCATCACATTGCTCATAACCCTACTTTTCATGAAAGAACAAAGCACCTAAATGTAGACTGCCACTACATTAGGGAGCACATTGACAAAGGGTTCATGAGTACTGCATTTATGAAATCTGCACTGCAGCTAGCAGACATCTTCACCAAGTCTCTTCCTGAAGCTCAGCACAACTTCTTGGCTGGCAAGTTAGGACTTGTGCGTATTCACCCAAGTCCAACTTGAGGGGGGAGTAAAGGATTATGAGGCATAATTCTTTAATTCTTTTATTAATAATTTTATTTGTATTTATCCTTCTCTGTATTTGTTTGTTCTTATCCTCGCAAATGCGTGCGGTGAGAAATCGAACCCAGGACCTCGTATCTGAAATTCCGAAGCTCTAACCACTGGGCTATGACTTGATTCTCAACCTTGTATGATACTTACCCAAACATTTAGATTAGTAATTTAGTAAGATGTACACAAAAGGAACAATAACATGGGTAGTAGCAAAAATTAAATCAAATAGAGTTTGACCAAGTTCTTTAGATATTATATACCAACGCAAACAGTAATACATTCATTCAAGACATGATTTTGGCCTTTTTGGGTGTAAAAGAAATCTAATAAAGAATATGAAAAATTATATCAAACCTGATTTGCATCGGTCAAGTAGTAGCAGAAATAAATTGAATCTGGTTGCAAGGATGTCAATCCCAGAATAAATTAGATTTTTTTTTCTTTAGGCAATATGTTCAATTGGCTTTAACTCGTGATTAGTCATATGCAACCCTAATAGCAATTATCAAGGTTGATTATTTTTACTCAGTTGGCTAGAGTGGCGCTGATAACGTATTGTGAAATAAGAGAAGAACAATAGAGATAAAGAGTTGTGGATAGTATTATTCTCAATTGTGTTATCATGTATAGTACATCATAGAAAGCTCTATTTATATATTATGAAAGTTTGTAACTTCCAAAGAGTTTGTAAATGATCTCCATTATACACGTGGAGAGTTTACAAAGAATGTTAAATACAAATGAGTTACAAATGAGTTACAAGAGGGAGTGTTAAAACCTATGATGCGAAACTTAAACATTAAGGACCCGTTTGGTTGTTGGTAATAAATTGTGGTAATAGTAATAAATTTATAATGTAATTTTGTTAAGGAGAAACCTTATTTGATGAGAATGGATATTTGTGAAGAAAATTAAATAAATTTCTTCTCAATTTTTATTCTCATCCATTACCATTGGGGAGGGAATGAATTTTGATTTTTTTTCCAAATTTAGTTATAAATTCATTCCAATTATCATGATTTCTAACCGGCTACCAAACAGGAACACAGGGGATTATAAAGAGTTAAATGGACATCCACCATTATTATTTCATAACAAAGGAGTATAAATATATAAACACAAGTGAGATAGATTACCAAATGGTACAATGCACCACCATGAACAATGCTGGAAGAACAAGATGGAAGAACAGAAAACCTTCCAACCCAATTTTCATGTCATTTTATCTTTTAACTGTCTTTCTCATTCTCTTCTTCGTATTCTTCATTTTCTACCATGGAATATCAACATTTGTCCTTCCTCCATCCATTCGTTCCCTCTCATCAAAATTCTCTCAGTGCGCCATTGATAGTAGCGTCGAAAAGTTCTTATGGTATGCACCCCATAGTGGATTCAGCAATCAGCTTTCGGAGTTCAAGAACGCCATTTTAATGGCTTCTGTTCTTAATCGCACATTGATTGTTCCTCCTGTTTTGGATCACCATGCTGTTGCTCTTGGGAGTTGCCCTAAATTTAGGGTTTCTGATCCTAATGACATTAGACTTAAGGTTTGGAATCATGTAATTGATTTGATCAGGGAAGGAAGGTTAGTATTTCTTTCATTTATTTCCCTTCGTTTCTACTGATGAGTTGTTTCTGCATTATGTCACATTCAAATGCTATATACTGGGATGATTTAATTGAGTTTTATTTGATCTAGAAATTCAGCTATTATTGTTCAGTTAGTTTAGATTTTTGCTCATTGGTGTTCTGCTGAATATTGAGTTAGTTTAGTATTTGGGCAGGTGATTTAGCAGCTTTTGGTACTTTGTTTGGGATGATTCAAGGTTTGTCTGTTTGAAAATTGAATTTTTATTGTTCTGTGAGTATAAAATTAGGTTAATTGTTTTCCTATAAAACAGTTGTATTAGGGTTGATGATTAAGACATGTTGCTTTGTTTTAGTGCTTCATTGAGTGTCCTGCGCTGATAACCAACTAATGCAGAAAAGGGTGGTTTTATTTTTTTCTGGAGTGAATTTTTATGGAAGAATTTATCTAACCTATCTTCAGTAATTCGTGAACCAATAGTTTTGATCTGCTTTTCCAAGGCTGGAGAAAGGTAGAATTCTGGCATCAGGAAAGTCACATTTGTTGATAGGTATGTTGTCCCAGTTGTTGCTCTGAAGTTTAAGCACACACTAACTATTTGGTTCATTTGGGTGAATGCTAGAGTTAAATTCCTCAAAGAACATGGCTGCTAAAAGGCGATTGTATGTTTCTTAATGTATTGTGATGGATTGATGGCGTAGTTTTTAAAAGCACACCTCAGGCACGCCTAGGCCCCCCTAGCTCCCAGGCTTTGGAACTGGGCTTTAGTTAGGCGAGGCTCAGCCACTTTCGCCTCACACGCCTTAGGTAAAGGAAGAGAGAGTTCGCTAAGGAGTAAGGACTCAAGGAGAGAAAATCTCATTCATCAATTCATCAAAAGCTCATTACATTAGAGGCCCAAGAAGACTATTTATAGAGAGTAATTAAACCTAGTAAATAAGCTAATCTAGGCCCTTGAAGTATGCAAAGGCACTGCCATGATTAAATGCTCATTTAATTAGAAAATCGCAAACCCAAAAAGCCTTACTGATCGCACTGTACAACCATGCAATACGCGTTGATAAGATCGTGCATGTTACAATGACACGATCGTGCAATTGTATGAAACACAGTCCTGCTCCTAACTTGAAGGATCAGCTCCGAAACTCACCTTATGACACGACCGTGTCAGCTAAGGCTGCACGGTCGTGTTGTACCGTCCATTTCTGCTGCTGCTTTGATCATCATTGCATGGTCATATTGGGTTGCTGGGCACGACCGTGTTGCCCTCGTCGAGGCCCCTTCAAGCTATTTAAGCCATTACAAGCCTAAGCAACTACCGCCCATGCTAAAACAAGCTAACACAAGTTCAAAATACTTTATTTTTTACAAGAAAAATGAGAAATAAACTACCCTAGGAAAATTAGAGAAGAGAAATAAAAGTCATCGTTGCTCGATTTCTTCAATTGGCCGGGATGCTCATGCATCACTACTCTCTTCACATTTCCTTGGAGCTCCTCTTGTCATTGCATATGATGCCAATTAATGTAAAATTGAAATAACAAGAATGAAAACAAAAAATAGGTTGCACTTTCGATTGTAGTCAATGTGTAAAGCAATTTGAGTCGTTTCAACAACAGGAAACACCCAAGACAATGTCAATTTTCATAAATTCATCAAATTTAATTCTATTATTAAGTTAATGACTATGGCCTTACAAACGCTAAAAGAGATTTCTCGATTAATAGAATTAGAGCCATCTCTATCTCCCTAAAAAAACCAAAATAAATAAGCAAATTACTAATGATACAAATAAAAGAACTAAATATACATGTTCCTTAAAATAATGAAAAATAGATAGAGACTAAAAAAAAAAAATTAATTAAAACAAATCTTAATCCGTAGCATTATCTGCATCCAAATATGACCACTTAACAAAAATATGCCATGAATTTTAGCCAAGTAAACCATTCCCAAATATTAAAGAAATTAATGAAATTATAATTCTTGGGTTGGCGATAAAAAAAAAAAAATGAAATCTTGGTATGGCTATTTGGACTCATATTGGAGCTCTTGACATTTGTTTTTTTTTTTTTTTCCTCTTTGCTTGATAAGAACATGCTTTGTTGCCCCATACAAGCCCAACCTATGAATCAAAAAAAGTTGTACATTGGTTTTTGACGTATTGAACAATTCTAGTGTGTAGCTTAATTTCCAACTTCTACTTATCATTGCGTAAAGATGTAAGCTATTTGAATCAAATTCAATTCAATAAAAAAATTCAAGTTGTGTTTTGGTAAATTTGGTTGTTTCTGATTTAGCTTATCTTTTTTTTTTCTTCTTTTTTATTTAAATGGATTGGATTTGAGTAGAAGTTTTTTAATCCCAAAATATAATCTTATTAAATTTATGTGTAATTTAATGATACAATGGAAGTTGAATGTATAAGTTTTTGAAATTTTCACTTTATAGCTTTTAAAAATCATCCAATTTTCTTGTAGAAAGTTGGGAAATTGAAGTAGCAAATTATTTTTCTGAAGTATTGACATAGATGCAAGTCTCCAATAGTAAGAAAATTTGATTTACAGTTAGAAAAACTCAACAACTCCAATGAAATAATTTAAAGATCTTTAAATTTAAATATCTCCAATCAAGGTTTGATTAACACTAGACTATTGTGATATGAAAGATTTTTTTTTATTAAATTAACTATCTTTTCGATAACTCCTGCAAGAAATACTTCCTCCATTTTTTTAGTTGTTACATTTTATTATTTTATCTCTCATATATATTTCAAAAGTTTAACAACTAAAAAAAACGGAGGAAGTAGTATCTTTGATCCCTCATCTCTCTCCTAAAATTGAGTATTCAATCAATATCTTTCAGTCAATATTAGAAATCCTTAACGGCCCGTTTGGTAGCCGATCATAAATGGTGGCAATGGGAATAGTTTTATAGGTAAATTTGGAAGGAAAAATCAATACTTATGCCCATACTAGTGCTAGCCTAACTCCAATTTATCTAATTTTCTTCACAAATATCCATTCCCGTATAATACCACCCTCATCCATGGTATGGATGATACTAGAAAATAAGAAGAAATTTCAAGTTTGGGAATGAAAAATATGTTTTCCATGGTAATTATAAAGTCCTTCCTTAATAAATTACACTTTAAATCTATTACAATTAACACAATTTATTACCAACAACCAAACGGGCCGTAAAGGTTTGTATGGATAAAATCACACGAAATATTAATTTATTATCAAAACATATGACACGTCCGAATTGTTTTATGGCAGGCTTGGCAAGCATTGACATTACCTCCATCATTGTGGCATTACTTCCACTAGTCACTTGTAGTAGCATAGGAATTTCAGTCAACTCTGATATCATTGATGTAGGACAATAGGAGAACTATCCCCAAAAGTTAGTGTAAGAGGATGAGAGCTCATAGTTCTATATCAATCTCACATCAGCCCTCTACAGGATCGATGTGGGACTCAAGTCCCATACTTGCCATATACCTTAATCTAAATTCTAAAATAATTTATTGGGATGACCTATTCTTCTTAGAATTTAACCATATTAATTAAATTGAACTATATCATGTCTCCTTACCATTTACTAATTACCTTATTCATAGTATTTGAAAAGGTGCGCCTGCCTAGACGCTGAAGCGTAAGGCGCAAAGGGGTGTGCATTTTATTGGATCTTGGGGAAGCGGTTTCAATGAGACGCACTAAGGCGTCCCTAGGTGCCAAAAAAAACTTAAAGCGCACAAACAGTGCACCTCCTTTCTTTCCCCAATTTTTTTTCCCACTTTCATATGCGTGCTTTCAACAAGGCCAACCAAGGCGCACTTAGGTGTGCCTAAGGTGCAACCAAATCCTATTCGCTTTGGTGCGCCTTGAGCCTTTTATGCACTGTGTATTTCTTAATTTTGTATTGATAACATGGCAATTCAAATATGATTCTATCTTAGTATTCTATTTTTCTCACTGGTAAAGAAAGGAGTGGAATGGAATGGAAGCATGGATCTAGAACATCTTGCATGATTCATCTTGTCTTCATTTACTACTTAATTGAGAACAAGGGTTCAATAAATGGTGAATAAAGCACGTCCTCAAATTACAAAATAAAAATTTTGAGATCACAATTCTTAGTAGTCCATCACCCATGTTTACTTAAAATCATCCGCACTTCGGACAACTATGTCATTATTTTTGTTTTCAACTCTCCTTCCTAACTCACACTAACTATATTTGAACCACCACTAACACCTCTCCGTTTACCAAACGTCGGTCGGATATCATGCTGAAACTATTGTATACGCCAACAAGGGTGAGCTTTATGTAAAAATAATGGGCAATTGGTGCCCATGATTAGGTCACTGGAGCCCTCATTAAGCATCTCTAACGTTGTTCTTGGCATCCACAATGGGCTTTCCTTCCATGTTACATGGTGTTTTTGCTGCACTCGTATCTAGTTATAGGGCCTTTATGGCGATTACTATGTCCGCTACCATCGTGGCATGGTCATTACCGACCACCACCTCCTTTTTGGGAGTTGAATTGAGATGGGTTAAATTCGTGAAAAGTGCCGGTAGATTTAGGTAAACATGCTCAGCATTTTAAGAAATCCCATTCTTGCAATTTATATAAGGACGTCCCATGGGGATTCTTGCTGACTTGCTGGAAGCAATGGAGTGACAGAAGATTTCTCTTTCCATTTGCATCTAAGTCATTCTAGAAATTTTCATATATATTAACATAATGCCTTTTCTGTTTCATCACTTTTGAAATGTAATAATGAATGATACTATGATGTGGCAATGCTTTGTCTTGCTTGATATATCTGATATAATTAATAAATAGCTAAGGGCAAAAAGAGAGCCCAAAATATTTCCAATGATGACAAATTGACAATTGTCTCTAACTGTGCTATAAAAATCAATTGATGCTGTCGTGTTCTTTATGCGTTAGAGAAGCGCATTGAGACAAATAGTATATCTATGTCAGTGACAATGTGTCTTCTTATCTATTCTTTTATTTACAAAGACGAGATTTTCATGTGCTAATATATCACAGTTTTTTATTTTTTAACTATGAGATTAGGTTCTTCACTTTAGCTGCGCGCATAGTTTTTTTTATTTTTCATGACACATTTTGATTGGTTTTTTTTAACCTTGGGTGGTTTTAGTATTGTACAGAGTGATTACATCAAAGTGATCAATTGCTTCTAGCAATTTAAAAGTTTTTATTTATGTGAACCATGTAACTAGGTAGCATACCTGTGTTTGTAGTCACTGCTGCAGTGCTGCTTCAGATTAATTATCCATTTGTATTCTCTTTTATCAATCATAGATAATCTTCTCCTGAATACTTATGGATGCATCTGTAGGTATATCTCCATCGCAGAAATCATTGATCTTTCCTCAGTTTCTACTCTGGTTCGAACAGTAGATTTTAGACAATTTATATCACAATGGTGTGGCATGGGCTTAAATTCTCTTTGTTCAATTGACTCAAGTATCCAGAAATCTTCATTGAACAAGCTTAGAAAATGTGGGTCACTTTTATCTGGATTTCGGGGTAATGTAGACAACTGTTTGTATGCTATTGATGTAGACTGCAGAACTACAGTCTGGACCTATCAAGAGAATGCTTCAGATGGGGCTTTGGATTCCTTTCAGCCTGATGAACAACTAAAAATGAAAAAGAAGATTTCATATGTTAGGCACCGCCGGGATGTGTATAAAAATCTTGGACCTGGTTCTGAAGCTCATTCGTCCACTGTGTTAGCATTCGGAAGTTTATTCTCTTCCTCTTATAGAGATTCACAGCTCTACATCGACATTAAAGAATCACCAAGAGATCATCAGATGCAATCCTTGCTTGATAAGATTGAATTTATGCCGTTTGTCCCACACATCATAAATGCGGGAAAGGAATTTGTCAAAAAGAACATTAGGTCACCATTTCTTTGTGCACAACTAAGGTTATTAGATGGACAATTTAAGAATCATTGGAAGCAAACCTTTTCAATGCTTAAGCAAAAGGTTGAAGCTTTACAACAAGAGGGCTCCCTTCCAATTCATATTTTTGTGATGACTGATCTTCCTAGAAGTAATTGGAGTAGTTGCTACCTGGGCGACCTGGCTAGCAAAAAGAGTTCATTCAAGCTTCATGTCTTGGGTGACGGAGAAGAACCTGTGAAAAGAACTGCCGCTAAAGTTGGAGCTGCTTATGATAGCATTAAGCATTCCGATTGCCCTTATCAGCTGCCCGATATTCTTCTTTTTGTAGAGGAGACTGTTTGTAGCTGTGCTTCCCTGGGATTTGTTGGGACAGCTGGATCCACAATTGCGGAAAACATAGAGTTAATGAGAAAGAACAGTGTATGTGTAGAGAACTTTGATGATATTGCAGTGTGACTACTATGATCATGTTAAAGGAGTGATCTTGAATTGTTGACAATTTTTTTTCTTGGCCTTTGCCCAGTGAATGCTGAGGGAGCCAAAATCTCTTGCTGTATTCCTGGAAATTGGGAAGTATGCTGCTAATAAAAATACAAAGCTTGATGACTGATGTGCTTAAGGTAACAGAGCATACTATGTGCTGGATTCTGGAAGTCCCACATCCCTATCCTCCCGGCATGTAACAATTGGTGTGGAAGAGCAATATATTTTTGAACTTAGGACACCGGGTTTGGCATTCGTAAGCACTAGCGAAGACTTCAACGGTTCAACCTAGATTAGTGAATGTATATACTACTTCCTCTGCTCCATAATAGTTGCAATACTTTGACCAAATATGTGAGAGCTTTTTGGTCAAAGTGTTGCAATTAATATGGAGCGGAGTATAGGACTATACAAGTAACACATTTGTTGTAGAATTTCATGGATTATTAAGTATTGTTTGGTTGCAATGGGAATTAAATTCCTATGGTAATTTGGATTTTATGGGAATTAACTTCCCATATCTAATTCCTAGGAATTTCCAAATTGTGTTTGGTTGGGATTTGTGAAATTAAATTTCCTAGGAATTTTGATTTACCTAGGAGGGGTTAGGTTAGCTATTTCCTACATTATGTAGGAATTAGAAATTCCTAGGAATTTTAAATTCCTCTATTTTACACTTTTTTAGTTAACCAAACAACAATGTGTTATTGTATTTCCTAGAAATTTTGATTTCCCATAAAAATTTAGTCCAACCAACCAAGCCCGGGATTTCCAAGTCACCGATTTCAGTCATTAATTTCCCATTTTTTGGGAATGGCGAGCGTAGATCACAATCTATGCTCATATGAAAAAGGAAAGGAAGTAAGAACATTATTGAAGGCTTAAAAAAATCATGTAATATTATTTAGGAAGATTGGAAACTAATAATTTCACCTTTCACATTTCCAATTAATAACAATACATTTCATAAATTCAGGAATAATCTCACATTTTCATATCATATTCATTTGTTGAACATTTTTACAATACCCACTTGATTTAAGGTATGTTTTAGAGATCTATTTAGCTTAGAAACATGTGCCAAGTCCTACTGTGAGACTGAATTTGGTATGCTAAGCCCAACAGACCTTAAAAATTAACCTTAAATCAAGTCAATATTGTTAAAAGGTGAGATTATTCCTGATTTTATAAAAGGTAAAATTATTAGTTGAATAAGTGTGAAAGGTGGGATTATTGATTTCCAATCTTCCTATTATTTATTGAACTAAGCAAAACAATTTATTTTATTGTTTGAAAAGTTTTAAATAAAGTGTTTGATTTGTAACTTGAGATTTTCCTTTTGTACTATACATACTTAGTTTTCGCTAACGTACTTTGCTCTGTTCTTTTTGGCTATTGTCTTCTTTCTTGGACTACCATGCGACGACTCATTTTTGATTCACCAATAATGATGAGCAGATCCGTAGGTAGATAAATATTGTGCAGCTAATTGATGATGAACTGCGTTGATGTGTCTGTCGGTAATCTAGCATATCTTTTAAATATTAAATTCTTATCTTAGTTATTATCATGAATTTAAAATGGTTGCTTTTAATAATAGGGCCAACTGAGTGATTTCAAGTTGTAGTTTTATATTTTGCTTCCGTTGAATATAATTTGAAGGTTTTTGGTTGAGAAAATGATTTTACATCTTAGCATGTGCACCATAGTTAGACTTAAATTTAGTTGTGGTGTTGTGATTATGCCTTTTAAATCCTCAAGCTTTCTAATAAAGCATGATTTTTCCAAGGGAGGATTTTTGGGGTGTTATACTCAAAGACTTGTTCTTTTATATCTGTAAGACAACAATAAACAAAATATGATAGTTGCAAATAACAAAATTTTCAGTTGCATGATAATATTCACATATTTAGGAAAATTAATTAACTAAAGAAAAGGTCGAAAATGTTAATGAGCAAACATTGATAGTAGGAATAATTATTTAAGATTATTGCATTCAAAATTCTAACTCGAGTACTTGAGGAACACCAAGTAACTATTTCAACAAAAGGTCCGATTTGAACCATTACCAGGCCATATATCTACCTACATGATAGGATCTGAATTTGAAAAGGATTAAAAACCCATTTAAATATACATCCGAAAAATCTCATCCGTATCTAAAATTCAATTGAACAAAACAACTCATTTATAATCCATTACGATCTGATTTGAACCAATGAGTTTTTTGCCATCGAATTAGCTCGAATCCATTATCATCCGAACTTATAACAGCCCAATCACCTCTGATCCGATCTGTCTGATTGTCACCTCTGCATGGCTTCTAGGAAATCTTGTTGAAATTGTTTCTAAAAGTGTTTCCTTCTTTGAGACTGCAGGACATTTGGACAAATGTTGAAGAGAGGTTTGGTTTTCTTGATGGTAGTAGAATTGATGTACATCATATTAGAACTATTAATTTGAGTGATGAAATTGTTTTAGAACGTGTTCTACATGTTCCAGATTTCAAGTTTAATCTGATATTAGTTCACAAACTCTGTAAGGATTTAAATTGTAAATTAAATTTTTGTCATGACAAGTGTTTTATTGATCTTAAAAAAGGGAGTACAATTCTTCTTGATAAACTAGCTGCATGATTGTACAAAGTTGCTAGACAAGAAGCTATTGCTTTCAAGGTCACCAATGACAAACTCATGCCTTGTTTTACTGCTATTGAGGATACTAAACTTTGGCACCTAAGACTAGGACATATGTCTTTTAATAGAATGAAATATGTAATAAAAGATTTTGATATACATTCTTGCCTTAAAGATAACATCTGTCAAATTTGTCCTAAGGCAAAGTCGATTAAACTGCCTTTTCCTCGTATAAAAATCACAAGGCCTCTTGAGTTAGTCCATACTGATACTTGAGAACCGTTAAGATCGATTTAAAACTCATGAAGGATGTAATATGTTTTTGACAATAGTATTTTGTATAATTTTGCAAATTCTTTCAAACTTAGTTTAATTCTCACATTAAGTGTTTAAGATAAGATAATGCAAAAGAGTTTTGTGAAGGTGATATTATGAAATTTGATTTAGAATTTTGAATTTTACACCAAATTAGTTGCAGTGATACACCTCTATAGAATGATGTAGTTGAAAGACAACACAAACATTTAATAGATATTGCTAGGGAATTGTATATGCAATCGAGAGTTCCTGATAAATATTGGCTTTACAACATACACTTTAAAATTATTCCACAACTGACTTTTTTCTAACTAGCCTAGTATTCAACTACAAATATATTCTTGTATATATTAGATTTAAATAAATCTTTACATGTCTTTATCCACTACCAGTGTTACAAAATAATAATATTTTTAATATTAAAAAATAATTAGAAGAATAAAAAAGTTTAAATGCGGCAATTACGACAGTCTTAAGGATACTCGTGTCTAAAATATCAGTCAAGATAAACTTTTAACTGTATACCTGTATCCGCTAAATTTTAAAATAGAGTGTCGAATCCCTACTTGGATACAACACCTAAATCTGAGTCTAAGTAACATATGATTTTTTACAACTCTAAAAACATACATACATATCTTTGGTAGGCAAGTTAAATTTCTTAACCACCACTAGACTTGATCTAAACTTAATTGTTCAATTTCTATGTAATTAAGTTTATGCATGCAGTTCCCAACAACTGCTCATTATTTGGCTTTACAACATACATTTAGGTATGTTGCACACGTAGCACTGTAGCAGGGCATTTGGTGATTCTGATTGGGTAGCTTGACATCTCACCTATTACGTGGAAATCAAAGAAACAAAGTATTTATTGTTTCAAGGCCTTCTGCAGAATCTGAATATAGGGCTATGGCCTCTGCTCTTTCTGAAGATTTGACTCATCTGATTGTGTTTCATGAGCGCACTAAACATATAGATATAAATTGTCACTTTACTAGAGACAAAGTTCATGAAGGTGTTTTGCAACTCACTTACATGCCTACTAAATCACAATTGGCAGATGTTTTTTGGCATCCTCACAGTTTAGTATTTTGCTCGATCTCCAAGTTGGGAATGTATTTAGACATGTCCCAACTTGAGGGGCTATAGTAACTTAGTAAGTTATACTCACTTAGTATATAAAGTGTATTATTTTAGACATAACAAATTCTGTTTTTTCTCTCTACAATTCTTGAATAATATCACTTAACCTAACGGCCCGTTTGGTAGCCGGTTATAAATCATGGTAATAGGAATGAATTTATAACTAAATTTGGAAGAGAAATTAAAATTCATTCCCATGGTGGTGCTACCTTAGGTCCAATTTATCTGATTTTCTTCACAAATATTCATTCCCATCAAATACCACCCTCCCCAATGATAATGGATGGGAATGAAAAATGAGAAGAAAATTTGTTTATCATGGAGATTATAAGGTTCCTTAACAAAATTACACTATAAATTCATTACTATTACCACAATTTATTACTAACAACCAAACGGGCCGTAAAAGAAATTATGACATAAAGTTTAACAAAGGAATTCCCAGAAAAAAAAAAAAAGAATTATTCCAGAAAGTGTCAAAGTACTTTACTTGGATGGACAATGTTTCCCATGTTACAATCACATGAACATGATTTTGAGTAAGTTACTAAGAGTATGACCACTTAACTACAGGCAGCATGTGAATTACTGCAATTTTATTATTTTATTATATTTGACTACTACGAGTATATGTTAGCCCATGTAGGAATCCTGCCTGTATTATGATTCTTGCTATTTCTAATTCTACGTACTTGTTCTCGAAAATTCCACGCACGATTGGTATGTTCTTGCTTTTATGTTTTTGTAATTTTCTTTTTTTTTTTTTTTCTTGGCCGTTTAATTTTCTGCTTAATTTAACTTATGTTACATTATATATGTTATTAATTTATGTTCTATTAATTATTTTCTTACTTATTTTTAGGTATTGCTTCTATCAAAATAGTAATTGTTAGTGGTTTATGGAGTCAAACGATTGTGCCTTAGCTTAATGTTAGGAGATCGATGAGTAATGTAGTTGTTTTGTTAGTGCTACTTATTAGTAGAGTTAGTGGTTAGTGGAACCTAGTGTTTTTTTGTTTTTTTTTTTTCTTCTTCTATCAAAATGATTTTCCTCCAATTATTTTCATTTGCTTGTTTTGTTAGAGGGGATTCAGGGGAATGATTTTATCAAGGGTTAAAATAAAAAGAAAATCAATTTCCTTTTTCTTTTTTTTTTTTTTTTTTTTGATAAAAATTATTTTCCTTCTCTAACTAAGTTATGCTACATTTTTCACCTAAATCATTACTTTTGCTTTGTTTTCTACTTCTATCATTCCACTCTTTTTTGTTTATATTTTTCCCCTATATTATACTTCCTATGTTTTTTTAATTTACTCACTTTCCATCTTTGGATGTTTTTTTTTTACTCACTTCTTACATTTATTCTTCTACATTTATTAATTATTGATTCTCAAGTGCATTTTTTATATTCTCTCTCTTACGTTTGACTAGCTTCAATAAAGTTAGTCCTTTTCTCTCTTTTCCATACTATCTATCTTACTTTTTATATAACTTTTAATTATCATTTATTCTTTTCTCCAACTCCCAATAATTTTTTGATTTTGATAAAACTTTAGTTAGATAATTACTTTTTGTTCAGTGGATTTGAATTTAAAATGTTGATTGTGTAAAAATCTTTGGTAACGCTTAGTTGATCACATATAGTTTTATTATATAAAATGATATTTATGTACATTTAAAAATAATTTGTTAGATAGGTTTAAATATATTGATAAATTAGTCAATTAAATTTTCTCTTTCCAAAACTAAAACTAAAAAGCTACTTAACCAAGTCTTTTTCTAAAGTGAGTTTTGATGAGAGTTTTAGGTGCAAAACTCTCTTTGAAACTCTATCTTGCTAAACATCCAAATTAGTTTATTAATCTGACATTAGGACACCCAAATGGGTCTAGGCTAGGTCTGAATCTATATAAAATAAACTGATCTGGGTCTAGGTAGATTCGACCCAGACCCGACCCATTGCCATTGCTACCCACATCTATGGGTTGCCCATTATGATGATCAGTGACGGAAAGTCGTCCGTTTAGTTGGACCTCCTGGTTTGTGTGACCAGCAACATGTTCAGTGAAAATGACGAAATCCAATGGGCCAATGAGACGCTTTAATACCAAAATTCATAAATTTAAGCTCAGACACGCCTAATCTAAGCTCTGGTGATGGAAGTAGTGGGAAATGGTCAAAGGATGAAAATGAAGGTTCAACTTAGGGGTGATTATCAAGCGAGTTGAGCCCGAACTTTGCTTATCTCGGCTCGTGTTCATTTAAATTTAGTCGAACTTGAGCCGAGTCGGCTCGAACTTTGACGAGCCGAACCATAATCAAGCCGAGCTTTGACCAATCGTTGACCGAGCCCTTATCGAACTATTCACGAAAAGTTTCACCTAATATTATTCTTAGTTTATATGTGTTCTCTATTACAAAAAATTTGAAGATGTTTTTTTGTTGTTAATATTTAACAATAACACTATGAATTTATTCATATATATAATAACTAGAATAAATAAATTTATTTATATAACATAATATATTATTTACATATATAAAAAGTTAATCAAGCCTGTTCACGAGCTTTTCGAGCCAAGCTTCGTTAACGTTTCGAGCCGAACTCGAACTCGAACCGAGCTAAAACGAGTCGAGCCTTAATCGAGCTTTGGCCGAGTCGAGCCAGAACTGTTTACGAACAGGTCGAGCTCATTATCAACCCTAGACCCTAGTTCAAGTCCAAACATAGACACATACTCTGGTTCGTCCTGAAGGTAAAAATAAAGAAGGCAAAGTCCATATTGAAGGGGAAAGGAAACGTGGGAGAAGTTATTACAGTTTTGTTTCAATATTGCTAAGGGTTGTGGTTTAACACTTCTAAGCAAAAGTGTAGACACGAATTTGAGAAGGAAAATTAGACAAATAATTTGGTTGAGCATATTTTGAAAATTTTCAAGACAAATAATGATTAAATCATAAATACATTACATGCAATTTCTTTGTAATATATTTTAAGTACAGTTTGCAATTTATTTTATTATATTTTAAGTGCTTTTTGAAAATTATTATTTTAGTATTGTTTGATTATATTTCTTTATATAGTATGCTTTAGGCCCCGTTCTTTAGGACTGAGAAAACATGAACTTAAATTAAATTAACTGAACTTAAATTATATTAACTGAACTTAAATTAAATTAAATTTTTATTTTTATTTTTATTTTTATTTTTATTTTTATTTTTATTTTTATTTTTATTTTTATTTTTATTTTTATTTTTATTTTTATTTTTATTTTTATTTTTATTTTTATTTTTATTTTTATTTTTATTTTTATTTTTATTTTTATTTTTATTTTTATTTTTATTTTTATTTTTATTTTTATTTTTATTTTTATTTTTATTTTTATTTTTATTTTTATTTTTATTTTTATTTTTATTTTTTATTTTTATTTTTATTTTTATTTTTATTTTTATTTTTATTTTTTATTTTTTATTTTTTATTTTTTATTTTTTATTTTTTATTTTTTATTTTTATTTTTTATTTTTATTTTTATTTTAATTTTTATTTTAATTTTAATTTTTGTTTAAATTTTTATTTTTTATTTTATTTCTATTTTTTTTAAAAATTATTTTTTTAAAAAAAGTTATTTCTATTTTTTTAATTTATTTTATTTATAATTCAAAGTAAACCCTAAAACCTTCATTTTCACCGCCGAAAAATCGTCGTCGAAAAACTCGGCTGAAAAATTACCGTTGGAAAAGTCACTCCGAAAACCGTCGCCGGAAAAGTTGTCCCGAAAATCTTCGCTTAAAAACTCGGCCTGAAAATCGTCGCCGGAAAAGTCGACCGAATAATCACCACCGGAAAAGTCAATCCGAAAATCGTCGTCGGAAATGTCGTCCCAAAAAATCGTCGCCGAAAAACTCGGCCTGAAAATCGTCATCGGAAAATTCGACCGAATAATCACCGTCGGAAAATCAGTCCGAAAACCGTCGTCGGAAAAATTGTCCCGAAAAATCGTCGTCGAAAAACTCGGCCTGAAAATCGATGCGGAAAAGTCGGCCGAATAATCAACGCCGAAAAATCAGTCTAAAAACTGTCGTCGGAAAAGTCGTCCCGAAAATCGTCGTCGAAAAACTCGGCCTGAAAATCGTCGCCTGAAAAGTCTGCCGAAAAATTATCGCCGAAAAATCAGTCCGAAAACTGTTGTCAGAAAAGTCTTCCCGAAAATCGTCGCCGAAAAACTCGGCCGAAAATCACCGCCGGAAAGGTTAATCCGAAAACCGTCGTCGGAAAAGTCGTCCCGAAAAACGTCGCCGAAAAACTCGTCCCGAAAATCGTCGCCGGAAAAGTCAACCGAATAATCAACGTCGGAAAAGTCAGTCCGAAAACCGTCGTCGAAAAATGTCGAGCGGAAAAACGATGCCCGAAACTAATAATAATAATAACAATAATAATAATAATAATAATGATAATAATAATAATGATAATAATAATAATGAGATGAAATTAAATTAAATTAACTGAACTTAAATTAAATTAACTGAACTTAAATTAAATTAACTGAACTTAAATTAAATTAACTGAACTTAAATTAAATTAACTGAACTTAAATTAAATTAAATTAAATTAAGTCAATAGAAGTCCTAAAGAACGGGGCCTTAGTGCTGTTAGCGAATTATTATATTGAAGGATAAAATATTTAATTAATACCAAAGTTTATAATAATGTACGTGAAAAAATTACCTACAAGAATAACACCCATATTTATAATACCCTAATCAATAATACCCAATATCCAGAAAAATACTAAAATTAATAATGTAAGCAAAAAACTAAATATAGCCCGAATTTTTTTAAGCCGAAATGATTTTTACAAAATGGGATCATTAATATATACAAAAGTTATAAATTTACGCCAATTTAATACACTATCCTAATATAACCATATTTATCTCTATTATATAAGCCAAGGGAGGAGCCATGATGTCCCCCTAGAAAAGTCTGTATTACCCCTTGAAAATTTTAAAAAAATCAATTTGCATCATTCCTAACTATTATGGAAAGTTATTTCAATTTTTGAAAATTTTAAAATGAAAATATTGCAAAATATAAATTTCGTAAAAATAAAATAAAAATATCCAAATTTATATTTTTGAATTCTTTATAAGTTGGTATCTATATTGATATAGTTTGTTACATAAAATTTTTACATTTCGATTATTGTAGAAATTTGATAGCCACTAGAATATAGCATGTAGATACATTGAAAAATCATGGCACGCAAAACGTGCATACAAGGCTAGTATGATATATGGTAGGGTAGAGATATAGTGTGAGACAAAAGGTTATAAATCTTTTTTAAGTGGTTTGTTGTTAAGAGGTGATTTATTAATGGGTGGTTATGGTGAGGTCGAGGAGAGAGGGATGAATAGAGAGAAATTGATGAATTATTTTTTATTTTTTATTGGGGTTTTCTCAGTTATACCCATGAGGTATTGGGATTTCCCAGCTGTAGCCATGAATTTTGAAAAATTTCAATTATACCCATGACGTTTTTAAAAATTCTTAACGGTAGCCGAAAAACATCATAATAGCTAACATGGTTAAGTCGTTCACAACAAATTAACATTACTTTTCACCCCCACAACTACCAAATTAACCTAACAAAAGTCTGCCACGCCTCCACCTTTTTTTGCAAAGTAAAAGGTGCTAACGTTTGTGACCTATAATTATGTTTTTTTGCTACAGTTAAATTTTTTTACAAACCTCATGGGTATAACAGAGAATTTTTAAAATTCTTGGCTACTGGTGGGAAATCCCAATACCTCATGGGTATAACTGAGAAAAACCCTTTTTTATTTTATGGGTCATTGTAAATCATGGCCTTAAAATGGTACCAATTCATGTTCACAATTTATGAAATATCTTAGTTTATAAGATTAGTCTTTTCAAAGGTAGTTAAGGTACATACTAACAAAGAAAAAAAAATCCATTTCAATTGTAAAAGTTTGGGTAAATATAAATTAAATGAAAATCTTCATCATTATAAAAGAAAATCATTTCCTTTTCGAGCATTAAAAAAAACAGTTGATCTGCTGAGTGGACGTCCATCCACAATTTTTTTAAAGTTTAACACAAGCACAATGGGCCGGTTTGCATGTCAACCCGTATATTATGAAAAATATAATTCATAATATTATGAACAAAATTCATAACATATAAGGCACGAGTCAAGTAGGTCAGGTCAGCCCGTGCATGGATCAGACCTTATTTTAGAACATAGTAGGAGCCCGGCATATACAATCTTCACATTACCCATTATAGTCTATAGACATGACTTACGAGACACACTAGTTTGACATTGTAGGGATATATAGATCCGATTAGCAGAATTTTATGAGATATTTTCCTAAAATCTATGATAATAATAATAATAACAAGGGTTTTTCTAATTAAGCTATGCCCATGAGATTTTCGCCTTTCTAAGTTGTGCCCATGCTTTTTGAGACTTCTAAGCTATGCTCCTCAACTTAGGTTTTTTAATTAATAGTGCCCACTCTGTTATCTCAACGTTAATAGTTTCGTTAAAAGGAGTTGCATTTCGTGGGAGGGTAATTCCCCGTCTAAAGTTCCAGAGTTTTTAGCTAATTTTCACTCTTTATTTTAGGAAAATGCATCATTTACAGGGCAATTCATCATTTATTTTAGGGAAATACATCAATTATAAATGGTAAAAATCAGCTAAAAACCTTATAATTTTAGAGGGGAAATTACCCTCACACGAAATACAACTCCTTTTAACGGATCTATTAACGTTGAGTTAACGGAGTGGACACTATTAATTAAAAAACCTAAGTTGAGGGGCATAGATTAGAAGTTTCAAAAAACATGGGCACAACTTAGAAAGGCGAAAACCTCAGGGGTATAGCTTAGAAAAACCCTAATAATAATAATAGAACCGCTAGCAATTATCAATATGACGCGAATCAAAGTAGTAGTAAAAAATAGGATTACAACCTTCGTAGAATGAATGTGGAACGATTATGGAAAACAAGTGCCTCAAGTGTTGCCCTCTGGTCTCTACTTAATCAAAAAAAATAAAGAACGGAATCTCCTTCATATATGTTTGTTAGAAAATTAAATGAACAACGGGTTCTCAACTCTCTTCTCTGTTTTGTGATGATGAACCTAAAATTGAAATAAGGGATTGATGTCACACAATGAAATATCAGTTGATAAGGTTACTAATGGTAAATCTAATATAGAATGAAGGCACACTAAAACCCTTTTATATATAGTAATGACTCAACTATATATTTGATTCATAGATCATCATAATTGCTTTCTATATTAAAACATTACAAATATCTAAAATAATTAATGAATAAATTAATCTCCATAATCAATCATATTTTAGTAAGGTAGAGTTTGGATATGTGGAATTCATTTCAAATTGATGAATTCAATTTCTGAAACTGAAATGTTACAATTTAGATGATAATTATTTAATTTGTTTGGGTTGTTTTTAGAATTTGAAATGACATGGTTTTATTAAGTATTTGAAATACACAACATTTGCTTGTTAAGCATTTGGGTTGAGAATTGGGTCAAATCTAATTCCAAACTTTTTACTTGCCAAACATGTAATTTGGTCCAAATCCTTCAAATAAAATGCTTGTATCAAAACATAGCATAAGTAAATAGCAATTTGCCGTCTACGTTTGACTAATACCGCCCGCATAACGGTGGGCCCACTTAGCCTCCCCCCACATTATCATTTCCAAGCATGCATTGTGCTTGTAATGTTGATGTGTGGAGTAAGGTAGAAAGGCTAGCTCGAGGAGGAGCAGAGGGCGCTGGTCGCGCCAGGTTTCCAGAAGCTCGAGTCTCAGACCCAGTGAAGGCGCGGGGCGCGCGTATGGAGACACGGGGCGCGCCTATGGGCGCGGGGCGCGCTCGAGGGGCGCTGGGAGCGCCTATCTCCCAGTAGCTCTTCGAGGCTTCTGTTCTGGTGGCGCGGGGCGCGCCTTGGTGGGCGCGGGGAGCGCCCCCTCGAGCGGTACGACGATTTTTCCTTTTAAGTTGTGGTACTATAAATACAACACTTAGGTTTTCTCTCTCTCCTAATTTCATTCATACATAACACAATTCTTGTAATCAAATACAAATTCTCTCTAAACCTCAAAACTATAGTTTAAGCATAGATTTAGAGTGTTAGCTTTGCAATTGTATACAATTGGAGCTTGTTGTATTTGGTTGGATTCTTCATCAATTTTAATCAAAGTGCAAAAGGGTGGGTTTTTCTCCCGGTTCTCGGGTTTCCCACGATAACTCTATCTTCTTTACTCTTTAATTTCTTCTATTGTTTTGGATCTTATTGTTGCTTGCTATCTTGTTAGTTCGTTCAACTTGCATGGTGATTTTGCTTGAGTTGTGGGTGAATTGTGGACTTGCTTGAGCTTGGCTTTGCCATAACAATTGGTATCAGAGCCGGAGTGTTATCTTTGGTGGTTTGTGGCTTAGGGTTTGAGCTTAATTTGTAGTTTGTGATTGAAAAACTCAAGTTTGGTATTTTAGGTATTTGAGGTTTAAATTATTGGTTTATAATTTTGAGACCTTGATTATTAAACCCTAAAATTAATCATGGAAGATGGTAAGATGAAAATTGAGAAGTTTGATGGGAAGGACTTTGGCTTTTGGAAAATGCAAATAGAGGACTATTTGTATCAAAAGGGTCTTTATCAACCTCTCGATGGCAAGAGGCCGGATAGCATGAAGAAGGAGGATTGGAGAGTGCTAGATAGACAAGCACTTGGAGTGATTAGATTGACTTTGAGCAAGAGTGTAGTTTATGGGGTCAAGGACATAACTACGACGGAGGAACTACTTAGTACATTGTCAAATATGTATGAGAAGCCTTCGGCCATTAATAAGGTGTTCTTAATGCGTCGTTTGTTTGAGGTCCGGATGAATGATGGTAGTTCGGCCGCCGAACACATAAATGAGATTAGTTCGATTTTGTCCCAACTATCATTGGTCGACATCAAATTTGAGGATGAGGTGAAAGCCTTGATTTTGCTTTCTTCGTTACCTAGGTCATGGGATACGGTGGTTTCTGCAATAAGCAACTCTTCGGGGAAAGAAAAGTTGAAATGTGATGATGTTAGAGACTTAATCCTAAGTGAAAGCTTGAGAAGGAAAGAGTCGGGTGAGTCATCGAGCGGTGCCTATTCTACTGAGGGGGAACGAGGGAGACAAGCAAAGGGTAACTCAAGGGGTAGATCGAAGAGTAGGGGGAGGAGTAAATCGAAAGGAAAATCTGGAATTGTGTGTTGGAGTTGTGGTACAAAGGGGCACACCAAGAGGGAGTGTCCAAATCCCAAGAAGAAGGGAAGCTCGGGGAAACGGGAATCTGATAAACATAGTTCATCAGTTAGTGTGGCTTCGAGTGATGACATCGGGGATGCCTTGGTTCTTAGCGTGGACAGTCTAGTTGAGAACTGGATACTTGATTCGGGTGCATCATTTCATTCTTCTCCGTGCAAAGAGTATTTTCAGAACTTCAAGAGTGGGAGCTTTGGAAAGGTATATCTTGCAGATGGAAATTCATTGGAAATTGAGGGGAAGGGTAATGTTGTGATCAAGACTTCAAGTGGGAGTTCATGGAAGCTTGAAGATGTGAGGTATATTCCCGGGCTAAGGAAAAATCTGATTTCTGTGGGTCAGTTGGACTCAAGCAGCTATAGGGTCATGTTTTGTGAGGGAAGTTGGAAGGTGTCTAGAGGAGCCATGGTGGTTGCTAAGGGCACTAAAACAGGTACCTTGTACACTACCTTAGGGTGTACAAACATGGTGGCTACGACTGCTGATTGTGACTCCAAGCTATGGCATACTCGGCTTGGTCACATGAGTGAGAAAGGGATGAAATTGCTAGCTTCAAAGGGTAAGTTGTCGGGATTGAAATCAGTCGACATGGAATTTTGTGAAACATGTGTCTTCGGCAAGCAGAAGAAAGTTTCTTTCATAAAAACCAAACGGTCCTTGAAGAAGGAGAAGCTAGAACTAGTGCACACGGATGTTTGGGGCCCATACCCCATCAAATCCCTTGGTGGTTCTCACTATTTTGTTACCTTCATTGATGACTCAACCAGGAAAGTATGGGTTTACTTCATGAAGCACAAGTCGGAGGTGAATGAGAAGTTCAAGACTTGGAAGGCGGAGGTTGAGAATGCTTCGGGGCTAAAGTTAAAGGCTATCAAGTCCGATAATGGGGGTGAGTATGAGTTGCAAGCTTACAAGGATATTTGTAAGGAGAATGGCATTATTTTGGAGAGGACGATTCCAGGAAAGCCTCGCCAAAATGGGGTCGCTGAACGGATGAATAGAACACTACTTGAACGGGCAAGGTGCATGAGGTTGAATGCGGGTCTTCCTAAATGTTTTTGGGCGGATGCAGTTAATACCGCGGCTTACTTGATAAATCGTGGTCCCTCGGTGCCTTTGGATTTCATGATACCAGAGGAGAAATGGAGTGGAAAAGAGGTTTCTTACTCTCATTTGAAGACTTTCGGTTGTGTGGCCTATTTGCAATCCGAAAAGAGAGACAAGCTTGATCCAAAGGCCATCAAATGCTACTTCATTGGGTACGGTGATGTGAATTATGGTTATAGGGTGTGGGATCCTAAGGGCCGGAAAGTTCTTAGGCATTGTGACATTACTTTTGATGAGAGTTCTTTGTATAAGGACAACTTTGGTGGAAAATCTGTAGAGAAGGAAACGACTGAGCATGAAGACGAGTTTGTAGAGCTAGATGGGCATAGTGTTAGAAGTGGCGGGCAAGCACAAGAAGAAGAACTTGATGTGCCAGTTCAACAACCATCTCCTCAACAAAGGGTTCATACTCCTGTGGTTTCAAGTTCGAGTGATTCAGAAGATGATGAACAAGATGTTACAGATGATGTTGAGGTTCCAGACGAACCACAAGTTACTCCTCCAAGAAGATCAACAAGGGTCACAAGGGCACCAAATAAGTATTCTCCATCGGCAAACTATTTGTTGCTAACTGATTCGGGTGAACCGGAAAATTATGTTGAAGCAATGAAGTTGAGTGACTCAAAGAAGTGGGTGAAATCAATGAGTGAAGAAATGAGCTCGTTGGACCGGAATGACACTTGGGTGTTGGTGAATTTGCCTAAGGGCAAGAGGGCTCTTAGTTGCAAATGGATCTTTCGTAAAAAGGATGAACCGAATGGAAATGTTCGGTACAAAGCTAGGCTTGTAGTGAAGGGTTTCTCACAGAAGGAGGGCATTGATTTTCACGAGATTTTTGCTCCAGTGGTGAAGATGACTTCTATAAGAATTTTGCTTGGGATCGTGACTTCAGAGAATATGTTCCTAGAGCAAATGGATGTGAAGACAGCGTTCTTACATGGTGATTTGGAGGAAGAAATCTACATGAAGCAGCCAGAAGGGTTTCAAGCTCCGGGTAAGGAGGACTTGGTGTGTAAGCTTAAACGAAGTCTATATGGGTTGAAGCAAGCTCCGAGGCAATGGTACAAGAAGTTTGATAGTTTCATGCTAAGCAATGGATTCGTGAGAACGGATGGAGATCATTGTTGTTATTTCCAAAGGTATGTAGATGGTTGTATCTATTTACTTTTGTATGTTGATGACATGCTTATTGCGGGTACTAGTATGGAACTTATCAATGACTTGAAGAAAAGATTGTCTTTAAGATTTGAGATGAAAGACTTGGGTGAGGCCAAGCAAATACTTGGCATGAGAATTTCTAGAGATACATCAAAGGGCATTTTGAGGTTGTCTCAAGAGGAATATGTCAAGAAGGTGCTCCTTCGGTTCAACATGGTTGATGCCAAGCCTCGACTCTCACCTCTTTCATCGGATGTCAAATTGAGCAAGGAGGATTGCCCCAAGACAAAGGAAGAAAAAGGAAGGATGGCCATTTTTCCTTATTCTTCGGCCGTTGGTAGCATGATGTATGCTATGGTATGCACAAGACCCGACATTGCTCAAGCAGTGGGAGTTGTTAGTAGATTCATGTCAAATCCGGGTGAGAAGCATTGGGAAGCTGTTAAATGGCTCTTGAGGTATCTTAAGGGTACTTCGGGTATGGCTCTTTGCTATAAGGGGAACAGTGTTATTCTTGAAGGTTTTGTTGATGCTGATTTTGCGGGATGCTATGATTCGAGTAAGAGCACTTCGGGGTATGTGTTTACTATTGGCGGGACAACCATTAGTTGGTTAAGCAAACTGCAGAAGTGTGTCTCCATGTCTACGACTGAAGCTGAGTATGTTGCTATGTCAGAGGCGGGTAAGGAGATCGAATGGCTGAAGGGGTTCCTAAATGAGTTGGGTCATCAACAGGATGGATGTGTGTTGTATAGTGATAGCCAAAGTGCCTTGCAATTGGCTAAGAATCCTGTATTTCACTATCGTACCAAACACATCAAGCGGCGTTATCATTACACTAGGAGTTTAGTGGATGATGGAACGATGAGTTTGAAGAAGATTGCCGGGGCTAAGAATCCGGCGGATATGCTCACTAAGGTTGTGACTAGTGAGAAATTGGGGTTATGCCGAACCTCAATTGGTCTCATTCAATGAGTGTCTGAGATGCTTGTACTTTGATTACTTTTGATGATGATAGTTGATGTTTTTTTTTTATTGGTGTTTGCTCTTTCAACCTATCTCCAAGTGGGAGATTGTAATATTGATGTGTGGAGTAAGGTAGAAAGGCTAGCTCGAGGAGGAGCAGAGGGCGCTGGGCGCGCCTCTGAGGGCGCTGGTCGCGCTAGGTTTCCAGAAGCTCGAGTCTCAGACCCAGTGAAGGCGCGGGGCGCGCCTATGGGCGCGGGGCGCGCTCGAGGGGCGCTGGGAGCGCCTATCTCCCAGTAGCTCTTCGAGGCTTCTGTTCTGGTGGCGCGGGGCGCGCCTTGGTGGGCGCGGGGAGCGCCCCCTCGAGCGGTACGACGATTTTTCCTTTTAAGTTGTGGTACTATAGATACAACACTTAGGTTTTCTCTCTCTCCTAATTTCATTCATACATAACACAATTCTTGTAATCAAATACAAATTCTCTCTAAACCTCAAAACTATAGTTTAAGCATAGATTTAGAGTGTTAGCTTTGCAATTGTATACAATTGGAGCTTGTTGTATTTGGTTGGATTCTTCATCAATTTTAATCAAAGTGCAAAAGGGTGGGTTTTTCTCCCGGTTCTCGGGTTTCCCACGGTAACTCTATCTTCTTTACTCTTTAATTTCTTCTATTGTTTTGGATCTTATTGTTGCTTGCTATCTTGTTAGTTCGTTCAACTTGCATGGTGATTTTGCTTGAGTTGTGGGTGAATTGTGGACTTGCTTGAGCTTGGCTTTGCCATAACAGTGCTAACTACTAACCAGCTTCAGATCATCAACCGGTACCAGAACAATAATAAGAATCATGCATCGAATAATAGTATTTTTTTTGCTTCCAGTCAACGTAATATCATAATTTGATTTTTTTTTAATTTTAATTTGGAAAAATTCATATGAATAATCCCAACTATTGGAGGTCTTTCAATATTAATCCAACTATAGGTTATTACACTATAATCCAAACTATGGGGGTAGTTTTATGATATTAGTCCATACTAACTTTTGACCGGCTCCGATTTCCTTCGTAAAAAGGAAGGAAAGTATAGTCAAGTATAATGGATAGGGAAAGAGGAAAAATAACGAATACTTTATGAATTGGTGACCGATTACAATAGATTAACTAAGTCAATGGACTAATATCATAAAACAAACCCCAAAGTTTGGATTATACTGTAATAACTAATAGTTGAGATTAATATTGAAAGACGACCAATAGTTGGGATTATTTATATAAATTTTAATCATGACAATGATTAAAATTCGGCTACTAATTTCTTCAGGGTGCACCCTGGCTTCTCTTGTGGATCCCGCACGTAAATGTTAAGACTGAACTTATGTTGTTTACCAGTACTTACATTGAAGCAATAGATAATGATACAACTATACGCATCAGGCTATTGCTGCACAATGAGATTGTACGGTATTTTTTTATAAATTATGAAATTTTACATTATACTACATCCGTTTCTTTTTAATTATAACATTTTACATTTATCCTTTCTAATTTATGTCAAATTATTGCAATTAATAATAATAAACGAACACAATATCATACTTAATGATAATATATTCACATGTGTTGGGTATGTCACAAATTATATCACAAATTAAATTAGTACTACTTTAATATCCTTGGTCTCCAAGACATGAAGACCCTTGGCCTCCAAGTATTGAAGACCCTTGGCCTCCAAGGTTATTACTTGCTCTCCAAGGTCAAGACTTTTACTAGTAGTATAAATACCCCTTCATACTCCTCTTGTAAAATGCAACACACATACATACGTACAACACATGCTCATAGAGAGTTTACATCTACTAGCTCATTAGTGAGTTTCTTAGCTCTCTCTAAGAATTAGATCCAATATTATTTAGAGAGTCATACCATACTCTTGTACCCTTCGGGGTTGTACTCTCGTACCTTTTTTTATATATTGGATAATTAGTACTCGTTGTTGGTGGGTTGTTTACCTCATTTGAGGGTTTTTCCCACATTACATTTGTGTGTCCATTATTATTAATCTTGTCCATCTTTTACCTATTTATTTCTCTATATCGTTTTGTGCTTCCGCTTGCGCTCCTTATCCCAACAACATGTACTAGTTTCACATCACGTTAAAGCTCTATTTACTTGGGCTTCAAACATTTTCCATTAAAACTATTTTGTTCTGTTTACAATTTTACATTGTTTACTTTGTAAAGTAATACAAAACCATTTTTCCTATTATTAATTAAAATATCTCTTACATACAATAATGGAAAACATTTTACCCTTCAGATTTGTAAAATGTAAAATGCATTCTTCGTAAAGTATAATGATCCAAATATAATAAGAATCTAAAGTAATCCGAAACAATCCAAATGTGATCTAAAATAAATGGGAAATCCTCAATGTTATACCTGAGATTCCCCCCCCCCCCCCAAACTCCAAAAAAAATAAATAAATTTACTTGAGTTAACATTTAGTTCCCAATTGTACTGTGACATTTGTTAACCAAAATTGTTAAATAACAGTAGTTAATTATCATGTTAAATTCACTTCAATTTTTATGCATAGGTTTGTGTAATGAAAAAAAGTCCATTGAAGGTTTTAGGTGTCATTTTTATCCTTAATGGAACAATTTTAACTTCGGAATTCGCAAAATACGATTGGTTTCGTCTAAGTATGCGTGTCAAATTCACCTCAATTTTCAAGCCAAAAAAATAGCCTAATTACGTATTTAGCAGTCGTTTTTACCTTTTAAGGATCATTTTGAGGTCAAAATTTAAAGAAAAGACCGATTTCGTCTAAATATGTGTGTCAAATGCACCTTAATTTGTGTGCATTGGTTTGCGTTTCCATAAAATATACAATTTAAGATTTCAGGAGTCAATTTTATCCTTAGCGTATCAATTTTGAGGTCATAATTTGAAAAAATAAGAATAAATAGAGTTTAGTGCACTCTATAGGGTACCGAACTTTCACAAAAGTTGCAGTTTGAGTACTTAGTTGCAAAAGTTGCATATTGGGTACCAAACTTTCACAAAAGTTGCATATTGGTGCCCAATGTTGTTGTATATTAAATCTAATAAGTTGTTGTAGTGTAATTTTAAGTCAAGGGTAATATTGTCTTTTTAATTTGTATTGTGGGCGATTTTAATTAAGTAATGTGCGGGCGATGTTTAGCAACCCACAATAAAAAGCACGATTCCTTAAATTATGAAGCTTATTTTTATAAAGTATTTTATTTTTCTTCCATTTTTTCACCTCCACGTACATTTTTCATCTCCACTCAATATAGTTCAAATTCCTTAAATTTGCACCATAAAACTCAATTATTGTTCCTTAACAAGTTCGAGTCAAGTTTAGTGGTACTCGAGCTAAACGCGCACCATAATTAGTGTTGCACATTACATTTTTGGGTGTATCCCCCCTTATTCCTCCAACTTATCAAGGACCATGCGTCAATATTCATAAATAAAACACTCTCTCTTTACACAAACTACCTCGTAACAAAATAGTTGTAATATTTTTTTAATATTAATAAATAATACTCCTTTATTGAAACAAATTTATTATTATGGAGGTAATACGTAGACACGAGCACACAAACACATAGAAAGCTTTTAAATTTCTTTGCAGTATCCTCATATTTATCGATTTTTTAAAGTGTACCCATGATCTTATTAGGTCATTATCTATTACCCTTGAGGTTGAATTGTTGATTCAATTGTACCCTGGCCTCAACGTTAACTTCCCATTAATGAAGGCCATTAAATAGTTCATGTAATTCAGTATATAATTCATATTTGATGGGTTACTTTTCTCGTAATGTTTTTTTGGTCAGTTTATGCAACAATGATTTTTCAACCACGCTTTTTAGACCGACTTCTGGCGATGCCTTAGACTAACTTTTTTAGACGACAGTTTTTCGATAAACTTTTTTGTCACTGTTTTATTTTTTTTAGTTCCCAACAACAAATTTTCTGTCTAATTTTCCTACAAAGATGAGTGAAAACTAAAAGATACATCACGTAGCTTTTTTTAAGTAATATATGCTTGTTTGGTCATATGTAGAAATAATTTCTCAGAAATTCTTAATACTCATAAACATGTATTTCTTAGGAAATGTTAAAATTTGTTTGGTTAAATATGAAAATTTGTAATTCCCATGAGAATTTTCATTTACCTAGATAGACTAGGTAAGTTAATTCTCATCCATAAAAATTTATATTTCCAACATTAATGTCAATCAAACACATGTTAGTATACTCGTATAAGGGCCACTATTGGCCAACAATATTAAAAAAAAAAAAAAAAAAAAACCAAAAAAAAAAAAAAACAAAACGAAACTACAATCGCAATAATCAATTAACAAAAGTTGATCTAACAAACAACAATCAATGGAAAACAAAAGATAATAATCAATATCATACTGTTTTAACGCAAGCAAAGGATGACCGTGGTGTGAAATTAGGAAACTATAAATAGAAGCAACACAACAACAAAATTGAGGTGTCCTCAGCTCGTCCTGGCCCACCGCTTTCAAAGGATTTGGTAAGCAATAAAATAATAGGCTAATAGCGACCTTCTAATTTGACATACTAACTTAAATGTCGTTGTAACCTCTCCTTACGCCAAGCATCACTCACCTTATCGATTACACTCTCATAAGTTCACTTAAACTTATCATAAGTTCAGTTCAGTTCAGTTCAGTTCAGTTCAGTTCAGTTCAGTTCAGTTCAGTTCAGTTCAGTTCAATTTTGTTCAGTTCAGTTCAGTTCAGTTCAGTTCAGTTCAGTTCAGTTCAGTTCAGTTCAGTTCAGTTCTGACATTTTCCTTCATTATGTTAATTAGTTTGTTAATTTTGTTAATTTTGTTTTCTATTCTTTGCACAAACTAAGCTACAAGTTACAATGTTGACATTGTATTAATATTTAATATTTATTTTGTAACTCTAATATTTATTGTGTTCTAATATTGTGTTATAATATTTAATATTCACATTTTATCATTAAAATTTGCGAGAAAATAATAATTAAGAATAATAAAATTTATTGTAACTATAAGCTACAAGAATAGTAATAATAATAATTTTAATGATAGTAATAATAATTATAATAAAACTAATAATAATAATATTGATATTAATATGATTCTAATAAGATTTACAATAATATTTTTTTTACATCTACTAGTCTCCATAATCTACTAATTTTATTACATCGACTAATTTTTTATATTTACTAGTCTTCATAGTCGGTTAGTTCATCATCATCATCTTGGTCTTCTCCATCAACATCCTCCGGTTCCGGGATATTTGCCTGAATTGACTCCCATATTTGATTATCCTCCGATGATGTCACCGATCTATTTATTCTCCGATGTTCTATTTTTTTTTTTAAATCTTAATTTATTAATTTATTTTTTTTTTTTAAAAAAAAGCAAGAAAGAGAGATGAGGATGTGAGAGGAGGCGGCCAAATGAGGATATGTGATGAGATTTTAGGTAAGAAGTTATTATTATTATTAATATTTGTTTTTTTTTTTTGAAACATTAATTAGGTAAAAAGGGTTGAATAGTCAAATCCACAAGTAACAATACAAAATTACCCTACAAAAACAAGTTTAAAAAAAAAATAACAAAATGAACGTTGACAGTAGTAACTACCATTAATCATTATTATTTTAAGATATATAATAATTAATTCATTACCCATTACTTAATTAACCTACAAATAATACTAATTAATATTACAAATCACTAATCCAAATCTTAAATCACTCTATTTATTCAGTTCAGTTCAGTTCAGTTCAGTTCAGTTCAGTTCAGTTCAGTTCAGTTCAGTTCAGTTCAGTTTTGTTTTGTTCAGTTTTGTTCAGTTCAGTTCAGTTCAGTTCAGTTCAGTTCAGTTCAGTTCAGTTCAGTTCAGTCAGATTCAGTTTAAGTGAACAGGCCCGTATTTCCTACTTTTATTTTACCTTCTTTTGGTATTTAGCTACTTTTTTCTACCGTTTTTATATTACCTCCGTTTCAATTTAGTTGCAACATTTACCTCAAATAAAACTGCTATTACAAATGCGAGAAAAATGGTTAAGATTAACAAGAACCAACATATAAAATTAACGTAGTTCACCGATAATGTGTCGATTATGTGTGCAGGTAGAGTAGGGAGAACTTTTATTGTTGTTTCTGAAATTTCTTAATACACCAATATTCTAGGTTACATAGATTAGGATTTAGGGATATGCATGATAGTAATAAAGAAACAAAAAAAGCTCAAAATAAATCCGAAACAGGAAAAACCCTAACCCTATATAACAAATATGTACCTTAAAAGTACACATTATTGCAACAAAACAGATTCAAGGCACAAACTAATAGAAACTACACATTAGTTGAGGCAAATATATTTTTTTTCTTTAATAAGTAATCATTTTTTCCTATCTCTCTTCTTATCACATGCATACTATCTCTCTGTATGCATTTGACACCGGAAAAAAAATTTACCTACGAGTCCGTTCTCACTCATGTGTTGCAATTAAATTGGTGCGGATGGAGGTAGTACTTGTTTTTATCAATTTGTTAAACATTACATCTATTGTTCACTGATCCGATCAATTAACTTGTACTGTTTTCCTAAAAAACTTATGTATGTATAGATTAATGTAGCAACTAAAAAGAGCACGCAGATCAGTATAATTGCCGAATGACATAATTCTAGAAGTCCCACTTAATAACAACTTATGTACGTATAAAATAATGTAACAAGTGAAAAGAGCACGTAGATCAAATCAGTATGATTGACGAATGACATAATTCTAGAAGTCCCACTAATCCCTACTCGGCGAGCACTTTTCCGTCCAAGCTAGGAATTAAAAAGATTTTTAACCAAAAGACATAATGAGTAAAAGCAAGGACATTATAGCACCTACTACAAGGATATCAAGCATATATAGCTTGAAGGGAATGCAAGGTGAATGAATAATTAACATAAGATAAGAAAATAGACACATGGAAAGATGTAAATGGTTTACCTTCCTTGCATTATAATCCATACTCTGATTTCACTTCTTAACTACTACTGCTTTGGATATACCTCCTAATTGTGATTTACACTTGACATTATTATTTGCCTCAAATATAAAAACACTATTCAAACAAGTACATACAAAACCTACTAAGCATTATAGCATTCCCTTTTGTTTTGGGGTGTTACAAATAATGGGATCAAGCTACAACTTGCTACAAAAAATTGGGTTACAAAAGATGTTCAAGGGAACTCCATCCAAGGCTTTAGTTATTAGAATCAATGTTATCTTATTTGCTTTCTTTCTTGTTGCATATTGTACTCTTCTTCTCCGGCCTTCCTCCTTGCCTTATCAAGAACAGCATCCAACGTCGTCCACATCGCCCCTCCTTAGGTGCTCCGTACGAAATTGCCATCTCAAGGTAAGGTGAGCTTCACCTATGCAAATCACTTAATAATTTATACTGTTTTTAGAAAACTGACTATAGTTGCTGACACGATTTTTATCTAAATTTTATTTTGTTATGAATTAATTTTCATATCTTTAAAAGAAAAACATATGGTCTCCTATGGATGGGCCGGGCCACATATCACACGTGAAAGCACATCATAAGTTCCCGAACCCATGAAATAACTTATTGCGATTAAAAAAAATAATTTAGTAGCTATGGTCTATCCATATAATTTTGTTTTGGTGAGATGGTCTCACTGTATGACCAAGTCTCACTAGGGAAAGTTGTATAAAATTTACAAACGTTTGTAAAAAAAAATAGATAAAAAGTTGTGTATGTATAAAACTAGCTAGTTGGTAATTTTTTTTTAATATTTTCAGTAACTTTTATCGTTTTCATAATTTTTTCTTGGTAAGACCTGGTCTCACATGGTGAGACAATCTCACTAAAGACGTTCTATTATTCATATTATTATTAATTTGGTAGTTTTATGGAAACATTTGTAGGTAGAAAATGGCATCAAAATGAAGGCGGTATTAGAAGAGGAAGGAGGAGATAAAATGGTAAGTCCAAAGAAGAAAGCAATAGTAAGGAGGGAAAAACCAAGATTTTTGAAAGAAATGGGGATAAGAGGGATGACAATAGGTGCATTGAACATAGAAGATGAAGATCTTAGTGAATGGGAGGTGAATGGAGATACAATTATACACATCCCATTTGAGAAGGTATCAGAGCTTTTTGAGTGGAAACACCTCTTTCCGGAGTGGATTGATGAGGAACAAGAAAACGAAGGGTATGTATGTCCTGAAATTCCGATGCCCTCATTTGAGGACATCGGAAACCTTGACATGGTGGTTGCTCATTTACCTTGTAAATTCCCTGAAAATGGGTGGACAAAGGACATGTTTAGGTTGCAAGTTCATCTTATGACGGCGAATATGGTGGCCAAGAAAGGAAGGAGAGATTGGTATGGGAGGACAAAGGTGGTGTTGTTGAGTAAATGTAGGCCAATGTTGGATGTTTTTAGGTGTGATGATTTGGTGAAGAGGGAAGGAGATTGGTGGTACTATGAGCCGGATATGGCCAAGCTTGAACACAAAATTTCTATGCCTATGGGTACTTGCAAGTTGGCTCTACCCTTGTGGGGACAAGGTACTTTCTTTTATTTCTTAGTAAGCCTGAGTAATTTTATTTTTATTTTACTACTTTTGGTTAATGTTAATATAATAGTTACAACTATTATCATAATAATTGGTATGGTGAAAACATTTTTAGTCTAGGAATTATATGAAATTGGATAATTTGGTGATTGGAAGCAGTATTTGCCTATTTAGTAACAACCTTTTGGTATGGTGATGGATATATACCGAAGAATCGGTAGAACCGGGTATGAGTCTGGACCTTATGTATTCGATCTAGTGTCTGGTCAAAAACCGATTGCCTAGAAAATATTATATAAGCTCATCCTTAGCTAGAATAGGTCATTAAAAGTGTAGGGAGAATAAGTGGGCCGGGGGTGTGCAAGTCATGCCAATCTCCACTTATTATTCATGAGGTACAGGGTTCGAGCTTCACTATCTCTTAGTCAAGGATTTATACCCTTACTCAAGGATTAGTGACTTTTTAACAAATCAACAGTAAAACTAAAATAAAAAATTAAGACTATCCAAACTATTGATAATCTTTAAAAAGATTAAAATATATTATTCTTAACAATTCAAACTATATACTATATTTTCATGAAGATATATACCTACTGACATGCATGTTGACCTTTAATTGCAACTAACTTAAATGTGAAAAATTAAGCATAATATCAATAAACCTAACTAATTAATGCATGTTTTCTACTAAGGTTAGTGTAACATTTAGGGAAAAAAAATTATAATGCACCCTAAATTAGTAAATTTAGTAATCAAAATTTCAATGGTAACATATACAATTGTTGAATAATGCCAAATAGGTTTAGAATTAAAAAAATGTAAGTAAATACGCGCCAGGTAGGGGTCGAACCTACGACCTTCTGCTTAGGAAACAGACGCTCTATCCACTGAGCTACAGGCGCTGGTTTGTTCTATTGTTTTACAAATTATATTTAAATTGAAAATTTGGTGCTGGTAAAAAAAGTTTACCACTCTTTTGCCTTCTAGTAATATCGACAATAATAATGGGGATTAAAAATTGGACGGACCCATACGGATGCTCCAGTTTTATATCCACCTATATCACCCACTATTACCCATCCCCACTTCAATTGGAACAGATGTGGTGCAGAATCATTTGAAACTATTAACGGCCCGTTTGGTAGTCGGTTATAAATAATGATAATGAGAATGAATTTATAACTAAATTTGGAAGAGAAATCAAAATCCATCTCCATGGTGTTGCTACCTTAGCACCAATTTATCTAATTTTCTTCATAAATATCCATTCCCATCAAATACCACCCTCCCCAGGCTTGAGAATGAAAATTGAAGCTTGAGAATGAAAAGTCGTTTTTCATGGAGATTATTAGGTTCATCCTTAACAAAATTACACTATAAATTCATTACCATTACTACAATTTATTACCAACAATCAAACGGGCTGTTTAGTGTAATTTTAAACTAAGTTTATGATATGATGGAATGGATAATTCTATTGTGGTTTTATGACTACCAACTATCATAATAGATGTCTGAGATGGCTTGATTTATGATTTATTTTTAATTCCTAAATATCAATAAAAATATTTTTTAATACTTTATTAGATTTCTTATTTTAGAAAAATATATTATGGTTTTTCCTAAAATCAGATTTTTAATTAGATTTGAGAATTAAAAATAAATCAAAAATCAAGTATTCCATTAAAAAAAATCAAGTAATTCTAAGGGTCCATTATGCTATTCGATTGTACAAATTCTACCAATTTTTGAGCATTGGTGCTTATAAAAAAAGGCTTACCATTCAACTCCTTTAGCTTAGAAAATAATTTTGCTTCCTAATAATGAATGATATATGTTTTTATTTTATTGAAATGGAAAACAGGGGTGAACGAGGTGTACGATGTAACAAACATAGAAGGAAAGACAAGAAAAGCAACAAAAAGAGAAGCATATGTGACGGTATTACATTCATCAGAAAGCTATGTATGTGGGGCCATAACATTAGCACAAAGCCTTCTTCGTACTGGTACACAAAGAGATCTTGTGCTTCTTATTGACAAAGCCATTTCCCTCCCCAAAAGACAGGCTCTTGTTGCTGCTGGTTGGAAAATTCGTCTCATCAAACGCATCCGCAATCCACGTGCTGAAAAAGGTTTTTTCTCTTTTTTTTTTTTATAATAAAATTATTAATTCACAAGTCACAACCAACACAAGCTACCTACCAAATTAAAAGAAATATTACTAGCTATATGATATAAAAAACAGTTCCAACTATTACCGATAATCCAAAAACAGTCGATAATTTTATCAGTCTTTACTTTGAGTTTTTTTTTTTTTGAAAAAACTGGTCTCAACAGAACAAAGTTTCAACTAGGTGCACCCAACACCACAAAGAGTAACCGGTGCACCCTAACAGAACGAACTTTGTCGTTGGGTATCTGGAGTCGCATAAGTATGCTTGCAGTTTTGGATATCATTTATGCTTAAACTTAATTTTGAGATGAATTTTATGCATTTGTTTGCTGGTATATATATATATATATATATATATATATATATATATATATATATTTGATTATTACCCGTAATGAAGGATTAATAATTGCCAAACTCATGCTTGATCTATATCATATCACTTCACCCAACATCAAATTGTTGAGTATAAGCATAGTAATGTTGATGAACTCTTAATTATAAAATGATTCCGTCACATAAAATTTCTAGGCCCGCCACTGCACATGTGCATGCACCCAACCAAATATTCAATATTAATCTGAAATTAATGATTATTATAATTATGTGTAACATGAGTAAAATGTGGGGTATGACATACAGGTACATACAACGAGTACAACTACTCAAAATTCCGACTATGGCAACTGACCGACTACTCAAAACTAGTCTTCATAGACTCCGACATAATCGTCCTTCGCAACCTCGACCTCTTATTCTACTTCCCCCAAATCTCCGCAACCGGAAACGACGCCTCCATTTTCAACTCCGGCATAATGGTACTCGAACCCTCTAACTGTACTTTCCGAACCCTTATGGGCCTCCGTAAACAAATCACCTCCTACAACGGCGGCGACCAAGGCTTCTTAAACGAGGTTTTCGTTTGGTGGCACCGCCTTCCTCGCCGCGTCAACTTCTTAAAAAACTTCTGGTCAAACTCCTCCCTCGAAATCGGTGTCAAAAACCACTTGTTCCAATCCCATCCACCTCAACTTTACTCCATTCATTATTTAGGGTTAAAACCATGGCTTTGTTACAGAGACTATGACTGTAATTGGGATCTCCCCGATCAACATGTTTATGCTAGTGATGTTGCGCATAATACTTGGTGGAAGTTGCATGATTCAATGGAGGTTGGGTTACAAAAGTTTTGTAGGTTGTCTAAGTTGAGATACAGAGATCTTGAATGGGATAGGAATAAAGCTATTAAGTTTAAGTTTAATGGGGTTCATTCTATGATTAATATTACTGATCATAGAAGATTTCCCAAATATCATCTCGACTGATCGATTTCATCTCACCTGATCTGATCTGAATTCTCATTGCTCCATCCTCTATCTTTTTTTGTAGTAATTCTCTTTTTTATTTTATTTTATTGATTGTTACAAGAGATATATATTATGAATATGTAATGGGATATTTTTATTTTTTTTTTAAGTTTTTGTAATTTATTTATCATCGTATAGTACCTATCTAGTATGGTGTATGTAATATTCTATGCTTATTAGTTTGCAAAGTAGTTTTTTTTTTTTTTTTTTTTGAGGGGAAGTAGTCATTTATATAGTTTTTTTTTGTTATGATTGATTCTTTATATATTCATCTAAAAAAAATTATAAGCTTATTAATATCTTCATTTTAATTCTACACTACTAGAAAAGATGCTATTTATTATGATAGAAATTTCGGTCGCAAAAATGTGGCCCCGTCATAGATAAGTGGGCTCGTAAATAATTTTTCCGTTGTAAATGTATAATCTCGTCATAGAGTTTTGGTTAGGTATTAGGTGAATTTTTGCGATGAGCTCAAAAACTGTCATAAAATATCTACATTTGCAACGGAATTTATGCCCGTTATTAATGTGTATCCGTTGTTAATGAGCCAATTTTATTTTTTTGTAGTTGTAATATTTGTTGAATACTTAGAAATTGCATGAGGTAATGGAGGTTTCTTTAGGTCAAATTAGGTAAAGATAATTTTTTTTAGGATGAGATAAAGCTTATTTTAACTAAATTTTTAAATTAGGTAAAGATAATGGAAATTAAATCAGTTGCCAAATATGGCAACGGAAATTAAATTATTTGCCAAAAATAGTTCAAAAATTAAATTGATTGCTAATTTAGCAACGAAAACCAACAAAATTGATGCAAAGTTCAACTTAGAAACCAAATAAAAAAAATTGTAGCTAATTTAATTGCAACAGTTATAGAATTGATTGCCATGATTAATTGGTTGCAAAAACCGTATCATTTTTGTAATGAAATGACTTAATTATGACTTAATTTGTTTGGATTAATGAAGGATAATGTGAGGTACAATTTTGTATCCCACAATCTGATTTTGAATAAATTCAAGAAATATATACCTATTCAAGCTAAGTAAAACATATTTTCAAAAAAAGACAAAAATGGAATTTGATATCTTTGCTAAAAAAATCTCAGATTGATTAACCTAGAATATAGACATTTACAAATTAAATTACAAATTCCCTTTACCCGGCCCCCACTCATTTGCTTTACATGTTCGAATAACAAGCAAAATATAGTAGGTGTCAATTTTTATGCTTCTTCAATAATAATATTTGTTAATTCATCTTGTTCATCATACAGTAATATTTTCAGTATGTATGTAAAACATATTTTCTCTTTTCCCACATATTGGATCAACAAAACAAAATGGAGATAACAAATCCTTAGTTTAGAACACATCGATCGATGTATCATCAAGTAGTGAAGCTGCGGTCCATATATATAATCATGACTTGTCTTGTTTTCTTGGATTATTTCCAGTGCGCAATTTCCTGACAGCTTGCTGAATTTGCCTCTCATGTTCTTTTAACATGTCATCAAGATCTCCCCCTGGTGGCACTAAAGGTCCTGAGTAGTGCATCTTACTCCTCTTCAGCATGTTACCCTTTATTATTTTACAATCACCAATCAATCAATATTTTTGTTGCAGATATTACTAAAGGTAATAGATTGGAAACAAATCAGCTAGGAAACTGATAAATGACAATACATAACGTTATCATTACTAATTGTTTGATATCACTAAGAAACTTACACCCTCCGTCCCACTAAAAATGCTCCAAATGCTTTTGGGGCCATTTTTAAGAAAGTACGATTTTTTTTTTGTCTAATAGTAGTTGAAAAGTAATTTTTTTTTTTAATTTGAGAAAGTACACTTTTGGGGTATAGTTGTATTTTTTAATCTGCCATATGACTAAAAGTAGTAATGAAGAATTTATTTTGGGACAGACAAAAAAAGAAAATGGAACATTTATTTTGGGACGAAGGAGTATATGGTTATTGTTTGGAAACGGTAATTATTTCGACTAGATTTAGGAAGGTAACAATGTGAGGGAATTTATTTCCCTTCCAAATTTGTTTCTGTTTCCCACAACGACCCATAATAAATACATGGTAACGATATTGTTTTGTGATTAAGTTTCTTATACTACTTTTTTGGTATACCAAGCAAACAACCCCTAAAAAGGTTCACTAAGGTGTTCGTTTAATTTCCTAAAAAATGCAAATAAGAGATTTTTAATTCCTCCAACATCTAAGAAATCACTCACCATGACCCCCTTGGCAAGTTTCATTTCCTGTGGGAATTATAAATTCTTATATGCCAACCAATTAAACACAATACATACACAACATTTCCTAGGAAATATACAATAAAAATAAAATAATGAATTCCCACAAATTGAAAATTCCTACAATAAATCATTTCCTACGTAAATTAAACGACACCTAAGCATGTCATCTATATATTATTATGTAAACTCAAATAATACTTACATTGTGCTTTTTGTAAGACATGTCTGCTTCATCAGTATGAGGCACAACAACTTTATTGGAGCTTGAATTGTTATTATTATTATGTCCATTTCTGGGAGCAATATTATTAGCCCTTCCTCTTTGTACCCTGTGAGTATCACTATCATCCTTGGCCTTTTTATTCAATGAAGATCCAGCAGCACTTGGATGAACCATTGAACTACTGTGTGATATACCATTTCCGTTGTTTCGCCGTTGTGCGTCACCTGTGTATGTGCTGCTCTCGTTTTGTTCCTGAATTCGCCCGGTTTTTATTTTCCCCAACAATCGCAAAATTAAGGCATATATATATATGTAGCAAAGCGGTGCATTGTTATATAATATATTCTTAGGCCTCAACTATCAGCTTAAGTTTTTGATTGAGATGGTCCTTTAACACCTTCAATCAAAGGACTCATTTGACGTGGAAAATGCAATAAAGAAGTTATACACTAGAGAGTATCTAGAAGACTGGTCTTTGTAAGAAAATCAGTTCTTCGTGAATGAACAATTTCTAATTTAAACAAAATTAAATTCAACTTCAATTTTTTTTATTCGGATTTTGAAATTATAAAGATGTTAATTTTTTTTAATGCAATCAATTATAATGATGTTGATTGCGTTCGTGGTAATTTACACTTAATTGTATGATTGATGTTTATTTTGATTGATCTGATCTACAATTTATTGCGATGAAAATTTAGTTTTAGAAGAAAAGGGCCGGTTTTCAAATTCCAAATTTTAAGCTTGTTCATGGTTGTCGTGATTGTACATTTAACTGTATTTAGATATTCTTCATGCTGAGAATAACATATTAGAGTGAATATGATTGTTTTTGATTTTTAATTCAAATTTCAAAATTTTAACAATGTTCTTTGCTGATCTCGGTGATATTCCTTTAGATAGATTGTCCTAATGTTAAAATTATGAAAATTTTAAACTGGGTTTTAGAGGTAAAGGGAGATTTTTGAATCTTTCGTTGTTGAAAGTTTGAAATTTTTAACAATGTCCGTTGCGATCATAATAGTGTAAATTTTATTGTATGCAAAAATAGCTGTTTTTGAATTTTTAGTTCAAATTTCAAATTTGAATGATGGAAAAATTGTAAAAAATAAGTCAACCTTTACCCGGTTTTCTCAAATTAAGTCACTTTAGATTAACTCAAAATAAATCAACTTATCACACAAATCCACTCAAATTAAGTTTTTTCACTAATTTACTAGTGGAGAAAGTTAACAATTTCAATGCAAAATTAAAGCGGTGCATTAACATGTTGATGTTTATATGGTTTTTCATTAAAAATGTTAATTTAATTAACAAATAATTATTGAAAAAACTTAATTTGGGAAGACATATATAATAGGTTGATTTATTTTGAGTTAATTCAAAGGTTGACTTAATTTGAGAATCGGCTAAATGTTTTACAATTTTTCCATCATTTCAAATTTTTCCATGATTCTAAATGACATCATGGGTAGTGTGCATTTATTAATATGGGTGCAATTCATCGAGATTGATCATTCAAATTAATTAATGTTCATTCAAATCGATTAATCTTACGTTTATTGGGCTAAAAATCATGTTTTTGCATTGCCACAAAGCATCGTTCCATTATCCAATGATACTCACGAGAGTACCTTCAAATTTCTAAGAGAAAATACCTGTAAATTGACGTCTTCATCAGTATCAAACTCGGGTGTTTGCTTTGAGTCTCTTTGCCCCCTCCTAACAGATTCTGGTCCTCGTCCTTTTACTGCCTCTTTTTGCCTGCATATAGCATACCATATAAAAAAAAAAATAAATAAAAAAATGATATTAGTGGTCTCAATTAAGCATGGTCGTATATGTGAGTGTCTTCAAAAAAAAAAAAAAAAAAAAAAAAAACCAGTCCCTCAAAGGGATATTATGAAAGGGTTTAATATGTTTCGCAATAGATTGAGAGCACTTGGTTATAACCTTCATGTTGGCTTAAATTAGTTTAGCATGACCAACGAGAGTGGCGAGGAAAAGGGTTAGCAAGGATATATTACTAGGATGATTATTAGAAGGTAACTAACGGGGTTGTTTGGGAGCTAAGAGGTTTGAGGAAAAATGAGAGGTTTGAGAGAAAAGAGAGGTTTGATCAATACAAAAAGCTATTTTTGGTGTTTGGGAGTTAGAGGTTTGGAAGAGAGTTTTGGGATGAAAAAACTCTTTTTAAAAAAGAACATATGAGGAGCTTTTTGGAAGAGCTTATAGTTTTTTGGTTCTTTTTACTCTGAAACATTTAATTGCTAACCGTTATTCACCAAATACTTTTACACAAATAACTAATGTAATCAGTTAGTCAAATCAGCTATCACAATCAGCTAGTCAAAACAACTAATTCAATCAGCTAACCTCTACCAGTTATCAACTAACTCCCAAACAGGATCAATACTTTACACCATTTTTAGACATCGTTATGAAATAATTAATATCTGGGTCTATCTTTAAAAGACGGACCATAATTGAAACCGTGAATAGAATTTTTTTTATTTTCATATATAGGCCACAAGAATTTAGTTATGTAACACTTTATTTAGACCACATATTATCCTAATTTTGTCCTTTCATATCATGTGATAATATAAGTCAAGTTTTATTGGCCTTAGAGACTGCTGGAAGAATAGAAGATGAAATGCAATGTTCAAGTACATGCTAATAATACGTACCTTCTGGCTTCCTCACTTCGCCTTTTGATATCAATTTCCTTGGTGGGAGGAAACTTTGGCAAACGCCATGGGTCACATGGAAGTGGGTGTGTTGTGAAGAACTGGGTGATTAAATAAAATAAATAAATTATCAACTGCACAAAATGGAATAATAACATGATAATAAATGGTTCATAAGATGTGTTTATTAAATTATATACTCTGTAAAATGCTTTAGCATTATTGTTGTTATGCCTAGACCTGGTTATTGGATAGGGTAGTCCAATGGCATGCGGTTAGAGCCAAGGTTATAGGGTATTTACTGGACATGGTCTTTAATGGGCAAGGTCTTATCGACGAGGGTCAATATAGGGCCAAAAATTATATTCAAACTTATGCCGTATTTTAGGAGATTAATCAATATTATATACAATTATGCATTTACAAAAATATTATATCAATTATACTTCCTCCGTCCCCAATTGTTTGTCTTGTTTGGAATCTTACACTATTCATAAGATGAGAGAATCTTCTAAATTACTCTCAATATATAAAACATAATATAGTCATGTATGGTCTTGTTTGATTCGTCTCAATGAGTACGTCATTAATATCCAATTATTATAATTTTTACACATATACAACAAAAGATATTTACAGTCAAACAAGTGCACTGGCATATGTGCAAAGTCAAATAAGACAAACAAATGGGAACGGAGGGAGTATATTACTAAGTACACGTACGTTGAGATGAATCAATGCTTTAATTATTATGAATAAGTTAACCTCTTACATACTTTTGTTGTGAAATAGTTAAATCACTGTGCTGTCCTACTGAATTGCAATTGTAGATACAAAGTTAACTTATTCTCAGATAATTGAAAGATTAACTTATTTTGAGAAAATAAGGCATGCAAATGATTACCTATTAAAACAATTTTTCTATTTTAAATTAATGAATCTTGCTAATGGATGCCCTATGGCTTTAATAAGCTTTTATTCCTATAATCTCTATTATATAAGCCAAGGGAAGTCATGGTGTCCCACGCGAAAAGTCCATGCTATCCCTCAAAACTTTCTAAAATCTCAATTTATATCAATCCTAATTATTAAGGAAAGTTATTACCATTTTTTAACTTTTTAAAATGAAAATAGTACAAAATATAAAATTCAAAAAAATAAAACAAAAATACCAAAATTCATATTTTAAAATTCTCTATATATAGACATCCATATTGATATAATTCATCACATGCAAAGCGTGCATAGAAGGCAAGTGATATAAAATTTGAGGTGCATGATCAGTGTATAATTAGGTTTGTTCGTTAGCTTTTGTCATTCAAATTTTCATAGATTCAATTTTGAAAATAATAATTGAAGCAATTAATTGAATGAAGATTGATTTATTTACCTCGCTCTTTAATGCACTTGAAGCAGTCCCTCTTTTTTCAGGTTCAATTGATAGAAGAGCATCAACTAGAGATAAAGCTGGGGAAGGAAAGTCCATAAATGCCTCCATGAGACGACGGTTATAAGGTTGTGAAGGTTTGAAACTAGTTGCTTGAGATGATTTAGTTTTTTTCCAATAAGATTCTGATGGTGAACCACAAAGCTTGAATATCTTGTGCATTTGTTCCACCTACAATTGTTCACCCTTTTGATCCATAACCGTTTCATGTATGCATGTTCAAAGGTAAAAATGATACACATTTAGGGGGTGTTTGGTTTGGTACAATTTTAGGATTCGAATAGTAATATTAAATGATACCATCGTTTAATTTGTTGTTTGGTAAAGTCAAGAAAATTGAATGAAAACAAGTTAGAGTGCAAAGACTATATTAACTTTTGCTATTGTTCATTTGGTAACTTTGACTATCTATAATTTTATACATGTAAGGAAAAATATAGTCGAATGGGATCTCGTTTGATTCGCCGAAATGTGTACTTTTTTAATATGTAATGCTTTTAATTTTTTATTATACGTATTATTTCAAGATATTTAAATTTTAAAATGTGTATCGTGAGATGAGAAAAAAATAAATAAATGGGGCAATCTTTTAGGGTCACAGGGAGTACCAAACATGATATATCAGTGCATTACATTCAACTTATTATACACTTGCTTCAACGAACTTTTATGAATTCAGTATATCAAGACTTATCTAAACTTGGGAAATGAGATTCGACATGATTAAAATGTATTAAACTTATTAGCTCAGATTTCATTGAATCTAATTAAAGCTAATTCTAACAAACTATTGAACTTAATTACACTTAGCATGCCCTGATCAGAACAGTTGAACTTATTACACTTTTGGTGAGAAAGATGAGAAATAAGACTGAATTAACCTTTGATTAACAAATGAAAGGTTAAGATTAAATTTTGATGCTTCCTCTTTAGTTTGCAAACAACGTCGTATCTACAGTATAAAGTCAATGTATATAAAATCAATGCAAATTATTTAGCCAATGTAAATTTAGGTAATAATTGATGTATCGATTGAGCTGATTCTCAAGATAAAAAACTTTTCACTGAAATTCAACCACATATTTATTAATAGTAATAATTATTGTTACCAATAGCGACAAGTGATTTGAACAATTGAAACATACAGAAAGTGAGAAACAAGTTGGGGGGTGAATTTGATTAAGTACGTACCTCAGTCCTTCCAGGCATAATTGGCTTTCCAGCAAGTAACTCTGCAAGTATACAACCTACACTCCACATATCTACAGCAACTCCATAATCAGTGGAACCTAACAAAAGTTCAGGCGCTCTATACCACAATGTTACTACTCGACTTGTTAACGGCTCCTTTTGTCCTGGCTTGAAGAAATTGGCTAGACCAAAATCCCCTATTTTGAGCTGACCCTCGTTGTTTATAAGAAGGTTGGAACCTTTTATGTCCCGGTGTAGGATTCCACGGCTATGACAATGCACTAGTCCACGTAACATTTGTTGCATATAGCATTTTATCTGAAATATATAACACCCAAAAATTTAAAAATAAAAATTATCGTATGAAAATAATGAATCTTTCTCATTTTAGGGTTAATCATGGAGAATACTGTCATTTTAGGGTAATTATGTTATGTGCATTCATTATATATTATGATCTGATAGAGTATATAACATATTACTGGGCTTCAACTATCAGTTTAAGCTTTTGGTTGAGTTGATTTTTTAATATGGTATCAGAGCCAACGTGACGTAGAGGTCACAGGTTCGAATCTCTCCTGGCCTTTCTCTCCCTTCGTGGAATAAATTCGCGCCATGTTGTGTAGCAAATACATAGTCATTAAATGGCAACATAAAGTCATCATAAACTATAATCCTAAGCTAAAAAAACTACTGATGATATCCCATACAAAGCAAGAGAAAGAGAGTGTGTATCATTCTTTGGTACTAGCATAGGGGATCACTGTATATACTTGTGGATTGATTAGAGGAACAAAGCTTGACGTTCTACGGTCTCCAATCAGAACCCGGTGGAGTACACGCATAAAAGGTTGTAATCTCTAACCATTTAATTGATACAATTTAATATAGGCATGTGATCCTATTTATATGCTAAGAAATCATTGATTTTCTTGAAATTCCACTTTGTACATCTAAAACCCTACACGATTGAACCTAGGTTTCTACAACATAAACAATAGCCGAAGAGGATTTTTCTAGCCAAAGAAATATTTAACGTAACCTTTTTCTTAATTGTTGTATATGACATACTTGTATAACTTAATTAAACAGCAACACCCTCCGTAATATATTAACTGCATGCAATGATTTGACATTATTATTTCTACTTTATGTCAAATCGTTACCGTTAATATGTTACGGAGGGAGCAATAGATATATGTGGCGAGAGTACCTGGGGTAGAGTAAACTTATTGCATGGTCGGGAGGAAAGACCGGCAAGATCATGCTCCATGTATTCGAAAACAAGGTACAAGCTTCCGGACAACCTCGACGCAACTAGACCCTCAAGCTTCATAATGTTGGGATGGTCAAGTTTACGTAATACTAGAATTTCCCTAGCCATGAATCGAACGCTTTCGGGATCCATGTTCATAAACCTAACTTTCTTCATTGCTACCATTTTCCCACTTTCTTTTTCACGAGCTTTATATACACTGCTGTACGTTCCTTGTCCTATCTGTACCTCCATTAATTAGTAGACTCATGAAAATTAATTATATATAAGAACTAGAATACATTATTCGTCATACGAGAAAATTAATTAATTAATTAACAGAAACTAGTATTCTGGGTTGGGCAATGACTTGGTTCAGTTAGATCTTTTCAATTCTAATTTATCTTATCATTGATTAATGTAAGTTTAATTCATCATATAATAAACTACATTATTTGTTATGTAAAAAGTTGTGTCACTAGATAGAGCTTTAGATGGTCTGGTTGGATATAATGTTTTTCATTCTCATCATAACGTCACTTGAAAAGAAAATGGGGAGTACTAAATGCAACTTAACTTTAGAAATGGAACTTAAACTCTCATCATTTACTTGTTTTTTTTTTTCACAAGATCATTTTCCTCCTTTCCTCCTTAATTACCCCTAGTAACTATATTAGAATAGTTCAACCCTAAACATATGGAGCTTTAGGGGGTAAATGTTAGTAGGGAGTGCTAAACGCAACCTAACTTTACTAACGTCGTAGCCTATTATTATAAGTTTTTTTTTTTTTTTGGTAAAGGCTTTGTCTTCTCTTTTTAATTTCTGTCTAACTATTCCCTAGTAATCATATTGCAATAGTTCAAAACTAAAACACATGAAACTTCAAATTGATGGACCACGAATTTGACCAAAACAAATCCATATTGAGTATTGTAAATCTGATCATTTAACAGCTTCATTTGATATATATGAAATAGTTTTGGCATTTAGTGTAGACTAAATGAAACCGTGTTGCTAGTTCGTGTAGTTTAAATGAAACAGTGTTGTTTCTTCACATACATTTAATGAAATAATGCTGCTATTTCGTGTACATTGAATTAAAAAGGTGTGTAGGGTGAAGGTTTAGGTTAGAAGGACATATATATTAGGAACTTTATAGGGTATTAGGTTATGCTAGTAAAGTAAGGATACATTTAACAATCATGTCAGTAAATAAAGTAACACTTTGAATTTAGCAATCATGAAGAAAATAAACATAACATAAGCAACAAAATGAGATTGACAAATTTTTTTAAAAAACTAACCTTGTCCAACTTCTCAAAGGAGTCAGCCCTTAGAGGAACCCAACCTTGAATGGCCTCTCCTGCAACAGAGCTCAACCATGAAGGCCACCCGGCGACAACTTGCTCGCCATGAGCGCCTCGTGGCATACTAATTATTCTACTAACCACCTTTTGCCCGCCATAATCCACCGTAGCCCTTCTATGATGGGTGCTTCCCCATGGTCTATCAACAACTATTGTCTTTACTTTTTGCTCTTGTTGTTGATTATTATCATCCACATTTCTATTCGAAAACGAGCTCGAATATCCATTATTAGCCACCGATATCGAATTCAATGAACCCAAATCATTTTCGTTCTCCCCCTTTTTCATTGTACCAAGCAAAGTCACTTGAGATTTGTTCACCTTTCTTTCATCATTTTTTCTTGAAAAAAATTCCTTTGAACAAATGCAGCCCATAACATACAATACCAAACCCTTGTTTTTAAGCCACCTTTTATGATTATATTTTGGATCAACTTTATTGATTAATGATATCACAATGCATCAATTGTATAGGTTTGTTAATTGGGCTCCACCTCCTTGAAATAAGAGAAGAACGCAATTAACAACCTTAATAAAAAAAATTGAATGATTGTGTTACAATGTAACAAATTAAAGATGATAATAGCTAAATGATGTTGATTAAATGATCAAAGAAATGTATTTTTAGAAAGAATGCAATGACCAAATTAAGAGGCAATTATTTTAACAAGGGAAGATTTTAATTTTGGGGAAATGATCAAGAATTCAATAGATGATCGTGTAAATTTCTGGAAAAAAAGATTCAATAATGATAGATTAAGATGTAATTAAGGAAGCAGAAGAAGGCTTAAACTAATGAAAATGGGAAAGAGATAACCTAGACCAGAAATTCAACAATTACAAGAATGATTTGATGGAAAAAGTAAAAAATTAAAAAAAAAAATTAAAAAAAAAAAATCAAATATGGATTAAAATGAGTTTCTGGTCTAGGTGGAACCTCCTTGGAGTTTCCTAAGAGCTTAAAAATAATTCATACATCTTATTGATTGAACAAAATCGAAATCTAAGAAAATTCAAGTATTATTAATCTAAAAAAAGTAATAGCTTAAAACAGATCAAAAGGGAAAAAGTTGTTATAAATTTTACCAAGCTAAAAAAAGAAAAGGGGTGAGAAATAAAGAGAAATAAATAATAGAAAGGGAACACACTTGTAATGTACTAATGATGATAGAATAGATAACATAATCTTAGCGTTAACTATTAGCTTAAACTTGGAATAGACTCAAAAAGTATTTTTCAAGACAATGCTAAAATCCGAGGGATATACCTTGAAAACGAGTTCAACAATCTGTTTAGTTTGTTGTTAGTTTTCTTGATGCATCTTCGTATTGTAAAAAAAATTAAAGATTTAGATTTGTAGGGTGTAAAATATTTTCAAATTAATGTTGTTTTCCATGGAAGACCTTTGCATTGAAAATTTCATTTTGATTCACAAAGGTGTTTCGTTGTTTGGTTGCATGTAAATTAAAATGATTATCCATTTTATGATTTTTCATTGTTTAGTTGAATAGAAAATCAATTCCTTCAATTGTAACCGAAAATGTTTTATTTCCAATTGTGATGTAAAATATTTTTTTTTCGATTTGAGGGAGAAACTATGAAACACAGGGGTCGACACTTTGGTGACCGAATCCGTACCCGGGAACGGCTTGGGGATGCGCATGGTGCGGGGACGACCCAAAAACATATCGAGGACGGCTAACCAGATGTGGGACGGTGGGCTTGGGTTGGAGACGGCTAGGTTTGGGGGTGGGGATGTTTTGGGGTCGGGTTTTGTAGTGGGGACGTTTCGGGGACGGCTTGATTTAGGGGTGAGGACGTCCCCAAGCTGCTGCTATTTTTATTAAGAAAAAAAAATTTGTGTTAAGCATGTATGATAAAGCTAAGCTAGGGCCCGTGTACTAAGTGAAAGAAAGAAACATGATAAATAATATCACTATATCGGAGTTTAGTTTTACTTAAGATTAAATTGAGGATTAAGGTTCAAACTTTCACAACTCTCTTTCAGTCTCACGTATCTGCTCTGACTCCACCACAACCACCAATAACTTCGAACGCTCTGCCGTCGACCACCCCACTATCAGTCACTCGGTCAACCACCATCCAACCACCATGTTCTTCGAGTTTTCTTTCTTCTCTCTTATTTTTTTGTTTGATTTCTAAGCCCTTATTCTTTTGTTCGAATTCTTATAGCTAGGTTTGCTTTAGTTCTTTTCGAATTTGTTCTTGCATCTTGTATGTATTTTGTTGTCTAAGACTTCTCAATACAACCTAGTGTCGTTTAATATGTATTTTTATTTCTTAAGACAAGAAATTTAACTCTTGTCATGTTGTACTAGCCTTGTGTGCACGCTATGCGTGCTTCAATGTATGAGTAGCTTATATGATGTTTGCATATTTTATTTATGAGTTTGTTGAAAATAGGACTTTGATTTTTAATTGAATAAAATTTAATTTCATCTACTACATTATCTCTTATCAAAACTTCATTGTAATTAAAAGATAAAAGTTTAATGTGAAAAGCTACATAAATATTTGTGTCCAATTCTATAAAAAATAAAAAATATTAATTTTGCTGCTTTTATTTATTTTTTTGAATATATTATTGATTTGTGATATTATCATTTAAAAAGATAAAAAATTGTTATATTTTATGAAGAATAAATTGATTGATAATTCCTTATTTGTTATTGATTGATTGAATTTAATTCATATTTTTTTTATCTTTATTTCATAAGTAAGGGAAGATTGGTATTTTATACAATAATAAAAAAAAAGAAAATATTTGTTTGAAAAATTATACCAATATGGGTATCTAATTGTAGAGAATTCAAAAATATAAATTTCGGTGTTTGTATTTTATTTTTTTAAATTATATATTTCGTAATATTTTCATTTTAAAAAATACAAAACTTTCCTTTTTAATTGATATTATTTAGTTTGAGTATTAAGAAAACTTTTAAAAGGGTAATTTAGACTTTTTGAGGGGGACACCATGGCTCCCCCTTGGCTTATATAATAGAGATTTGTGATTTTTTAAAAATCACTAATTTTCTTTTTTTTTTTTTGCCGTACCCGTTTTTGGAAATTTTAATTATGTCGTTTTCCGACGCGAAGTCAACTAAATCTAGACCGTTGATCTTGCTTTATTAGATTTGATTTTCTTTTTAATTCGAATATACATTTAAAAATATTTTTTTGGAAATTTGATTCACTTCTAATATTTTTTGATCTTACAAAAATAATTATAGATTTTTTTGTTGTAATTTATGAGTTAGAATAAAAATTATAATAGAAAGAAAAAACATTCAACATTATTTACTACTTAAATCACATGGAATGATTAACAAATAAAACAAAACAAATTAATCATCACACCCTTTTAATTAAGTTTTATCCATTGAACAGATTAACAATCACCCCCTACCTTCATCCCCCATTAAAGCTTCAACCCAAACGTACTTCATCCCTAACCCACCTTCATCCTCAACCTTGTTGAAGCTTTAACCTCCATTGAAGTTTGAACTAATTGATACACGTGATTTAAACAATATGCAACCCAACCTTCATCCCCAACCTCTATTGAAGGAGTAAGTGCAAAAATCTCCATAAATCCTAATTCTTGCCACAATGGATCAACACTACAACATCATATTCCTTTTAAATTCCAAATAAATTCATTAATTTGGTTGATGTTTGTTAATTTGGTTGAAAATTGTTCTAATAAATTCATATTCCACTAATTCGCTTCCATGGATTCGAATATATCATTGATTAGAATTCATTGTTAATGTTGTGAAAACGTTGTTACTAGCTAGTTAATTGTGGTTCGATTTTGATGATTTCTAACACAAATTGGTTCGATTTATGAATGTTTGTTATAATCTCCATGGCGAATAAAACCTAGATGAAGAAGGAAGAAGATGATGCATGCTAATTACGTTTTAATTCGAATCTACTGGTTTTAGTTGGCAATGTCCAACGTGCAATGGGACATTACCTGGTGGAAACTTTTAACATTTTAATAGTAGCAGTATTAATCTTATGTAATGTCCATAACACAAATTGGACATGTCCATACGAAATTTGAATAAATAATTTAATTTGAATTTTTAAAATTTTCTGTTGAACTTACTCATTGGTCATTGTATATTTGTAAACTTTCTAAATTTTAAAGATTCAATTACCATAAAGCATTACTTAACAAATATATTTAGATTATTGCTAATATAAACACACCTTTTAATATGTCATTAGCCATTTATAACCACACCCTTTTTTGAGCTAAACGTAACAAACATTGCTAATATGAAATATAAAAAATATTCAAATATTTTAGAAATATATTACTTAGTTGTAAATATAGACATATTTTGAAAGGAACTTTTTAACATTTTAATAGTAGCAGTGTTAGCCTTATGTAATGTCCATAACACGATTTGGATATGTCCGTACAAATTCGAATTTTGTAAATTTTATGTCCAACTTGTGGATTCGTCATGGTATATTTGTAAACTTTCCAAATATTAAAGATTCAATTACCATAATAAATTATTTAACAAACATAGTTAGATCGCTAATATGGAACAGTTTTTTTTTTTTTTTTTGGATGGAGGGAGTATTAAATTTAACACCAAGCAACAAAATCAAAATAAAACCAAGGGGCATGGTCCCCAGCCCAATCATCCTAAGTCCAATAGAGGCACTTTGGCATTTCGATCTTGGACCTCAAACCCATACTTGGACCTCATTAACCTTGAGTCTTGGGAATGTGATGCGTGGGTGTCAGAAGGGTGAGTGGGCCTGCTTTTTTTTAGACCTTGGCCCAATTGGTTTTTTGAATTTCAAAACTGTTAAGGGTAGTTTTAGTTGCAACATTAACATATCTTCCTACCGTAATTAAATCAGAAATCCCAAAATCGACTCCTTATCTACACTTCACCTACCAAAACCTATCTGTAGTTTTGTAAATAATTATTAGAATTTACACATACTTATTCGTCTGAACTTGAAAAATGATTAGGCAACTCTAAAGGTTTACAACTTTTTTAAAAAATAATTGGTGAAATTTGTTCAATAATAATAATAATCTATATTGTGTAGTAAAATCGAAATCAAGCAAAATAATAATAATCTATGTTACCTTGAAATATAGATATAATGATGGATGCAAGATATCATCACAATTGTTACAATATATGTATATTCTAACAATAATTCTAATGTTTGAATGTGTCATTATTTATTTATTTTTTCTTATTCTATTATTTCATATAATAACTTTTTTAGTACGAATAAAGAAAAATGAATTTGTTATTAAACCAAAGTTAGTATGTTAGGGTTAGTTCTAATATAATATTATAAATTATTTGTGGTGTAATATTTCCTATTCTAATTATTACTTATTCCATATTCAGAGAAGCTATTTTTTAATTTAAATGAATAATCATGGGCGATTTTGATGATGAAAACATGAATCAATAATGCCCATATGTATAGATATTATTATTGTTAGATGTTTTTTTGTTTTATTGTATAACAAAGTTACACGTGGAAATATACAATTTTGACAATATTATTGCATGCATGTTTATATATATTACACATATATAATTTTAATTTTATTATAATTAGACTATAAACATGATTTTAGCAAATTAGTGCTACAAAATTGATTTATGAAATTTTAGTAAAGATTTAATATTTTTATAATCAAGCTATAACTAATTAAATAAATATTTATATTTAAACACAAATAATATCAAATTTTCAATAATATAGAGAAAAAACATTGAAAAGGAAAATATTGTTAAAAAAAACACAAACCAGTAAATAGAGAGAAAGTTAAGAAAAAATAAAAAAAAAAAATATAGGAGGGAAAATATTTAAGGATAAGGTAACACGTGTCCAAGGATGATGTCAGTGGCTTTTGTTCATCTATTATTCCCTCTATTTCATTTTTTACGTTTTACTTTTTGCATAATTGTCAATGCACATGTTGAAACGTTAATATATTATATTACATCGTATAAAAAATACACATTCAAAAACTACACATTAAGACAAATCTAACAAGATCTCATATGAATATGATTTTTCTTGTATATAATGAAAACTTTCATTTTATGACTTGATCTCTCATCGTATCGTAAAAAAATTTAAAAAAATTGATGTGAAATGAATTTTTTTAATGAAGTAAAAAAATCAGGAGTATTAGTTATAGATGTGAAATGAATTGAGGTGAGATTAATTAATTTTTTTAATGTAGTGTTGTAGACCAATATGTTGGAACATTTATGAATAAATGGGCTAAGGCATTGGACAATAGTTAAGTAGGCTAGGCAAAAGAACCCAAGAGGCAGAGAACATTTCGCGGCCCGCGAGGAAGTTTTCGCACCCCGCGAAAGCTTATTGGAAATCTGGGAAAATACTGCCCAGTGTCGCACCCCGCGAGAGGAGGTTTCGCACCCCGCGAAAAACCTACTGGAAAATCTGGACATATTTTTTCCAGTGCTCGCACCCCGCGAGAGATATCTCGCACCCCGCTAGAGGTTGTCGCACCCCACGACGGGCTTGTTCGCACCCCGCGAAAATGTCTCTGGAAAATTCGAATTGTTTGTTCGAATTCTTGGATTCTCTTCCTAGGATTCCTTTACGTATTTAAGCTTGTCTACTGAGCTTCTATGCTGATGTAAAGAGGTTTAAATCAGATTGAATGAGAAGATTAAGAGTGAGCTTAGTTGATGGAATCATCATTATTTCATCCCTTAAACCAAGCTACTCTTAATTTCAAAATTCATGAGTATTAATGTGTGGAATAAACTCAGAATTTTCTGAGTTCTTTCACGTACTTATGTGCCTATAAATAGGCATGTATTTGTTCATTGCAAAACATAAGAATCACAAGAAAATCTCTAAGTGCTTATATACAACTTGTTAGCACTTGGATATCTCTAGCTAATTTATCTAAGTGTGATTCTAAACACAACAAACACAAGTTCCTTTTGCTCTTATACTCTTGAGATCACTTGAGTGTAAGGTTTTGTTCTCCATTGTATCTCACTAAACAATTCATGGTAACCCGGTGATCTAAAAGGACGAATTAATTTAGAAGGAAAGTGTAGATTCCACGCCATGAAGGGTTACATCATACATTTCCACGACAAAGTTATAACACAATACAAATTTAATATGAAAAGACTTGACAACCCATAGAGCCACTTACTCAATAACCCTTATGAACTTATCTTGCTCAATAAGTATTGGAAATAACAAATTGAAGAGAACATGACCTTATTTGATAAATAAAGGATTTTTTTAAAAAAAAAATTAATCCCACCTTTGGGTGGTCTTCCACCATTAATCCCAACCCACATTTGCATTATTAGAAATTAATCCCACCTTTCACCTTCATTTTGCAACATACTTAACCGGTCATACTCACCCCTCTTTACTTGTTTAAGCCACTATCTCTCTCCTTTATATCTCATCCTACCAAGAATAAAGAATCCATTCAAAAACATATTTCTCTCTGCTCTTATTGTTTCATCACTACCATTAAAACTCAAAACCAAGGTTTTATTAATAGTAAAATTTGGATATGAAAACTATACATCAAGTGTTTTTATGTTCAAATTTGACCTTTTAAGCCATAAGTAAATTAAAGAGAATAAAAGGTGATTTTTCATTTCAAATTTTTTTTCTTCAATTTTTTTAGGTGTGGGTTTTCATGGTGGGTGAGGATGGTTTTGTGAGGGTGGGGGTGAGACGTGGGCTGGATGGGCCTTGGTGGGTCATGGGTAGTCTTGGCTGGCGTGGGGGTGGTCATAGATGGAGTGGTTGTCGATGGGGTAGGTCATGGCTGGGGTTTGCTGGTGTTGGGTAAATGTCACAAATTAAAGTACTACAAGTTAACTCTTGGGATCCAAGACCCTTAGCCTTCAAGGCTTATTATATCATCTTATCTTATTTTTTTACTTGGTCCTTAATGCCTCATGATGATATCTTATCTTATCTTTTTCACTTGGTTCTCTATGACTTATCTACCATCTTGTAGTATTATAAATACCCATCATGCTCATATGTTTTAGCATACACACACCAAAAACACAATATACATGCTCATAGAGATAATATCAATCATATAATCTCTTTTATGAGATTATCTCATTCATGAGATTGTCGGCTCCTTCGTGAGAACCCTAACTCTCTATGAGAACTTGATCCAATATTCTAGGAGGGTCATACATATCCTTTTACCCTTCGGGTTATACTCTCATACCCTTTTCATATATTGGATATATTAATGCTTGTTGTTTGTGGGTTTTTTTTTCACCTCTTTTGAGGTTTTTCCCACGTTAAAATTGTGTGTTCTATTTTACTTTTCTTGTCCATCTTTTATCCATTTTTCTCAATTTATTTATTTTGCTTCCGCTTGCACTCTAATTTTCCCAACAACTGGGTGGGGGTGGTCATGGCTGTAGTGGTATATCGGAGTATAAAATTGGTTGTAGTGGCTGGAAATCTGGAATTGTTAGCAAGTCACCATTACTTATTTACTTGCTTTTGCAGGTCATTTTTTAGGTAGGTCTAAAATTGGTACATTCATATAAAAGGCGTGATTAATTTTTAATAATGCAAAGGTAGGATTAAATGTGAAAGATTGTCCAAAGATGAGATTAATTATGTGAAATTATCTATAAATAAATACTACTCTCTCTGTAACATATTAATGGCAACGATTTGACATTTTTTCTCTCTACTTTATGTCAAATCGTTGCCATTTATATGTTACGAAGGGAATACTATCATTATTTGTCAAAAGCCCATGACTTTCACAAGAATAGTAAAAATAATTGTGGGCTGTATGTAGCAATCATTCTTTAAAAATGTGTACGAGCAAAACAGTTTAAATAAATAATAACCAATTATTGTATGGTTGGAGTGTCGTGCGTACGACATACTTGTAAGGATAGCTAGTTGCTAGTAGACCTGATTATTGAACAGAGTAGTCCAATGGCATGCGGTTAGGGTCAAGGTTATAGGGTATTTACTATACAGGGCAAAAAATATTAGTCTAATAATTTTTTCAAAAAAAAAGTTTTGACAAAAATAATTACATAAATATATTTATATACATTTGTTTTAACTATTGGTTACCTTAAATTTTATTTATATTTAATATTTTAATGGCACGACCTCTAGCGACCCGCTAATGACCTGCGACCCGCTTTGACCTGACCTGCTATTGACCCTTTTTAGTCGACCCTGACCTAACCCGCCCCGGCCCGCCCAATAACCAGGTCTACTTGCTAGTGTGATATATAGTTGATTTTGGACAATATATAGTTGGAATTAATCAACGTAAGACTATGTCTCTCTTTACACCTATTTAAACTTTTTAGAGAACAAAGTCGTTTGTCAAACTTGAGCTTATTGATCCTTTCTCTCAATCTCTAGGCAAGCATTCTTCAACTTCAAGCTACAATTCTGTAAGCTTTTCTTCATCCATGCATCTACTAGCTATTATCTTTACTTTGTTTCATTCATTAATCATGAATTCATGATAGTCTTTTAGTTGCATACTACTTAATAATAACCTTCTAATTTAATAGATTTACTAAATTGATTTTTGAAACAAGAGGAAGTAATCATTTATAGTTTCTCCGTTCGTTATTATTTCTTGTTATGTTAAGGGTCAGTTATACGTCAGAATGATGGCTTTAAAAAACTTAATTGATAATCTTTAATAGTTAGATCTTGGATTGTTGTTGGGTGCTATAATCAATTGATGAATTCATAATGTCATGTAATCCACTCTATTATGAGCTCATAAAAGGTTATTTTATGATCAATTTCAATGCAATATTAAGTTGGTGGTTAGAAATAGTTGTAATGTTTAAATTATTGTATTGGGCATGAGACTTGTAGCAACTACAAGTTTTCTATATATAGGACTTTGGTGATGAGCATAAGAAGGGGGAATTGAATAATAAATCTATATACTCCAAGTTTGAGCAAGAGTGGTTGTCATGCTAAATTTAAAATCGGCTATAATATTTTGTAACTACACTAGTGGAAAAACCCCCTATTTGTACCGGTTTTTTTGCCATATTTGTACCGGTTCAAGAAGGATACAAATAGAGGCGGTACAAATAGTAGTACTATTTGTACCGGTTATAATAACCGGAACAAATAGTGTGTTATTTGTATCGGTTTAAAAAAACCGGTACAAATAGCTCTTTTTTTTATTAAAAAAAAAGAGCTATTTGTACCGGTTTATATTAAAACCGATACAAATAGCATATTATTTGTGTCGGTTATAGCTTAAAACCGGTACAAATAGAGTACTATTTGTGTCGGTTTTAGCTTAAAACCGGTACAAATAGATGTTTTTAATAAAAAAATATTTTCCTCCATTTTAGCAAAAATTAGTTTTTTTTACATTGTTATATAAAAATCCCAAAATACAATCAAGTACAGTAGCCTGCACCTCAGGCCTACCCCCAACATCAGCCATACAAACTGGCCTAATGTAACCATGTCTCTGTGTCTCAACTCGGCCCCTTGCCAGGTATATTTTATTGTAAAAAACAAAAAAAAAATCAATGAACATATAGATCTCTACCAATTCAACTTCATACACCAAATACAAAATATTACTTCCTGTATCACATAATGGCAATACATAGCTTTTGCACTATTCATTAATTTAGATTTAGTTTACATAAACATGTAAAATTGTCATCAAAAGAAACTACAACTAAATAATTTAATGACAAATGCATTAAATTTATGACAATAAAAAATTTAACCTAAAATACTCCGCCCATTGTTCTCGAACTTCATCCAATTCCTTTTGGCTATACGGGGAAGATCGTCTAGTAAAAATGCTCTACAAAAAAAAAAACGGTACTGTAAGAACATAACTGTTAAAGTATAAAGACAAAAATAAAAACGAGCGAAAACTTTGGATTAGTTTTAGGTGTTATTGCTCCCATCTCCGCACCAATCAATTTAATTCATGTTTTTAAGGTTTTATTATGAGCTATACTATTTATGTAAGCATCTTATGACTTGTTCAAATGATTTTGGGCAAAGATACAACATTTTGGAACTAAAACGAGCTAAATAGCTCATTTTGGGTTTCTTTTGTGTGTTTTACTCCTATTTTCGCACCACTCAATCTAATTAGAATTTTTAAGGTTTGAACATGTTCTATACAGTTCATGTAAGCATCCTATGACTTATTTGCATGATTTTAGGCAAATATAAGTCGTTTTGGAACGATAATGAGCCAAGTAGCTCATTTTGGGTGTTCTTGCTCCCATTTTTCAACCACTCACTCTAAATCATATTTTTAAGGTTTGAACATGTCCTATACCATTCATGTAAGCATCCTATGACTTATTTGCATGATTTTAGCCAAATATAGGGCGTTTTGGAACGAAAAAGAGTCAAGTAGCTCATTTTGGGTTCATTTTAGGTGTTCTTGCTCCCATTTTTGCACCACTCACTCTAAATCATATTTTTAAGGTTTGAAAATGTCCTATACTATTCATGTAAGCATCCTATGACTTATTTGCATGATTTTACGCAAATATAGGTCGTTTTGGAACGAAAACAAGCCAAGTAGCTCATTTTGGGTTCATTTTGGGTGTTCTTGCTCCTATTTTTCAACCACTCACTCTAAATCATATTTTTAAGGTTTGAACATGTCCTATACCATTTATATAAGAATCTTATGACTTGTTCAAATGATTTAGGGCAAAGATCCAGCGTTTTGGATCTAAAACGAGCTAAATAGCTCATTTTGGGTTTCTTTTGTATGTTTTACTCCCATTTTTGCACCACTCACTCTAAATCAAATTTTTAAGGTTTGATAATGTCCTATGCCATTCATGTAAGCATCCTATGACTTATTTGCATGATTTTACGCAAATATAGGTCGTTTTGGAACGATAATGAGCCAAGTAGCTCATTTTGGGTGTTCTTGCTCCCATTTTTCAACCACTCGCTCTAAATCATATTTTTAAGGTTTGAACATGTCCTATACCATTTATATAAGAATCTTATGACTTGTTCAAATTAATTTGGGCAAAGATACAGTGTTTTGGAACTAAAACGAGCTAAATAGCTCATTTTGGGTTTCTTTTGTGTGTTTTACTCCTATTTTCGCACCACTCAATCTAATTAGAATTTTTAAGGTTTGAACATGTCATATATCATTCATGTAAGCATCCTATGAATTATTTGCTTGATTTTAGGCATATATAGGTCGTTTTGGAACAAAAACGAGACAAGTAGCTCATTTTGGGTTCATTTTGGGTGTTCTTGCTCCCATTATTGCACCACTCACTACTCTGAATCATATTTTTAAGGTTTGATCATGTCCTATACCATTCATGTAAGCATATTATGACTTGTTCAAATGATTTTGGGCAAAGATACGGCGTTTTAGAACTAAAACAAGCTAAGTACCTCATTTTTGGCAAATAAATAATTATAACAATATAATAAAATAGAAAATCATCCTCACCTCAAGTTTTGTGTTTAAATCAACACTAGCGTCAGCAAATTTGTTGAGAATCTCAAGCATGTATTTCATTACGTAGTATGCACACTCTGTTCCTCCAGTTTGCGGGGCACACTAAAAAATTATTAATAAAAAATATTTTAATTCAATTTGTATCTTAGTTAAATTAGAAGAAAAAAGAAGCAAACATTATACCTCCATTTTGTAAAAATCCAGCTCCAAATTACCCTTATCTTTCACCCTCGCTCTATAAGCTGGATAAGCACTAAAAGAAGATTGGCAAGGTTAATATAACATGAATAAAAATAAATAATACTTTCAAAACATTGCTTGTAATTAAAATACTTACAGTTTGGCCGCATTCCAAAAGCATAATTCAATATTCTTTAGTTCCGTGTCCAAAGGATCGAAGATGTAAATCATGCCCATTCGTAAATTAATCACTAAAAGACACCAATGGTTCCTACATAAACAATACTCATGAATTAACAAAGCATTTAGAAAAGATTTAGCTAGGGTAAAAACAAAAAGACACAAAAATTCATACTTTTCATTGTAGGGTGCTAAAATAAATGTGCAATGAGAAACTTTCTTCTTTGCTTCCCTAATGAAAGCATGTTTCAAATACGAAACGACACCATCAAAATCCCTAACGCATTCTGTAGCAGAAATTCTTTGGGGACACAAAAAGGTTATGTGTTCCTTATCATATACAGAAAGATATTCATCATTTAGATACCTGAAATTAGGCAAATGTAGGCTTAATTAGATACCTAAAGTTAGGCAAAAGTAATTAAAAAATGAAAACAGTTCAAGTAAATGGTTTACCGGATGTAGACATGTATCACGGAAACATTTAGACACGAGAACTTAAGCAATTCATAGACATCGCCTTCTGTAACCCAGATCTCTTGCTCATTCTCCAAATAGAATAAAGGAGGCTTGATTGGAACGCGTACGGTGTCGTGCTTCTCCTCAACCATTAGCTCGTGCAACAAGCGACATTACGGCGGGTACGTTGAATCATCCACTTGGAGTATTTGTTGGCCCATGCTATGCTCCGACAAATGTGCTCTGAAGGGTTCACAACTATCGACACCTTCTTTACTATATGTTGCTATATTTTTCTCGTTAGCCTATTTATTTTTCAATTTGCATAATAAAAACAAATCACACCAAAAAAACTTAATCAATACATCGAAGGGTATTTTAACCACAATAGAAAAAAAATGAAATTAGAAACTAACCATATCCTCAAATACCACCATAGACATAGGCCAACTCACAAAATACCCTTTAGCTTTTCCAAGCTCCGTCACACCATCGTCCGCCGGTACTGGCAAATTCATCGCTTTGTGGTCATCATATGGATTGTCGATGCTCACCCTGTAATGATCAGACGATTGTTGTCTATTGTGGACAACTCCAGTTGAAGTAGGGAGATAGGTGCCATCGGCAACAATGACCAAGTTCCCGTCGTCATCCTTCATAGCCAGATGACATTTACAAGGGCCCTACCACAATAAAACAAGCTAAGAAATGGTTAAATCACATACTATGTAATAAATAAAGGAACATATTTGAAAACAATTTTTACTTTAGTAGGAGGTTTTTGAGGAGGAAATGTAGGGGAGTTGGCTTCTTCCCTAGTAACCATCATGTTTTGCGAGGAACCACCGCATATGTAAGCTTCAAATTTCGATTCTAAACGAGCTATGGTAGCCTTTAAGGATTCTATCTCTTTGTTGTTAGAGTTGTTGGTAGCCCTTAGTAACTCTATCTCATTATCTCTATAGTTTTTGCTCTTCCCAAAAGCCAATCGGTGGCCAACTCCGACACCAAATCGGCCAATCCCCTTTACAAAGCCACAATGGTCCTTCTTTCCAAGAGCTTTTACAAGAGCATCTTCGTCAGGCTCAGAATTAGATTTTGCTCCGTCATCTTTCTCCTTTTCCAAGAATTCCAACTGTAAATTAAAATGAAATTTTATTATAGCTATAGGTGCAACTAAATAAATATAAAATGTAGTAAACTAAGATTACTTTGGTTCCAAAAAAGATTAAAATCACTTACAACTTGATTGACTACTCGAGTAGTCTCAACCTTATTTGGGTCAACTTCCCACTTTCCATCCTTCGTACGGCTCTGATGTGCTAGACACCATTGGATCGCACGACTTTGAACCCTTTCACTCACTACACTACTCTCTGCAGTAGAGCTTTCACTGGGAGTTGGAAGTCTCTTCTCTTTTTCCCATTCTGGTCTCCATCTTGAATAGCTCTTCTGCCCTAGTGTGTGGTGATGTAGTTTGTTATTGGAAGACTCTTTCCCTTTTTTACTTTTTTCCTATGTCAAAAAATGATTAACATATGTCACATACGTATTAAATAAAATAACATTAACATGACATTAACATTGATAGCTCCTAAAATTACCTGAAAATTCTTGGAGGCAACATAAGCCTTAAAATTTTCCCATTGCTCCTTAGATATGTAACCTGCATACATATCCCAAGGTTCCTTCTTTTCATTTGGATTACCTTGCTTAGGAATTTTTTTCCTATCAATGAATCGTGCCTTCAATGTAGATCTCAGCTTCCTACAACGAGCACCTAGTGCTTTTTCGAAAAGTTCCTTCCGTCTGCCTTTTGGGTCTTCAATAATGTGGAACAATTTCTACATGATAAGGTTCAACAAAAATCAAAATAATTAAAATTAAAAAAATTAAATAAAATGAATTTGATGACTTTTTTAAAATAAAATATTTATTTTTAAAATTAAAACATGCCTTTGTCTCAGCCCACAAAATATCTTTTAGATCTTGATCTACTTTCTTCCAATTGCGAAGGTTGATGTCAATTCTCAATGCACATTGCCCAAGCTGTCGTCCGTATGCTTGTTCCCATTTACCCACTGGAAAGTTGAGTTCATCAAAATCCAAGACCATGGGTACAGACGATTTCACAGGCTTCGAAGGACCTCTACCAGTCTTGTTTTTGGGTTGTGAATTCGCCTCTTCTAAAGACGTATTATCACTATTAACTTCATTGCCCTCCTGATTCATTGTAATTGCCAAATCCTGAAAGAAAGAGTTGAACACAACAATATTCAACACAAAAAAGTCGTTATACTCTAAAACTTGTTCGCATGTAAAGAAAAAGTCATCATATTATCACCTCTACCTCATTATTTATGCTATCGTCTTCTTCCTCATGATCACTTTCGGGCTCATAATCAACATCAACTTTGTCATGTTTTGCCGCACTTCTTGTTTTTACCAAACTTTTTGATTTTGTCACACCTTTTGATTTTCTCTTTCCTCCTAGCCCCGTCAATCCAGACGCAGTAATGGTTTTCAAACCTAAGGAATCTAGCTTTGCCTTATTCTCAGCAATCCTCAAATCCCTTTTCCTCTCATAATCCTCTGCATCCTTACCCATTTGAATCTAAGAAAATTATAAACATAAACAAAACCACATTAATTAATGATCAATGTAGCAATATAATAAACAATACATAAACAAAAGCATTTACCAATCAAACAAGTGTATTAGAGATGTAGTAATATAATTAGCTAAACATAAATTTAATTGAATTACCATAAAATATGTAATTACCTATTCTTTTAAAACATCAACATAAACTCCTTCCTCGCGATTGTACACTACATCATCAATAAGATCTTCTCCGCCCCGTACAGATTGAACACCAACCGATATAGGAGGGGTGTCGTCAAACTTGTCATAATCATCCTCATCAACCACATCTTCTACTCCAACAATCCCTCTCTTTCCTTGAACGACTACCCACCATTGAGGGTCGATGTTGTCTTTGACATAAAAAATTTGCTTAGTTTGTGATGCCAAAACAAAAGGCTCATTGGTGTCAATGAAGCGACTTGAATCCACAAGAGTCATCCCATGATCGCATTCTTTCTTACCACGTCGATTATCTACCCATTTACATCTGAAAACAGGTACTTTAAAATCAAGATAATCAAGCTCCCATATCACTTCGATTATTCCATAGTAAACTTGTGTCCAATCGACTGGGTTGGTATCTCTCGCAGTAGAAAATTCTCTAGAAGAAGCAATAACCATTACGCCACTATTCTGGTGCACACCCTTTGCATCCTGACGCTTGGTATGGAAGCAATAACCATTGATGTCATAGCCCTCAAAAGCAGTAACAAACGGCCGAGGACCCCTTGACAAAGACTCCACTGTATCAGAGATATTGTTATTAGAATCCTTCAATGCAAGATGCACTTCACGCTGAAACCATTGAGCAAAATGTCGATTGTGCTCTTGCATTATCACGTATGAACCTGCTTTTGGATTCTTGCGAGTCAATTCATTAATATGCCTTATCAAATAAGGGTTGACGTCAGAAACGTGCTGTAAAACACAACGGTGGGCTGTTTTGAACCTTTCATCAGGCGGTTTAATATCCCTACTTCCGATTGTTCCATACCCCTGAAGTCTACCCTCATGACGAGACTTAGGAACTCCAATTTCCTTAGCCTTTTCTAAGAATACAGCACAGAAATTTGAAGCCTCTTCAGCTGTCAACCTAGTTACTATGCTCGCTTCTGGTTTTGCTCGGTTTTTAACTAGACCTTTCAAGAAACCCAAATATCTCTCAATAGGATACATCCACCGAAGAAAAACAGGCCCACACTCTTTAATTTCATCAACAAGGTGTATCATTACGTGAACCATTATGTCAAAAAAGGTTGGCGGAAAATACATCTCAAATTTGCATAAAGTCTGCTTAAGATCATCTTGTAGAGTTTCAAGCTCATCCGGATCAATAACCTTACTGCATATTTTGCTAAAAAATAAACTTAGCTTCAAAATTGGTTCCCTTACATGTTTAGGCAACAAACCTCGAAGTGCAATGGGCAGAAACACTTGCATCATGACATGACAATCGTGGGACTTCATACCACTCAACTTCTTATCGGCCAACGATACAAAGCGCTTAATGTTCGATGAATAACCTGAAGGTACCTTTATCCCATGCAAACACTCGCAGAATTTCTGTTTCTCCTCATTTGATAACGTGTAGCAAGCTCGTGGCAAATATGCTTTGCTTCGATCTTCATTATATTCGGGCCACAAATTGGGTCGAATGCCTTCTTCCTTCATATCTAGTCGTGCTTTAAGGCCATCTTTTGTCCCTGACATGTTTAACAAAGTACCAATGATGGAGTCAAACACATTCTTTTCAATATGCATAACATCAAGACAATGTCTTACAGACAAATGTTTCCAATATGGCAGATCCCAAAGGATAGACTTTTTTTTTCCACAATGGACCCTTTTTAACGGGCCGCTCACGGCCTAGTCCTTTGCCATATTTGTAATTAATATCCTTAATTTTGTCGTACAACTCGAACCCAGACAATGGGCCGCGAGCTATCCTACGTTTAGTTTTGCCATTAAATCGTGCTTTCATCGACCGATAGGGGTGAAATCGATCGAGCCACTTTCTAGTACCCCTGTACACATTCTTTCCCCAGTTTGAGAGATAATCATCATCTGCATCATCATCACATATTGGACATGCTTTTGCACCTTTAACTTTATATCCTGACAAGTCTCCATAAGCAGGAAAATCATTTATGGTACAAAAAATCATTGCACGGAGTGTAAAATTCGTCTTGGTATGTGCATCATACATCGACACTCCTTCATTCCACAGGACCATCAAGTCATCCTTTAAGGGTGCTAAATACACATCTATATCATTTCCAGGCTGCTTAGGACCAGTTATAAGAAGAGGCATCATTATATACTTACGTTTCATACACAACCAAGGAGGCAAGTTGTATATGGTCAACAATACTGGCCATGAACTGTGTTGTGAGCTAAGTGTGCCATGAGGGTTCATCCCATCGGTACTCAAACCTAGCCTAATATTCCTAGGATCTTTGCCAAATACCGGGAAATCCTTATTTATTTTCTCCCACTGCTTGCCATCAGCCGGATGCCTAATTAGACCATCTTTCTTCCTTTCTTTTTCATGCCACACCAAGTTGTTTGCATCCTTCTCAATTGAAAAAAGTCTTTTGAACCTCGGAATAATTGGAAGATACCATAACACCTTTGCCGGAGGCAATATCTTAACACTCGCTCCACCTTCCACCTCCTTGTAGCGTGAGACTCCGCATATGGGACATGTATCCAAATTTGCATACTCTTTTCGATAAAGCACACAATCATTAGGACATGCATCTATCTTGGTGTACTCTAACCCTAAGGGGTTCATCAATTTCTTAGCATAATATGTGGACTTTGGAATGCCATTTCCATCTGGAAACATGTCCTGTAAGGCTTCTAAGAATGCGGTAAAGCTTGTATCGCTCCAGCCAAACATAGCTTTTAGATTAGACAAGGTTAACACAGCTGCAAGTTGGGAATACTTAGTACAACCAGGATATAACGGAGTCTCAGCAGCTTTTGACATGTCCTCAAACATACGAGGTTGATTATTGAGATGATCTTCAATCGCATCCATCATATCATTAATTTGATCCCCCTCAAAGTCTTCATCATTATTATCATCCTCATGGCTCTCATAACCCTCACAAGAATTTCCCCCTATCGTATCTTTATTTTTAACATCATCTCCAAAATCTAACTTTTCACCATGCCAATACCAAATTTCATAATCGGGTCTAAACCCACGTCGATACAAGTGTTCCTCGATTGTATTTATGTCAGTCCACCTCTTTACATTACAGCAATCAAAACAAGGGCAAAATATCCAAGGTTGTTTGTTGATCCGTTGATGCTCTAACGCTACACTACAGAATTCTGTAACCCCCTTTTGAAATGCCCTTTCCGTACGATATCCATACATCCAACTACGATTCATTTTCTAAGAAAGTAACAATAAATTAAATTAACGCTCTAATAATGACTACTATAATTATATACTTCAACATTAAAAAAAAAGTTTCTAGCACAAATAAATTACATTCAAACTTCTATGTCAAAATTGCCAATTCAATTAATATATTATCAAAAGTTTAACATTATTATTAGTTTTATAGAATTTAAAACTATTTTCCATATATGCTACATTTTTAGTGAAATATATGCTACATTTTTTTTTCATAACATTGAATTAAACAAAGATATATTTCAATTCAAGATAAGAAAAAAATGCTTATTATACAAGCCAATTAAACAATGTTCAACAACTAATTAGTGTATGACTATAATTAAATTATCAAATAAATAGGAAATTATTAGATATTAGAAATAAAAACCCAAATTACAAGCCCTAATTTCAACAATGTTGAACAACTAATCAGCAAATAAAAACTCCATTAAATCAAGCAACATGTTCTTATCACAAATTTGAAACCAATTAAACAATAATTAAACCCTAACAATTCAACAACAACAATAACATATACCTTCACTGTCCAGCAAGGAAGGAGGAAAACGGCTTGACCGACGGTGGATAGGGCGGTGGATGGTGCAGTTAACGGCGGTGGCGGCAGCCCTAGCGTGAGGCAGAGCAGATCCACGCAGCAGAGAACTCGTACGTTCGAGCAGCACTTCGTCGCAGGAACTCGAGCAGCAGAGGCGGGGGAACGGCGTTCGGCAGGCGGTGGAGGCGCGGCCTTAAGCAGGCAGTGGAGGGGCAGCGTGCTGGGGTGGTGGTGGTGGTGGAGAAATTGGGTTTTTTTTTTTTGAAAGTAAGGGATATTGGGTTTTGGTTGAATGAAAGTAGTATAATGACTACATCTGTGAAGGAGCCCGTGTTTTTTATAAAAAAAAAACGTGTATTTGTACCGGTTGTATAAAACCGGAACAAATAAACAACTATTTGTTCCGGTTTTATATAAACCGGTACAAATACTTAGTATTTGTACCGGTTTAAATAAAACCGGAACAAATAGTTGTTTATTTGTTCCGGTTTTAAATTAACCGATACAAATAAGTAATTATTTGTACCACTTTTATTAAACCCGATACAAATGAGCATTATTTGTTCCTGTTTTTGTATAACCGGAACAAATAAGGGGTAACAAATAGCAAATTTTCCACTAGTGCTAGGACGGGCCGAATCTCAATTCCATGGCATTGGATTGAATTCACGACATCGCACATCTATTCCAAAATCATTCTTGCGTACCCTTTTACTTTCAAACAATTTGGAATTGAATAATAAATCTATATACTCAAAGTTTGAGCAAGAGTGGTTGTCATGCTAAATTTAGGGTACAAATCGGCTATAATATTTTGTAACTACGACGGGCCGAATCTCAATTCCATGGAATTGGATTGAATTCACGACATCGCACATCTATTCCAAAATCATTCTTGCATACGGCGTACCCTTTTACTTTCAAACAATTTGGAAATGAGATTCTTATCATGATTATCATAATTATCATAATGATAGCATGATCGATCTCTATTGTTACAACTCCTAGAATGGTACTAATGGTGGATTTAATTACAAATTACTTTAGTTGTACTTTTTTATTGTCAAATTCTAACAATATAGATCATGTGTTATGTGCCCAATTATTTACTTTGTGAGTATCAATTTTTTGATTGATAAATTATATTATAATGTGGGGGTGTTTTAGATTTTGAGAATAACAATGAGTTACTTTGGATCCATTGGCGATTCAAAGTTACTTTGGACAATAGTTTTCATATGATTGATTTCTTGATTATATATGGTTAAAAGCATATATAATCTTCTATTTATGCAAAAATATTTAACATCATAAAGTTTAACACTTTTAATACTACAAAAATTTTGGTAGATGTTTGTATGGATAGATTTTGATGAGCATATTAATTTTTGGTGCATAATAGAGTTGTTGTCATGGATTTAATTTGTAACTCTCTTATTTATTGGATCATTAAAAGTATTTCCATCATTAATTATGGAGGCTACAAAGTCGGTAAGTTAAAATTTACATGAGTTTCAGGAGCAATAAATTAGGAAGTTATAACATGAAAAAATTTGGAAGTAAAGTTGGATTATAAGAAATTGTTATAGTCTAATAGTTACAATAATGACAATCGCTTGTAAGAAATGCAATTATGGGGGAAAAGAATGACTAATAAAGAAAGCAATAGTTTTCCTAATTTTAATGATTAGAAACTTTCTCCCTCATATATTAAATAATAGGTTTATGAACTGGTGCTTAGTAGGTCCATATTTGTGAAGACTTTTAGAAGTGAGAGGGTATAGACGTATAGTCACTTATCCTAACCAAATATACCTTATGAGATTAATGGCTTATTTTGATATCTTGATTCTTTAGTCGAATTGAAAGAATAAGAAAATTAATAATGTGTACCTACTATGATGAAAATTTTAAGAAGACAATGATTATGACTTATTATATATGAAAATTAATTAAGCTAACAAAATTTTATAATGGGGTGTAGTATTACTACTTATGTATAGTTGTAATACATTTGTTTGTGATGCACATATAAGGTTGTGTTTTAATTAAGAACTCTTAATGGAACTAAAACCAAAGAGCTTGAGCCATATATATGTTTGAGACGCATTATAGTTATCCATTGCTTGTTCATATGTGCAAGGTTGAATTGGCTTATAGTTAATATTTTATCCATTTATAGCCAAAGATATGGTGGGTGGTCCTAAGAGGACTTGATGCATTCTTTCTCTACATCAAAAGGTTGAGGTAATAGTTTTTAATGAATCTGAGTCCTGAATATGGGTGCTCCTATTAGAAGACTTGATGAATTCACCGAGTAATTTTAGGCATTGAGAAAATTGTTGTTAATGAATCTATTATCAATGTGGGGGTGTTAATGAGAGTCATTTGTTATGTTATGTGAAACTTTATATAAAATGATTGACATATAAAAGGGATTTTGTATTCTCAAAAACCAACCAAAATCTCCGTTGTAGTATGAGTGAGGGCTATCGAACACGGGGAAGGTAAATCGCACTAGTCTACATAGAGAATTGAACAAGCTAAGTTGATGGATTGTCACAAAAACGCTGGACATAACTAAGGGAATAAACTAAGTCTAACTATTAAAACGATCTAGGGATGGGGTTCACCGCTCACAAACAACCATGGAGACGCAATTCAGGACAGATTTAATTCAAAGTAGTCACAATAAATTAGTCATGATTTGTAAATAATTAAACCCACCTAGTAATATATATACGCTCATTAGGATATAAAATGGGATACTAGTGAATTCGGGATTAATAATGATACGACCACAAAAAGAGACCTAGTAGAGACCGCTTACAAGCTGGGCGAGCCTAATGCACAATTAACTCGTAACCTGACCTCGAACCTAGCTATACTCTGGTGCACAATATCATGATCGTTTCGAAAATGTAAACAGTTGTAATAAGATAAGAGTGTTATTTAATTAACTTGGAATAATATAAGCATTTACTTTTGATATGCAGGCTGGGAAAAAACATGAAGATGGCATTTGGGATGACATGTATTTGGTTCATTGCCATAGTTTTTGTGTCATCATTTGCAATACAAGATGCATCACAACTCCAACTTGGTGCCTACCAAACTGTAACTTTTAATATTGAGGATGGTGTGGTAGGCTACAAAACGTTCTTGTCACAGCTACGCCCGAAATTTGAGGGCTCACTAAAGGCTTGTGGTTTACCAGTGACAAGGGATAACCTACCTAAAGGTGGCGAGTATGTCCTTGTAGACCTTAAAAACAATGACACTGAATATCTTACAGTCGCCCTGAAAGTTACCGATTTGTATTTAATTGCTTTTCGTGTTAACAAAAAGCTATCTAATGGGAAGTATCAGGCTAAATTTCTGAATGAGCCAGACAAAGTCTTTGCTAAGGCTAACCTTTTTAAAGACTTGACTACATTACAAGTTGATCTTAAATATGATAGCAACTATGCAAGCATTGAGAAATTTGCTAAGTTACATAGAACACAGATCCCACTGGGAATCAATGAACTAAAAAAAAAGATCAAAACTTTATTTGATGGTAATGAAGAACCCAAAATAGCTACAGAGGAGGCGCGATTTCTCCTTATTGCCATCCAAATGGTGTCTGAGGCTGCGCGTTACAGCTATATCGAAGATAAGGTGGTTAAAACTGGACCTAATTCGTTTAAGCCTGATGAAAAAATGATAACTCTGGAGAAAAACTGGCAAAAGACATCTGATGTTGTTCGTAAAGCAGAGGATGATAAAAAGTGTGATAGTCAACAAGTGAAAGACATCAAGAAGGACACAAAACTTCTTAAGCATAAGCGCAACAAGTTAAGCATAAATGATAATGTATTACTCCATCTGTTCACAAATAAGTGCTTCATTTTAACCAAAAAACTCTCACAATTTTGGTCAAAATTGAGCACTTATTTGTGGACGGAGGGAGTATTTAATGACGAACTTTAGTCTCAACAAATTGTTGCAAAAGTCCATCTTATTGATGATAGTTGTTTTAAAATTTTAATTTAGAGCTTTATAAAATACACTGCAAAAAATGTGTTCAAGAGAGAATAAAAATTGCCCTACTTGATACAAAATTTGTCCTTTTAGGTTATAATGACAATTTTAGTATTGCCCTCATGTTGCCCTTATAACCCCGTTGTATTAAGTTTCACATTCAATTTTAGATGTTTTGCCCTCTTTGATTCAATTCAAAAAGGGCAAACAAAATTGTCTTCATTGAGCATCAATAAAGGTAATAAAATTTTGCTTTCCTTGATTTAAACACTTTATATTTATTGTCAAATAGCGCAAATTTTCAAAAGTCTAAGAGGACAAAATAATCATATTGTCTTCATTGTTAATATCAATGAGCGCAAAAATAATTACCCTTGTAGGCATCGTTAAGTAAAACAATACTCATATTGCCCTCTTTAATCATGATAAGTACTTGCCCTTATTGTGTGAGTTTTTGGTAGTGATACTAAATTTCCTTAAGGGGGGCAACTTCAACAAAAAGCCCAAACCATTATTATTAACTCCAAAATCAAAGTATGATCAAATACAACCTACATCCCAAATTGTATATCAAAAAAGCCACCAAAGTACTATCAAAAGTAAACTAAACAACCTTGCAAATACAAATTTACTAACAACTACATCCTCGCAAACACACATGCACGAGGCCAACGAAACAGAAATCCAGCTACTCGGCATCATCACCTGAAAATGGAGGTCCACCATCAGTGGTGAGTAACTTGACTGTCCCACTTAATCATAGAACTCAAGCACGCAATATAAGATAGAAAATCCATGCAAATAACACATAAGCCATATATACAACATGCATCAAAAATCAACACATCAATGTGTACGTGGCATCCTTCGCAGCGGAGTTACAAATCAACACAATACAAATAACATGTACAACAACAACGACTTATCAAAAATCATCAAAACATGGTTTTCAAAAAATAAAAACAAATACGAGACCAAATAGAAGTACTAGGTGTCTGCAACCGGAACTGCAATACTAGAACCAACCACTTTGTGTCCTTTCCTCCAAAACAATTTACAAAAAACAAAAACTAATTCAAAATCAAATTCAACCAAACAAATCATCCAACAAACCAACCATACCAAACCAAACGAACCAACCAAATCGAAACAAACAAAAGTACTGTTAATCAGTGCCTTTTTGGACCGACTTTCCTAGCTCTTTTATTTTGTTTTCAATGCTTTTTAGGCTTAGTATTAGGTTTTTTTAGCTTAGTTTAGGTTTATGTTGTGTTTTTTTTTCGAATAATGTGTTTTCTTCTTGTTTTTAATAATAATTGAGCATTTTTGTGTTGCTTATGCCTTGCGCTCTTTCATGCAGGTGTTTTGCGTGTTACAGAGCGATTCTCGATTGCTGACAAGAATCGTGAGAGGTCCCGAGAAGCTTTGAGAAGCATGACGCAAAGCCAAGGCCACAAAACAAGGCTTAAATACCCCCCAAAGGACATGGAGATTCTATGATTACCTAGGAAGCCAAGGGAAGCAAAAAGAGCATCGAAGGACCCATGATCCAAGCCAAAGCAAGGAAAAGAATCTAAAACCAGGTGATTCATGGAAGGAAAATCAAGTATGGGCTTTTCAAGATACTTTTTTGTGCAGTCTGCTTAGAGCGTCTGTCCAACAAATTGAAGCGTCCGCTCCAAAACATTAGAGTGTCTGCTCTGAGCTCTGCTTATTCACATGCCAAATGTAGAGAATTTGGAGTGGACGCCCCGTCCCTTCAGCCCAGCAGCACATTCAACACCAAGTTGTGGAGCGGACGCTCCACCGCTGTGGATTGGTTAGAGGGGGTATAAATACCCATTTTTATAAGAATTAAGGGGGGAATTCATTTTTCAGAAAAAATAAACCTAATTAATTTACTTTCTCCTTGCAATGTAGAGAGAAAGTATAATAAAGTAGAGAGAACGTTTCAAAACTCCATTGTTAGTGTTTTCTCTTGTAATTAATCAAGCTTTTGGTATTGTTTTTTATCTTTAATATCCATTTTACTTGTTTTTGCTCATTAGATAGTAGTTATTGTTGATTTTACTTGTTTGCCTTCAATCTTATATTAATCATGTTTAGTGTTTGTTTATTGTTAATCTCCGTTGTTATTTTTTAATTTCAACCTCCATAATTAGTGAGTAGTTTTCTTGCTAGGGTTTATGGGGATGGATTCATGATATGACTTGGGGTTTTCAATGGTTTTATGTGAAGTTATGGGTTTGTTGGTTTTGGTGTCCAAGAGCTTGAAAGTTGATTTTGCCCATTTAAACTTTCTTGTATTGAAATATTGCAATGCTTTGTCTATGAGATGTTTGTTGTATTTCATCTTTGCCCAAATCACTTTAGTTTTACTTTGTCAAGAGATTGGATGGTAGAACTAGGAAAATGTCTTGCACCTATGGTGAGGGTTGTGAAACCATCAAATGACTCCGAGAGGAGCTTTGATGATGAATCGACCCTCCAACTCAATGACTTCGAAAGAAGCTTTGGGTATTGAAGAGAGATAATTTCCCCTCCCTAAGTGTTAATGGACCATTGGATTGATTGAAGTAAGTCCCCCGAGTCTAGTGAATCTGGAACCATAATCCCTAGTGTTTGTTATTTAATGATTTTCTCGTATTTTTAGCTAATTCATTCTTAGTTATTTTACTAATGCTTAGTTAAGGAACCAAATTCCTTCTGATCAAGAAGAGTACTTGAGGATGGACAAGCACTCTTAGTCTGAACTCTAATATCCAGCTCCCCTGATTGAAGCTCTTTGGTTTGGGTTTGAACATCTTCTAGCTTTATTCTCCATCACCATCTTCTGTTTCTTGTCTACCACCTTCTTTCCCTGATGTTAATCCTTACTTGGAGTCTTTTTCTTCAGTTTTTACCTCATTGGAGCCATGCAACAAAACCCCCACACGTGCATCACTCAAAGTATAAAGACTAACATCTTCTCTTGGAATAGGAAGCTCAAGATCTTTACAGCCATCTCTAATATCTATCATTTACGCTAACCCGGAAAAAGACGATGATAGCTCCTTAAAGTGGATCTTCGCATGCTTGGATCGTAGCTGTGCATGACCATCGGCAACCACCATTAAATCCTCATTATCATTTTTACCTTTGGAAGGAAAAGTTGGCAAGGAGACTCTTCCTAAAACCACAAAATCAATAACAACATAGATTAACATTGAAATTATTGTGAACTCATTATTATTAACATGAACTGTCATGCAATTCAAAACAAACCTCTAACACGGGTATCAAGGGAGGAGACGATCCATGTAATGCAGATTCTACCGATGGATCTGAGGCTGCACGCTTCTTCCTTTATTTAAAGGGTTCATTCTCGTTGAGTTCTGCACCCGTTATTCCTACTTCCTTGAAAAAGACGTACTTCTCTTGTCTCATCTCCTGTCTCATCTCTTGCCTCAGCTCTTGTCTCAACTCGACTTTGATTGCATCAATATCTGATGTTCTTTGACCATTAGATGCTGATTTGGATCTTTGTCTCAGGATCAACAGTCACCCATTTGCCGTGTTCATCCTTCTCATGTAATGAGCACCACCAATCCTAGGCACGATCATCATTTTTAGTACTTGGGTAAAGACCCTCTTCAGTTCCTTCCATTGTCTTCTCTTTTCCTCGAAGGTTTTTTGTCCCAAATGTTGGTAAAACATTCTCTTTTTTGCATTCTCCAACGCTTTCTTAGATATTTCCTACAAAATGCAAAATATAAAAAAATAATATTATGCAAAATGTAAGCAAAACAAAAAATGTAATTGAATTGTAAACTAAGATGCTTACAGGTTGTTTATCAGCTTCTCTCCTTGCCTTAAACACATCCCAAATTTCTTTGGTTACGGGATGCCAAATTTCATATGGCATATTTTGGGTGGTTCAACAGAATCTTCTGTTTCATTCCCATCTCTTTCTCCCCGCTTCTTTTTTGCAGTTTTTTTCTTGATAAAATGATCCACCCGCTCATCAACTTACCCTTAAAATCTCGAAATCTCCGAGCAACACTGGAAAAATACATCCCAAATTTCTTTGGTTACGGGATGCCAAATTTCATATGGCATATTTTGGATGGTTCAACAGAATCTTCTGTTTCATTCCCATCTCTTTCTCCCCGCTTCTTTTTTGCAGTTTTTTTCTTGATAAAATGATCCACCCGCTCACCAACTTACCCTTAAAATCTCGAAATCTCCGAGCAACACTGGAAAGAAAGACCTTCTTCTTTGCCTCATTTTCTTCGATGTGAAATAGGTTCTATAACAGAAAAGGAAAAAAAATACGGAGTAGAAAATTAGAAAGAAAATTAGACTGTAATTGATTTAAAACCTATAATTTTTACTTACCATTGTATCCTCCTACATACTTCTCTTCAATCCATCAGGAACCTCAACCCATGTCATCGCAATGTTCAATTTGCGCATGGAAAGACCAACATGTTTCCCGTACATTCTCTGTCACCTACCCCACAGCTAACCACACTTATCATACTCAAGGAACATGGGTTCTTTGACATTAAGACCCTTTGTCGGACCCCTTCCGATCCTTTTGGATTCTTCGGGGCCCTCTTTTTGTGTGCCCTACCAATTTGTTTGGCTTTATCACCAACCTGTTATGTAACTTCTCCAATTCGTTGACCTTACGATAAAATTGATCCATAGCAACTTGTTCGGGCTCCCCTTAATCGAGCTCCTTTCCAGCGTCAAACAAAGGATCATCAGAGTTGAATGAATAACTGCCGCTTCCACTACTATGAGAAAGGAGTCCTCGTTATCACCCATGGTGTAATAGTGCCTGTGAATTTATGGCAGAAAAAAACATGAATAATGCAGGGCTGTTCCTAGATATTATTCGGTCCGGGAAAAATAAAACTTGGGCCCTTAACTCACAAGTAATGGTAGATTTTATGTATTTTTTTATGCACAAACTTCTTATTTACACAATTTTTTTGTAATATAAAGATTATATTGCAAAAAACAAATAATTAATCCAAAACCAAATTATAACCAAAGTTTTGTGCTACTACTTATTTCATATGAATTTTAAAAAAAATAAATAAATAAAAATTTATTCAACAACTATATTACACAACCTCTTACTTTAAAAACTAAACTTTACTACTTAAATCTATACAATTAATAATCAATCATTATATATTTATAAATTTATAAAATATTAGATAATAACTTATTTTCCTCTATTTGTTTCATGAATCACTTTAGCATTTTGACAATTCACATTTTTGTTTTTAACTTGTATAATTGTAAATTTTCAAAAGAAAAAAAATTATATGATTTTTTTATCAATTCATTGATTTTAATTTATATGATTGTAAATTCATATTAATGATGACATCATACTAAACCCATTCTTTAAAAAAAGGAAAAATTGCTAAAAATATTCCCAAGTTTGAGCCATCTTCTCTCATTATTCCCAAGTTTGATTAATTCATGAATAATCCCAAGTTTGAGGGTTATCTTCTCTAATTGATCCGAGTCAGTTGGAAACCTGTTGAACAGGTTAAAAAAATGCAGTGGGCCCACTTTTTTGTTTTAACCTTATTTTAATAATAAAATAAAAAATTATTATAAAAATACTAACTAAATATACATACGGACCATACCCACCAAACCCCATATTCCATCATCAAATGCTAAGCATATCCAACTAATTTCCAATCAACCATCATCCTCGATCTTTATCATCTAATCACCCTTCATCAACAAATCAGCCTTCATCATCTTCACCACAGTCGTCATCTTCATCACAATCATCGACAATCTTCATTATCAAATCAACCTTCACCACAGAATCATCCATCATCATCTTCATCACCATCATTGGCGGCAGCAGGCTTGGTGGTTTCTTGGGGTAGTATTGTTTGTCGACAGTGAGGGTGTTAGATCTGGGGTGTTTTCGGGGTTGGGGGTAAGACGAAATGTTGATGGTTATGGGTTTAGGTGGGTTTCACGGTGAGGCGGTGAGACGGTTTAATGGGTGAGGGCGAGGCGATGGTGGTTTAGATGACGGTCGTGGGGGTTTAATGGTAGAAATGGGGGTGGCTCGTGGGTAGGGTTGGTTGGGAGGTGGCGGTTGTGCGACGGTGCTTGGTGTTCAATTGGGGTTGTACGATAGTGTTGGGGTATGTGCTATGGTATTTTTGGGGTTCAATTGATTGGGCTGATGGTTTGAGTGGTGGTAATCGGGGTTTGTGGTGGTCAGGTAGGGTTTTGGTTTTGGTGAGGGTGGCCGGGGTGTTGGGGCAGTGGGGGATTCCAGTGAGGGTGGTGTTCCGGTGAGGGTAGGTTTGAAGAAGAGAGTGAAATATAATTTAAACAAAATTAATTCTAATTAGTTATAATTAATCCTAATTAAAACAAATCATGTGGGGCCCACCTCATTTTTTACCTATTCAGCAGGTTTCCAGTTGCTTTGGACTAATTAGAGAATATAACCCTCAAACTTGGGATTATTCATGAATTAATCAAACTTGGGAATAATGAGAGAAGATGGCTTAAACTTGGGAATATTTTTAGCAATTTTTCCTTAAAAAAAAAATTGCTTGCATATAATTGCATCCAATGAGATCTTGAAATTTAGGCTTCAAACACATCAATAAAATAGTCCTAGTTTGTGCATCAAATTAAAACCTAAAAAAAATTAGGGCATAATCTACAACAAACGATAAAAGCGCTAAAATTCTAAACAATGAGATTATAAAAACTCATCATAAAGGAATTGAAAAAATTAGGGCAGACATAGAGTAGCAACGAGCAGATAGAGCAGGTATCATACAATTAAAGGGCTAAAATTCTACCTTAATTCGTTCCAAACAGAGCAGCAACAACGAACACCAGCCATGAGCAGAGAGTAGCAAGAGAGAGCAGAGGTGAGGGCGGCAGCAGCAACGGAGGAGGCCAGTGGAATTGGTGGTGGAGATGGAGAAGCCAGGTGCGGCAGAGGAGGAGAGGGAAAAAATTTTGCAATTAGGTTTTAAATTTGTTGGGAGGGGAGATAGCAGTGTGTACGAGTGGGTAGTGGTGGCCACTGGGCCGGGTTGGCCCGGCCCGGTTTTCAGCCCTGATGGGTCAGGCCCGCTAAACCCGACCCATGACCCGGCCCGGTACAAACCGGGTGGGTCATGGGTCGGATTTTTGCAACCCAGCCCGAAACCCAGCCCGTTCGTTTGACCCGGTTAACCCGCTCCAACCCGTGACCCAGCCCGTATTCGGCCCGCAACCCAAGCCCGGCCCGGACCGTGACCCAGGCCCGGCCCGTTCGGCCCACCCGGACTGGTTACTGCATGCATGCTAAGTTGCAGACGTTGCTTGTTGCTTCTCCTCCTCTCCTTTTTTCTGACTTTTGCTGCATGCTTGCATGCATGCTACTAATGCAGACTTTGCAGCAGTAATGCTATGCTAGTATGCTACTATGCTAGTGCTGACTGCTGAGTCTCCTTGACTCCTCCCCTCCTCTGCTTTTTCTGCTGGCCAACGGGCAACACGCAACACAGCCATACACTTCCTCCTTTTTTTTTAAATTTAACATTTTCCCTCCCAATTTTTCCCTATAAATACCCATCCAATTTATCCCAAATTCTTCACAATTAACATCATTCTTCTTCTCTTCTCTTACTCTCTCTACTTCTCAAAGTTCTCATTCTGAATTAATAATTTCTCAATTTCAATACTTAAATTTTAGAAGTTTATACTAAAAAAAAAATCATAAATTACTAGTTTATATTCAAGTTTTAGTAGTTATATTAAAATTTCAGTTCTTATATTTTTAATTAGTTTCTAACTTACAAAAAATGTCTGGAAGGAATAGTGGTGGTAGAATTGGTGGTGGTAGTGGTGGTGGTGGTAGTGGTGGTAGAGATGATGGTAGAGGTGATGTTCCTGTTTTTCCTAATGCTAATGATCAAGTTTACGGTTCATATGAAATAAATACCAATGAAATTGAATCATTAGCTAGGGCATTAGACAGTCAACAAAATTCTCGTCCACCTCGACCCAACCCATATCAATCCCATCAATCATCCTCATCAATGCCACCTCCTCATATTCCGGTGGGCGCCGGAGGTGGAGGGTACGGTCCCGAATTTGAATCGGAGGATAATATGGAAGGTATAAATTCAAATTAATTTTTTTGAAGTTATTATACATTTATGAATCATGACTTTATATAAATAAATTAATTGTTTATGTAAATAATATAATTTTTTTATATTAGTTATATTAATGAGTTTATAAATTCAAATTAATTTTGATTCATACATAGTTACATAGTTACATTAATGAAATTAATAATATAAATTAATTATTTACATTCATGAAATTAATAATATAAATTAATTGTTTACATTCATGAAATTAATAATGTAAATTAATTGTTTATGTAAAACTGGATATATTATGAAAATAAAGTATTAATATTTCATTTTTTTTAATTAAGGAGGAGGTGAACAAGGTGGTCCTAGTAACACTAATACAACATCAACTGGTAAAAGAGAAAGAGGTCATACTTCATGGGTATGGCCTTACTATGACAAAGTAGCAACAAATTATCCCGACAAATATACTGCAATTTGCAAAATTTGTCGAGATGTTACTAAAACAAAAAAACCAAATAGTTACAAGTGGACCAAAAATGATGGAACCGGAACATTGGCCCGTCATTTAAAAAAGGATCACAACTTGGGGCCCGATGGTGCAGAAAGAGATGATTCGAGACAGGCTCAAATCCATGGGTACGCAACGACTACTCCCGGCGCAGGTATGCCTTTTGTTTATAATCGTGATAGAATGATTGATGAATTTTCTAAATATGTTATTCTTGATGAATTGCCGTTTACTCATGGGGAAAGCCCCAATTTCGAACATTTTAACCGGGTTGCTATGCAACCGGCTTTTAGAAGAATTCCTAGAAACACCCTTAAACGTCGCACCGTCAAACTTTATAATTCTTATCGAGCTTATTTGATGGAAATGTTCCGTACCTGTGATGGTCGGGTTAGCATAACTAGTGACTGTTGGACTTCTTTTGTAGGTGAACCTTTTATTTGTGTAACTGTTCATTGGATAGATCATGACTGATTTTTACAAAAAAGGATTATTTGTTTTGAGGCAATGGAGGAAAACCATACGGGTTTTAACATTAAAACCCGTATTGTGAATTGTTTAAAAAAATTTCAGTTGGTTGACAAACTTTTTTCAGTTTCATTTGACAATGCATCGGCTAATACCCGTGCTATTGACTTTTTAAAACAAGACAGTGACGTACCTTTTCTACTTAATGGTAGCCTTTTACACGTTAGATGTTGTGCGCATATATTAAACTTATGTGCGCAAGAAGATATTAAAGACTTATATCCCCTATTAAAACCAATTAGGAGTGTAGTAAAGTGGATTAGAGTCACTCGTAGTATGAGCATGGCATATAAAAGAAAATGTGAGGAAAGAGGACTAAAGAAAAAATGCATAGGTATAGATTGCGTAACCCGATGGAATTCTACTTTTAAGTTATTGGATGATGCGATTAAATATCGTGAAGTTTTAACTGAATTATATAATGAAACTCGTTCGGAGCCTAATGAAATGATTACTAACTACAATTGGTCTATTGCAATGATTATTCGTGATGTACTTGCCGCATTTGAATATGCTACTAACGTTTTTTCTTATGTTTATGAGCCTAATGTACATTTAGTTGTATTAGAAGGAATTAAAATAGTTCACGCCATTCACGAAGGCAGCAAGAACAGTGAACTTCCTGTCGTCTCCGACATCTTGTGGGGAATGAAGGTAAAATGGATGTCCTATTTTGCCGAATTCCCTTATATTTATGGCATTGCAGTTATTCTTTACCCGGGTCTCAAGCTTGAAGGATTGAGAAGCTTGTTGACCTTTTATTACGAAACTCTTGGTACGGATTATGATGTTGATAATTATGTAAATGATTGTAAGATAGTATTAGATAGACTATATGAACATTATGCGGGTATTTATCAACCCGGTCAGTCTTCACAACCAAAGCCGAAAAACAGAGACCCCTTTCTAGCATCTATCCTTCGTAAAGGAAAATCGAAGGTACCATCCACATCATCACCCTCCCGAGATGAAGGTTCAGGTATAGATGATTATTTATCTTTTCAATTCGAAACTAACGAAAATTTTCAGATTATTAAATGGTGGCATTCCCATTCAGTTCAATTTCCTATTCTAGCTAGATTTGCTAAGGATGTCCTAGCAATTCCGGCTTTTACTGTTGCTTCCGAGTCAGCTTTTAGTGCAGGTAAAAGAGTATTGGATGAAAAAAAATCTAGCCTACACCCTGATACCATAGAAATATGTGTTTGCAAAAAAGATTGGGATCAGGCGGAAAAGAGGATACAAGGATTGAAGGAGGACGACCAAGACGAAGAAGACCCGTGGATGTTGATGGATACATCAGAATCCAATGCAGGCCCTAGCGGAAATGACGCAACCTAAGTCAAAAGTCACAACAACGGTCCACGACCACCATTCAGGTACGCAAAAGAACTACGTGGGCTTTGATTCCTGAGGTTTACTTAAGAAACTTAAGGATACGTAGGCATCTTATTTTGAAAAGTAAAATTTAATTCAAAAATTAAATTTTAATAAATTAAAATTTAATTCAAAAATTAAATTTTAATAAATTAAAATTTAATTCAAAAATTAAATTTTAATAAACTAAAATTTAATTCAAAAATTAAATTTTAATAATCAAAGTAAGTCCAAGCCCCCCCCCCCTCCCCCGGGGGAGGGGGGGGTTCATATATTTTTGCCTTATTTTTTACGTAATTATTTTAATTTTTTTAATTATGTAATTATTTTTAATGCATATGTTTTGTAAATTGTAATTAACTAATATCATTTGGATGTTTTTTTCCAGTGTGTTGAAGTGATTTAATTTTATTATTTTTTTATAAAATATATTTGTAAATTGTAATAAATTAATTTGTAATTTATAAATTAAATATTAGTTACGAATTCTAGTTGTGTAATTACGAATTCTAATTGTGTAAGTAATACTTTAACTTTCTAGATTTTACATACATTTTTATAATTGTAATTTGTAATTATAATATAAATTCAATATATATTGCAACTTAATTTTTTGGTCAACACTATGATTTATTAAAGTAAATTTGTTACTTGTTTAATTGTTTTATGTATTATATTCATATATACTTGTAATTAATACTTTAACTTTCTAGCTTTTACATACATTTTTATAATTTTAATTTGTAAATTATAATATAAATTCAATATATATTGCAACTTAATTTATTTAGTCAACACTATGATTTATTAAAGTAAATTTGTTACTTGTTTAATTGTTTTATGTATTATATTGATATAAATACTTGTAAATTGTAATTAATACTCTAACTTTCTAGCTTTTACAACATTTTTATAATTGTAATTTGTAAATTATAATATAAATTCAATATATATTGCAACTTAATTTATTTGGTCAACACTATGATTTATTAAAGTAAATTTGTTACTTGTTTAATTGTTTTAATGTATTATATTCATATTATCATATATACTAATTAGTAATTACTATTACTAATATTACAAATTTACTATAAAAATTCAAAACCATTACAATTTACAAACCCTCCAAATCTTTTCAAATTACCTAAACCCTCCAAACCCCCCCTAAACCCTCTCTAAACCCCCCTAAACCCTCCAAATGCCTAAACCGTAAACTCCCTTAAACTGCGAACCCATGAACCCAGTCCAACCCGTGAACCCGCCCCAACCCGGTGCAACCCGCGAACCCATGAACCCGGTCCAACCCACCAACCCGTCCCAACCTGGCCCAACCCGCGAACCCGTGAACCCGGTTCAACCCGCGAACCCATGAACCCGGCCCAACCCGGCCTGATGCCAGGCCCGGTTCAACCCGGTCGGACTGGTTCATGGGTCACCACTCCATGAGCCCGGCCCGGTTCGGCCCGGCCCGGTAACCCAGCGGGCCGGTTCACAGGTCACTTGTTTCTAGCCCGGCCCGGTTCCCGGCCCGGCCCGTTCGGTGGCCAGCACTACGAGTGGGGTAGTATACAAGTGTTTTAGTTTTTTTTTGTAATGAAAGGATGCTTATACGAGTGGCGGTATTAAATTAGCAGACTTACAATTCCAATGATGCGGTTTTTTAAATAACCGTATTATTTGATATGTATGAAAAGAATTTTTTCTACTAGTTCAATGAAATAGTAATTTATACTCTCGGTATCTTATTTAAAATCTCAAATAATTAACTTTACAGTGTGTTAATTATCACCAGCACCAGAGTTTGAATTAGCATCCACCATTAAATCACAATTTCAACAACTTCACACAAACGCACAATAGCACTTTTAAACTTCAAGACACAAATTGTGCCCACCAACAAGGAAACCTAATTTCAATTCGGAATGGTGTCTGATACCATGTAAAACTAATTGAGAAATCAAGAAGATTGAATAAGTTTATTCATATTTCCAAACTAACTTAGTACATAGAATAACCTAACTTAACTAATGACTACAGTAGAAACTAACTACAGTAGACATTAACTACTCCCTCCGTCCCCTTATTTTTCCAACAATTTGACTTTTTTCACTTATCATTGGGTAACTTTGACTATCTCTAATTTTATACACATAAGAAAAAATATAGTCAAATGAGATCTCGTTTGATTCGACTCGATGTGTAGTTTTTTAATATATAACTTTTATATTTTTTATTATATGTATTTACATATATTTTTATTTAAAGTTGTGTGTTGGGAGATGTGAAAAAACAAATGTTGCAAACAAAAGGGATAGAGGGAGTAAGACTTTGTAAAGTTTCTTTTTAAGCCTATTGCGTACATGCTAATGACTTCATGACGACAAATAGATATGTCAGTTTGGGTTGGAACTCGTTGGGTTAACTGAACTGATCGTGACCTAAACTGAAATAAACTGAACTGAAATTGACCTGTAACCTGAAATTGACCTGAACTAAAGTGACCTGAACTGTTATTGGTCCGTGAATTAATTACCTGAACTGAACTTGAACTGAAAGTAACCTGAACTGAGGATAACATGTCCCAAACCCGAAGATTTATTAAATTGGACTGAACTGAAATCAACCCGTTACATTATTTGACCTGAACTGAAGTGAATTGAAATCTTATTAAACTTGAAATTAACTTCATATCACAATTAACATATTAAGAAACTTTTTGTGTTTAATGATCAATTTTTATCGTAATGGACGCTCCAAAATAACCCGATGTAAACTGATACCAACCTGAAACATACCGTTTCTTATCGTTGAACTGTATTAACTGAACTGTTTTAGACTGAACTTATACTAGCCTAACCGTTAATGACATGAACCTGAACTGAACTGTCACCGAGAAAAAGACAACTTGTTAGGACTTGTTACCGAAATGACTTGAACTGAACCGTTGGGTTAATAACCTGATTTAACCTGAACCGAAATTGAACTGAACCCATTTGGGTCAACCCTAACCTGTACCGTTAACCTGGTTTGATATCCCTAGTTATGCTTTGCTTAACTATAAGAATTGAACTTATATATCAGCTAATAATTAAATGAATATAGTGGCACAACCGTCCACGAATCAAGCCTAATTGTAAAATAATAACATTTCTAGACTTCATAGGTTCTATTAATACGCATTTAAGGTTTGTTTCGGTACGGTATGATTAATATAATTGTATTGGAAGAAAATTTGATAAGGAGTAGATTGGATAATAAAAGGGGTTGCCTTTGATAGATGTTTGATATCCCAGTAGAATAGAAACAAATGAGAAGTTTCGATTCAGAAATGAGATGTAATTTTGTTTTTATTACTTTGACAAGGGTAACAAATGGGAGAATTTTATTACTCTCCGAAAACGGTATTTGTTACTTATAGCTCATACCAAACAATAATAAATGGAAATAATTATTTGATCATCCCTATCTTGTTTCAAAATTATCAATACCAAACACCCCATAAATATGATCTTCAAAAGCTATTTTCGGATAATTAGCAAGAGATCTGAAAAATCCTTCATAAATGATTCCTTGTTAGCCAAGCCACAAAAAAAAATAAAAAAATGAAGTTATCAAATTGCATGCCACCCCTTAAGCTTAACAAAGAGAGAGTCTGACCATACACAAGCTCGATGGGTTTCATTATAAACCAATTGGTAATATAAAGAGTAACTATCAAACTTATATATATTAGTCATAATCTGAGTTAAGCATACGTTTGACCCCTAATGTTTGGTTTTTTTAACCGTTTACCCACTAACGTTTCAAACCTTAACATTCACCCCCTAACATTTAGTTAACTCAACCATGGTTAAATTTTATTGCTTGGCAACTAATTACATCATTTTTTAAAAAAATAATTAATTAATTTGAAGGGTTTTGAACTCTTATGTTCCAATTAGGCGTTCATCTTTCCCCTTCACTTTCATCACTCTGTTTCTTGCCATTCCAAGAACCCAGACAACGTTGTTACTTCATTTTTTTCAAGGCTTCAATTGAGAAATGGAAGGTATTGAACTATTTTTTTTAGTTTTGGGATGATAACAAAAAAATTACATTAGTTTTTGTTTCCGATAATGTTTCCTTGGTATTACTGTTCTTATTATGACCAAGTCACAATTTTTCCCATTTGGGTCTATCAAGCCATGGTGCAGTCACATTTTTTTTATTTGCGTAAATTACATTTGATTTTGAAATTGAAAAAAATGAAGTTTTTGAGATGTAAAACAAATTACAAACGTAACTATATTTATTAATGGTAGTTATCAAGCATTCATAATTAATCATGGTTAGCAAAAGCAAACGTTAGGGGGTGAATGTTAAGGTTTGGAATGTTAGTGGGTCGGTAAACGGTTAAAAAACCCAAACGTTAGGGACCAAACGTATGCTTAACTCGTGCAAATTCAATCTATCCAAATGTTACATTACAAACTAAAGAATAGTCAAATGATTATTCTTAAATAAGCCTTTAGTTTTTGGTTGTGTTTTAGTCAATATATTTCATTTGATGTACAGATGTATATGAGTTGACATGCATCCGGCCTATTTGACTAAAATAGTAAAATAAACTCAATCCGTAAAAAGTTTAATTGAGGGATAGGGATTCAATGCTGACATGAAAAAACGTGCAGCCAACAAACTTAAGAATTTTGGTTTTCATTAATTTATTTATTTATTTATTTTTCTATATTTACATGCACTCAAGTCTAATCTATAAAATTTGAAACAGTCTTGAGCATTAGTATTTTATGTTTCACAACTCACTAAACAGGACCTAGGATTTAGAAGCTCGTTTACATTAGCTGAATAGAGATGAACTGAACTGAACTGAATAGAAGTGTATTAATGAACTGAACTGAATTGAGATTAACTGAACTGAATATAATCTGAAGTAAACAAGCCCTTAGTTACTTTAACTGTTTCCATCTTGTCTACAGCTCGCAGTCCTACGCTATGATACGCTGCATCACGATGTCCTCTGATCTACTACATAAAGTGGGCACCTGCCGTGCTTGGATAATCCACATGACTTGTGTCACAGCATGCCATACCTGTAACGGGTTAAGAAAAAATTATGCCAGCCATGACAAATTCGTGTCAAGGTATAAAATATGAGACACATGCACAGCTCAACCAACATTTTGTGCTAGGCCGGCATGTGCCGTGCTACTGTGCCTTATGCAAATTTTACACTCCATCTGTCCGAAATTACTTATTACAATTTCCTTATTTGGATGTTCCAAAATACTTGCTACCTTTTCTTTTATAGTCTATGGGCCCCACATATATTTTACATTTTTATCCTCTTTTTTGTCATTTTTATTCTCTTTAAGACATCTTTTTCTTCTAATTACCTTTATCAATAATGGACCCCACATGAAGATTATTGGTTTGCATTAAAAAGTATGCGAAAATGAAATGTATCAACTAAAATGGAACACAGGGAGTATACAATATATATTATGAAATTTTAACCAAAATTAGCGTGTCAACTTGTATGACGGCTCATAGTACTCATGACGTGTTTGTACCAAGCTTTTAAAATGTTGCCCATGCAAGAACCATATGTCATGGGCCATGGTCCATCACGCATGCCTTTGTGCCGTGTCGTGCTCATAGCGGGCTCATGCTAGGCCGGACCCAAATCATGTGGTGTAAAGTCAGCATTCGTGCCGACCCAACACATGCCCCGCTCTAAATGAGTAAATGTACACAAAATGATTAGAATAGTATCAGTGAAATTAAAGGCGATCGCGGAGTCACTGAATGAAGTCCTCCATTTCTTTCGGAGATGCTGACCAGCAACCAGTTTTCTAGGGCCTAGTTCGCGCATAGTTTTTTCCCAGATCGAGATAGTTGAATGATTTGCCCTCACAAAGGTGATTTAAGTGCAACGAAATGCCTTAAAGTGGAATAAATAAATAAATGAAATCAGTAAAAATATGAACATTAAGTGGGTATATAACATTGTATGTATACATGAAGTATAGGCATAGACTTACAGCTCCGTTAACCCCATACCTATTTGATTTACAATTATGTCAGGGAAAAAAAGAGTTAAATCTATGTTTCTTCAACAATTTGCTGGAGCTCAAACTATACAAGTCCCGGTCAGTAATGTCATTAATATGGAGGATAATCCCAGTAGATTTCTGCTTCTAGCTCTCACATGTTCTTGAATTGAGCTCCTAAGGACACCACCAGATACTCGATCAGATACCAAAATTTATGGAGAAACCTTTTTTCCAGCCATTTTCATACTTTAGAACTCAGACACCAATATCATAATCTTCTTTCTTTCTTTATCTGCGCGCTGCACGCGCTTTCCTAACAGCGTGCTGGATTTGCTTCTCATGGTTTTTTACAATATCTTCAAGATTTCCCCCAGGAGGTACCAAAGGTCCAGAGAAATGGAGCCTATTCTTCTTCGGCAAGTAACCCTTTTACCATAAACGAAAAACAGTAGTTTAACAAAAAAAGAAGTAAAATAACCTAAACTAAATTGCGAAAAGCATGGAGTGCTAAAGATAAGGTGATTGTTTTAGTACCATTTCTCTTGTGAGACCGTCTGACATAACTTTAAAGTAAGAAATTGTAGCTTTTTACTATAAATATTTGACGTTTTACGTAACTAGTTCATCTATATACTCCCTCCGTCACGAATTATAATTATTCAATTGTTGGCAATAATACGTGACGGAGGGAGTATAAAAAGTTATGGTGACAGTGGCAAGCGGTTTAACAGGAGACTTGTTGTTTTGGAGGATACTTACATTGTCCTTGCTGGAGGTCCAGTCATCTATTCTGCAAGACAAGTCAATCATGGCATTTTTCTGAAACCCTGATTCAGATCCACTTTTGGAAGCGTTATTAGTCTTTCCAAGGCCATGGTGAGCATCATTATCATCCTTGGCTTTTTTATTCCATAAAGATCCTGCAGCACTTGGATGAACCATTGAGCTACTGTCCATGTTTCGCCTTTGTGCGTCAACTGTGTAGGATTTCATACCATTTCCTTGAGCATGGTAAGTACTCGCACTGTTTTGTCCCTGTTTTGTTATTTTATTTTTTACATAAAGTCAGGCAGCAGAATATAGATTTAAACAGCTTCAATTGACAGATTTGAGTACGGAGCAGTACAGTTTTAGAGTCATCTCCATTAACATCGTACTCTGTGGTTCGCTTGGTGTCACCTGGTCCTCTCCTAACAGATTCTGGTCCTCGTCCTTTTGTAGTCTTCGTCTTTCGCCTGAATTTATGATACGTGAATTTATACATGACTTCATTTATTATCTTTTATATAAATACGATGTGAGATCACTAAATTAGTACTGTAATACTTTTGAACAGGTAATTAAACTTATAGTACAGAGTAAGATAAGTTTAATTAGGCATTGCAATTGAAAGATTGCGTGATGTGCATTGCAAATTGCAAGACTAAGTTTAAGACTATAAAATGCCACCAATAAATGGCAAAGGCTCTCATTGCCAGATGGCTGGGCCATTTGTTAAGCCTGCATTAGAGGATTAGAAGGCGCAATGAACGCCTACCACACCTACTATCGAAGGTTTCTCTTTAAATGATAGCCAGGCTTGTACATAACTGATTTGAGGTGGCTTTGTAACAGGGATACCATAGTCAGGCTAATAAATGAGTAGAATTTCAATTTTCACACTTGATTGATTGTCACTGTTGCCTGATGTTCATGGAAACAGCAACTCAAATACCTGCTATGCTCCAATGTAAATTCATTTCACTATATGGGTCCAACCCAAGTGTTGGTAAAATGTGTTTTATTTTGATCTTTGTTAATGGGCCAATTTTATTAGCATTTTACTTATGGTGGTTAAGCCTTAATTGGGCTTATTTTATGACTTGAAAAATAAGTCTTTTGGTGTGTTATTAAGCTGATTTACATCAGGATTGGAAGAGACAAAAACAAATACAATAGGATATAGAAGACAGGATAGTTTCCAATTTTCACTTTTCTCAGGGCAGCCTTCACTAATTTGGCCGTTGCCAGAAATTGCACTGTTGGATCGTCCTCAAATTTGGCAGCTTGTTGGTGACATCTAGGGGTTCATTTAATCATTTTGGACGGTTGAATCGTCGGTTTGAGCTCTAGTTTGGTCGCAGTAGTCTCTGGACAGACCTGCTGTTTTTGGGTGATTTCTACACCTTTTGCTCTCTAGTTTATCTCTTATTGTTCTTGGTGATTGTTGGTGGTTGTATGAACCCATTTGTAGACTGATTTGGGTTCTTTTTCCCCCAATTATCAATAAGAGAAGATGAAAGATGGACTCCTCAAGAGGTCCCATGGTTTTTATCTTTCACATCGAAGGGGTTTTCCACGTATAATTCGTGTATGTTGTTTGCACTTTTATTCCGCTTATTATTGCTATTTTTCTACTGCAATATTGTTGTCCATAATTTGATTTTCCTTGGTTGATTGATATTGAAGATAATTTGGATGGATTAGTTTGGATATTTGGTTGGTTGTCTTGAGTTTGTGATTTTATGAGTGTCGTAGTAACCTCTACCGATCCCTACAATTCTATTGTTGTAAAAGGGATTATAGATAACGGAACATAGGCCGGCATACTAGGTCGTAATCTGAAGAAAAGAATTGATATGAGCTTATTAGCTGCTACTACTAATTATTACTGTAATTTGTGTTGTACACAACTGTTCCAGCAGTTTAACACTTTTCAGAAGTGCAACTGTAGGTCTGTTATATATATTTTGCTTGAAATTTCACTAATAATCAATAGACTAAATTACTGCTTAACATGTTGAAAAAAGATATATCAAACAAAATTCCCTCAACAAACATAAACCCACCCACCAAACGACAAGAAAAAAAATAAAAATAAAAAGAAAAGAAAACCACACTGGTTTATAACAGAGAATACATACCTTCTGGTATCCTCAACTCGGAATTTTATGTCGAATTCCTTAGTTGGAGGAAATTTTGGCAAGTTTGACGGATCACACGGAAGTGGCTGTGTTGTGAAGAACTGAGCAGGAATAAAAAAGTGTTAACAACTTACATGGAAATACATAACATGCCAATAAATGAGTCCAAATCAATGTTCAATTTCATGCCTTGGTCTAAAACAGGTCTGTCTAGGCAATATACAGATGAGGCCCCTAAGTTTTCATTGCTCTATCACATTATAACTTTGCATTACATCAGTTATTACCATATTATCAAATCATTCAATTGCAGATATGTGGTACTTTTGAGTAATAAAACCAGTGCTTCTCTTTGCAGGAATTTTTTTCTTCCTCACATTCATAGCCTCATAGATAATTTTTTTTTCTTTTAAGACCTTAAATAGAAAGAGAATTCTATATATTGTTTAAAAAATGTTAACTCAGCAAATTAAGAGCATAATATGAAATCCGTAATGCAATCAGAATGGTATTCCTTCTTGATGATTATGAAGGGAAACAAACAAACAAAAAAAGGACATTGTTAGTTACCTCGCTTTTTAATGTACTTGAAGCAGTCCCTCTTTTCTCTGGTTCAATTGAGAGAAGGGCATCAACTAGAGCCAATGCAGTGGTTGGAAATTCTTTAAATGCCTCCATGAGACGACGCTTGTAAGGTTGTGAGGGTTTGAAACTAGTTGCATGTGGAAATTTTGTTTTTTTCCAGTACGATTCAGATGGTGAACCACAAAGCTTGAAAATCTTGTGCATTTGTTCTACCTACAGTTGTTCACAGCTGATGCATAAACTTTTGATGAATGCATTTGGAAGCATAATGTAATAATATCGATTTCTAAATACTGACAAGAACCAAGGTACACCAACACGGTGTTCATAAAAATTCCGATAATGCAGTTAAATTACTAGGTAGAATTTGATTTCTTTTTTTAAAGGGCAATTTATTTGAAGCAGCATTTTGTAGTCCATTGAATTAATTTCTAGCAGAAGTTTCTTAATTCTTGAATTTCTAATCCAATACCTATTTTACAGAATAAAAGATCAAGGGCAGTTGTTCCAGTGTAAGATGAATCATCTTAAGACAGGAAAGACTTCATGCTACAAGTAATGCAGAAGAAAAACATTTCATTGGAATAGGATGGCTTTGATTTTGTTAGTGTGTACACTAGTCTTGTTCCAGAATTTATGATCCCGAGAGTTCGTTAAACCCAAAGTGTGAAACAACTTGAGGATTCACTTTAGATTACCTCCGTCCTTCCAGGCATGATTGGCTTCCCAGCAAATAATTCTGCTACTATGCAACCCACACTCCACATATCAACAGCAATGCCATAGTCAGTAGAACCAAGCAAAAGTTCAGGCGCCCTATACCACAAAGTTACAACACGACTTGTTAATGGCTGCTTTTGCTCAGGTGTAAAGAACGTCGCCAGACCAAAATCTCCAATTTTGAGCACACCATCATTGTTGATTAGAAGGTTGGAACCTTTAATGTCCCGATGAAGAATTCCACGACTATGACAATGCACAAGCCCAGAGAGTAGTTGTTGCATGAAGCATTTGATCTAAAAATGTCATCAAGGGAAGAGAATGAAAAAAGGATTTACCAATGAAGAAATTAACATTTCTGTAGGTATTTAAAGTATCATTGTCATGATTAAGGAGATAGGTGATTAGATGGTACCTGTGGTTCTGTGAATTTATTACCCGGCTTTGCTGAAAGACCGGCTAGATCATGCTCCATGTACTCGAATACAAGGTACAAGCTTCCTGACACCCTTGATGTGACTAGACCCTCAAGCTTCATGACATTTGGATGGTCTAGCTTACGTAATACATGAATTTCTCTAGCCATGAAGCGAACGCTTTCTGGGTCCATATTGACAAACCTCACTTTCTTCATTGCAACAAGTTTCCCAGTTTCAAGATCACGAGCCTTATACACACTGCTATATGTTCCTTGTCCAATCTGTGCATAAGTAAGTAGCCAATGAATAATAAATAAAAAATTTAAACAGTCAAAACTTGGCTATTTTAGTATAGGCACTTTCATATTGAAAACATTCAATCATAAACTTGCTAAACCTTTCAAACATGAAAATCAGACCAAACAAATATCAGATTAACTGCTTTCTCAAACATTACAATGCAGAATAGCTAATGGAAGGTGACTAAAGTAATCAAAGATTCGACACCAAGGACTCCGGATCGGGAGGAAGTTATATTGTCATCACTGGTATCAATTTAAGAATTATGGGAAACATACTTTCATGTATTGTTATTTTGTAAAAGCAATTGGAGTCAAAGAGTTTCAACAATCAAAAAAAAAAAAAAGAATGCCAGAAAATACAGCTAAACAAGAAATTAGCACACAAAAACATAAAGAAGCAACTGACTTTGTCCAACTTCTCAAATGAATCCGCCCTTCGAGGGAGCCAACCTTGGATTGCATCTCCGGCTACAGAACTCAACCAGGACGGCCACCCTGCAACAACCTGCTCGGCATGAGCGCCTAGTGGGATACTAATAATACTAGTCATTGGCTTTTGACCTCCTCCATTAACACCTAAATCCACAGTAGCCCTTCTATGATGATGAGTCCCTCTTGACGACGCTCTTTCAACAACAATTGGCATAACTTTCTCCACTTGATGATCATCCCCATTTTTGTTAGAAAGAGAACTCGAATATCCATAGACAAGAGAGCCTGCTGAATTGACCTTCGAGGGTGCTCCGCTAGACCCACTAAATGAAGTAGAATTATTGGTTCCAGATGGTGCTCTTGATGGGGCCCTGCTCGAATTGACCATCGAGATTGCTCGGCTAGACCCATTAAATGAACCTGAATTATTGGTTCCAGATGGTGCTCTTGATGGCCCCCTTGACCCATCACCTAAACCATTAACCTCTCCCTTTTTTGGAGGAAGCAATTGAAGTTGAGACTTATTCACTTCTGTTTGATCATCACTTTTTGACCCAGATTGAGTTGAACAAATGCAGCCCATAATAACAATGATTTCACCTTTCTAACCCACCTTTCTTCAAACAGCTTATGTGCACAAAATAATAACTATGTTCCCAACTTTTCTTATTATACTTTGGCATTAAACACCAAACTAGACCACCCTCCAATGCCCTTTATCCTAATTTGAATATGCCTTTAATTTGGTCAACACATCAAACTATAACAATACATCAAACTTATAACAACAGCAGAACACAACTAACAACCAAAGATACCCAAAACCCCACCAAAAAAATTGAGTGACTAAATGAATGAAATTAAGAAATTAAAGTCAAATGCAATGAATCCAAATGATGGAAAAAGCTACAAAGATCAATGAAATCATCAAAGAAAACTATTTGGAAAAAATAAATACAATGAAATCAAAATTAACTGGAGAATTGAAGATTACAAGTCTTAAGATATGATCAGAAAAATCAAAATACAGCAATGCCAAAGTCTGGCAAATAAGGGTATGTGGGGATGCTGTTAGAAAAGTTTGACTAGTATTATTCTGAATAAGATTTGGTACAACAATTTAAATTAATGAATGAATGGTTTTTTTTTTTTTTTTGCGATTAATAATAATTTAATGGAAGAAATCAAATGAAAGACTAAAATATAAGGAAGCACGAAAAGGGTAAAAACAAATCAAAATGAGAAGAGATTGATTGAAAGTTTGATACTCTGTAATGTAATGCGCTCCATACAGAAAGCATTCATCTTGGTTTGAATATTTAAGCGGTTTAATCTTCGAAATGCATGCATTTTTCAAACCTTTGTCTTGCCGGCATCCCTCCGTCATACTGAAGAGTGGGTCACTCATTCTCCTTCTTTTTTTTTTTTTTTTTTTTATTAAGAAAAAAAAAGTTATTTTCCATTGAAATGCACTGAAACTGAATTTAAAAAATTTAAGAAAACATCCATATAAATAATCTTAATTATTGGACGTCTTTCAATATTAATGCCAACTATTAGTTATTACAGTATAATCCAAACTTTGGGGTTATTTTATGATATTAATCCATTGACTTAATTAACCTATTGTATTCGGTCATCAATTCATAAAGTATTAGTTATCTTTCCTCTTTCTTAAAATCGGAGCCGGTCAAAAGTTAGTATGGACTAATATCATAATATTACCTCATAGTTTGGATTATAGTGTAATAACATATAGTTGGGATTAATATTGAAAGACCTCCAATAGTTAGGATTATTCATATGAATTTTTCCTCATAAAAAATTTAAAACTACTGTAATATTTTCTCAAAAAGCAAAAAAAAACAAAAAAAAAATTGTCTGGTCAATGCTCATTCTCGAATTCTCGGTTATAAATTTATAATTAGGTAAATTTTACAACAAATAATATTTTAAGTTCCTAAATCTAATCTATCTATCTATCTATCAATCTATATATATATATATCTAAAACTCTTATCACTAAAAAATCCCCCCTTCCCTCCCATTTTCCACATTTCCCTTCTCTCCCCTTCCTTAATCTACTTCTCTTTATTTAATACCATAATTAATAACATAAATTTAATACCTTAACAAATTAATAAATATTTTTTTTTAAACAAAAAAAAACTCATACCACTATTTCACTCATAATATCACATTTCTACTTATCTATTTAATACCATAATTAATACTTCCTCAAAAAAAAAAAAAAAAACCATAATTTAATACTATAAAATTTTATCTTTTACTTTATTACCTTAACTAATTTTTTTTTTTGGACTACTTACTCTTTAAACATAACCACTTTAAAATTGTTTGATTAATCTTTTTTTTTCTTTATTGTAAATTAACATGTTCTTCATTTTGTTAATTTTATTATAATTTTTATTAAAGTCGTGCATCACACGGGGCTAACCTAGTCAAGTAATATGTGGATGTCATTAGAAATTTTCCCTCCAAAACTAATGACACTACTTTTCTTCTTCTAATTTTAATTCCTCTCAAATTTCAAGATTAATTAATAAATTTTTACTCATCAATTTAATGAAAATGTGAATACATTTTCTCCATAAAAGTAACGAATAACATTTTTTATAAGAACAAATTAAATTAATTGTGCAGCATACGGGAGTGACAGGACTAATCTAGTGTACTAATCAACAATCATTCTAAACCAACTTGTTTACCAAGTCGATCATATTTGTCGAATCCAAAAATTACATCATCACAACACCTTCGAAGCAAATAAGAGCACTCCCAACAGTGAGTGATTTATTTCCTCACCAACCTACCTCTCTACCGTCTTTTTTACTCCTCTATAACCCAATTTTGTGGGCTATTTTTTTTAAACAAATGCAATACCAATATTGAGCAAAAAAATAATAATAATAACCTTATTCCTCTCTTTCCTACTATCTATTATACCCCACCAATCTTCTCTTTCCTATTTATTTACTTCTGAATAATTTATTTGTTATCATATTAATATTTAATTTATGTAATTCGGAGATGTATTTCCTTTTGCGTATTTTACCAGTATACGAATTTTTTTACGTTTTTGTATGTAGTATTTTTTTGAATTTATGATCAATGTTGAACTTTATAAATAAAACATCTATAATAATGTTCTAAATATTGTTTGATCACTTTAGGATCAATGTTGCTCAAGTTAAATGAATCCATTTACTTGATAATTATTAGAAGCACAATCTAAATGTAAAAAAAAAAAAAAAATCAATGAATACAAAGAAGTAAAAAAGCTCCACTTGTCATGTGCAGATTGGAGCCAAGTTAGTAGGCCCAAATTAGAAGCAATAACGTTGCTGGCCTTATCGCCCTTATGTAGCTTTTCCTGTGAACATAAGCTTTTTAGTGCCAAATTGTGAGCCCACTACATTCTGGTCACTCACGCAATAGAATGGAGAGTGATTTTGGCACTCCTCGTTGTTACTATTTATGTGAGAGGGGAGGAGTACCAAAATCAAATTGAGGAATGTCAAAATCATTTTCCTGAGGCGACCTATATTTTTCTATTTACTTGCTGATGGGAGTAGTTAACCAATTTAGAATTTTGCTTTTTTTTTTTTTACATGGGCTAAGTATCACTTCACTAACAGCATTGATCTACTCCCTCTGTCCCTTTTTCTTTTGCAACAATTTTCTTTTTAAGATGTCCCAAAATGTTTGCTACAATTTTAAAATAAGTAATATGGTCCACATGTGGTCCTCAAACTCTCCTTTAATTTATTTTACCTTACCCCACATACCCCACCACTCTACACACTAACATACAAATTTTCATACCAACTCAATACTAAACTCTTATAAAAGTTACAATTGTACCGTGTTGCAAACAAAGAGGGACGGAGGGAGTAAGTGGTACTCGATGACCAAGTTGAAGGAGCTTAAAACCATAAAATCCTTCTATTCGAGTAATGGACCTTTCTTGGTGGAGTAAGGCTTTTACGCGGTCGAGTAAGCCCTGTACTCGGTCGAGCTGATGAAGCCTCTACATGTCAAAACTTTCTAACTTTGATAGAGTATATAACATATTCCTGGGCCACAACTATCAGCTTAAACTTTTGGTTGAGATGGTCCTTTAACATGGTATCAATAGCTAACGTGACGCAGAGGTCACGAGTTCGAATCTCTCCTCCCTCTCCCTTCTAAGTGGAATTAATTCACGCCAGGTATGGTGGGGCTTGTAATATAAAAAGACTCTCTACGTTACTCGATTAAGCCCGGCCATCGGGCTTTGTATTTAATATAAAAAGACTCTCTACGTTTTGAAACTCTTTTGCACTCTTGTAATGTTGAATACTCCTTCCTTCCTCCATTAATAAAGTTTAAGTTATTTTTTCTTTTGGTAATCTCTTGCTTTATTTACTTTCTTCTAATGTTTGCTGATCAGCTTTTAGACTTTTTTTTCCGGTTTCTTTTCGCTTGTTTTTAGGCCTTTTAGACTTATTTTCCGATATCTTTTCACTTGTTTTTAGGCCTTCTAGACTTATTTCATTGGCTTTTGGTATTTTAGCATAGACTTGTCTTATTTCTTGTTTTCATTAAATAATGTTATGTTCTAGTTAGTTGTTTTCTCGAATAATTGGGGTAGAATTGAATGCATTTCAAGTGCTTTTGCACAAAGGTCATTAAAAAAAGTTAACGTTTTATATATAATTCATTTTCAGGCGATTCAAATTGAAAAAGATTCCTTGTTCAGACAACTTCGATTGGATATAATATACGCCCAATTTCGCTGAGAAACGAAGTAGATATGAGTATTTTAAGACCAAGTGCGCAACCATTATTGCGTTTTCACCTTTCCGAGCCACTTTGGCTCGACAAAGCCAATGCCTTGCTCGACCGAGCCCAAGTTGCCTCTAAAGCTCACTTTTTAAAAAATAATTTTAACTCGGTCGAGTCACCCCTGCTCGGTCGAGCCAAAGTTTCCTCTAAAGCTCTTTTTCTTGGAAATAATTTTAGCTCGGTCGAGTTACCTACCCCTACTTGGTCGAGCCAAAGTTTCCTTTAAACCTCTTTTTTTGGAAATAATTTTAGCTCAGTCGAGTCACCCCTACTCAACTGAGCTAATTTTTATGTGAAGTGTATGAAACACGTTTTTCTTCCTATTTTTCTTTTGTTTAGCCAGAATAATAGGAGGGAAAAGGGGATTAGAACCTCATTAAGCCTTTATTACATTAGATTACATTTTCTGTCTTTACTTTTTAGCCCTCTCTTTTCCCTTTTTGTTCTCCATTGTTGAACAATTTTCCTACCTCCATTAATGAAGTTTTAGCTCTTTATTTTGGTAATCTCTTGCATTATTTACTTTTCCTTTATGCATTTTAACTTTAATCTTTCATTTATGCTTAAGTTGGTAGCCAAGATTTAATTTTGCAATCCATTCTTAGGTTTCATTTGTCTTTTTCTCTAAGTTCTCTTGCTAGATCTAGTGTTATTAACGTATTTTTTTTTCCTGGATTTTGCTTTGATCATGTTTTCTCTTAGTGAGTAGTCTCTTTCTCACTAAGGTTGAGTGAAGCCCAACCATCCTTACTTATGCTTATGCATGGATTTTATTGTTAATGTTGATGACTTTGAAGATTTATGCTTATTAGTTTGGTCAACATCTTGAATTCATATAAACGTCTCGAAATATAGCTTTTTATGTGAATTGGGGGTTTACAACCTTCTAACCAAAGTTTGTGAAGTTATGATTGAATTAATTTCATCAACTCCTTATGTTTTTTATATTAGCGTATAAAGTTCATATGCATAAGTATAGATTGGTTGTGGGGGATCCTAACCTTAGTGATTTTTCTCCATTTGATTAATTTCCCGATTAGCCATTAGTTATTGTTATTGTTGAAAAAATAAATTAAATAAATAAAAAAGTATCTCCCATGGCTTTTTTCTTCGAGCTAGCTTAGTCACATTGTGTCGTCTCGGTGATTTCCACCAGTCCTCGTGGATTTTATCCTTTGCTTATCTTATGCTCATGTAGGGTTTAGCTAGGCTTTCTTGATTTTTGAGAGTTTTATCTAACGACGTAAAATTTCCATTATCACGTACTTGCTTAGCTTAATCCTCCATTAATGTTTATGTTTTTAGCTTAGCTTTACTTTTGCAATCTACTTTTAGGCTTTGTTGTTTTTCTTTAATTTCTCATTTAATCTAGTGTTTTTAGTATTGTTTATTGGTTGATCTTTACTTTGAATCTTTGATCAAGCTTGTACTTAGTGATTAGTCTTTATCCATTCACCCAACCATTTTGCTCGTGCTTTATGGAAATTATTGCTAGCATTGATGTTCTTGAGGTTTGATGTTGAGATCTTAACTTTTAGTTAAGGCTTGATTTGATTTTGTCATTTTTATTGTTTGATCATTCCTAAAATTTATTTAAACACCTTGAAATTTAGATTTAATGTAAATTGTGGCTCCATAACCTTCTAAACAATGTTTATCGATTGTTGATTTGATTACCTTCATAAACCTCTAGATTTTTCGGTGTTGGTATATAAAATCCATGTTCATGAGTATAACTTGGTCGTGGTGGATCCTGACCTTGATGTATTTCTCCTCTTGAATTTTCCAAAGTATTTATTTGTTTTCCTTTTAATTTTCGCGCGTGAAAGAAAAAGGCAAAAAAAATATATATTATTCAATTGATGTTAGTTAATTATTTTTCGAATTAGCTTAGTCACATTGTGTTTTCTCAGTGATTACCACCTATCTCTAGAGGATTTGACCCTTGCATATCCTATATTCTTTTTTAGGATTTGCTTGGTTTGATTTTGGAATGACCTTATTGTCCCTAGGAGCATGCAAATAATAAGTCCTAAATTTTTTAAATGATTATCGCAAGACATGGATAAAGCTTAAAATATGAATAAAGCTTAAAATGTGAAATAGGTTGAGTGGTTCGAAGATGGGAACAAGAACGCCGAAAAATAAGAGAAAAATTATCAAACTCACTATATTTCTCTCTAGAATGACCTTATTGTCCCTATAATCATGCAAATAAATTTTAAAATTGTTAAATGAATGTTGTAGGATGTGATTACAACAAGAATTATGAAATAGGTTGAATAGTGCAAAGATGGGAATGCAAACCCCAAAAATAGTCGAAAAATTACCAAACTTGTTAGATTTCATTCCAGAATGACTTTATTGTCCTTAGAATCATGCAAATAAGTCCTAAAGGTTTAGATGGTTATTATAGGATATAAATAAAGCTTAAAAATGTGTAATAGGCTGAGTGATTCAAAGATGGGAACAAGAACGCTCCAAAATAGCAGAAAAATAGTCAATAGATCCCGTTTCGGAATGACCTTATTGTCTATAGAATCATGCAAATAAGATATAAATGCTTAAATGAATGATATAGGACATTATTACAACTTTAAAATGTGAAATAGGTTGAATGGGACGAAGATGGGAATGAAAACCCCAAAAATAATCTTTTTTTGCCTAATTCATGCAAATAAGTAATAAAATGCTTGAATGAATGCTATATTACATAAACAAAGGTTAAAACCATGAAATAGGTTGGGTGATTCAAAGATGGAACCATTTTCTATATAGCAATTCATGTCGTGTTAATATACGATTTATTTAACAATGTTTGTTTGCTTACAGAGATAATACAGTGTTTTCACTGCAATATTATGTGAATTGTCAATATTCAAGATATGATCAAAGTCAAGTTGATGAAATTAGAATTTCGTTGGTGCTCTCTAAAACTATAGGCTGGAGGGTATAATTGTTCATCACTCTGTATTTGAATCTATGTATTTTGGGATTTTTTTTAAAGGAATTGAAGGAATACATAAATGCATATTTTGTAAATCATGATGCATTATATTAGGAAATATTGTATACATATTATTTCATTTTGGTAGATAATGTTCAAAATTTTTGGTATAAATATTCCCTTCTCATTTGCCTCTAGGAATATTATATAGCTATAGTATAGTTCTGGTGTTTTTATTATTTTTTTGAAAAAAATAAAGCTTTTAACTATTTTAGAAAAACTGCCATTAAAAAGTTTAATTTTTTTGGCATAATAGTTAATTTTTACGAGTCATTATTGTAGGTCTTATAGCAGTTCTTTAAAAACAGCTTTAAAAAGGTTTTTAATGTTTCTACACATTTTTTAGCACCTAATCATTATAAAAAGTGGCACTTTAACCGCTATAAAAGGACATTTTTGACATAGTAATGTTTACAAACTAAAATTGGTCAGAGAAGCCCATTGGGCAAGACAACATGAGAGGAAGGGGGTTTTGGAGAAAAGATGGGAGAATTGGATGTCACCTTTACTGAATTCAATAGAGAAGCCATTGAGGTGCATCACCAAGAGTTGTGGCAAAGGAGGGATACGACAGAGGAGTTGACTGCAACTTTGCAAGAGGCGAGATGATGTATGTTGCTTTGGTCGTTGGGATCATCTTGTCAAAATTCAGTGATTAAAAGGTGTAATACTGTAAGGGCACCAACAATAAGAGATTTGTTCACAGGTTTGTGTTAACTTTTTGAGGTTTGTGAACAAACCTCACTATTGTTGTTGAAAGTTACAAAATTGGAGCTTACTAACTTGTAACCGGTTCTTGTCTGCAAAAAAGAAGGGAAAAGTGGGACAGACACTGTGCACAACGGTTATCAACATTTCAACGTTAAAATTTTTTATCGTTAATTTTCTTTTTTATATTTTAAGAATTCAACAGTTTAACACTCTCATTTCATTTCTTTTGCAAACTTGTTTATGTTTTGGGGTTCTTCCAAAAGATGGAAGAGAATAATGGTAATTTTTTTAATTTATTAAATTCTTCTAATACTACTGATTATTCCCAGAATACCCCAAATCCTGCTAATTATCCTATTATATATCCTCCTAATCCTCCTAATTATGCTCCAATTTCGACTCATCCTTATCCAAATTTTCCACACTATCCGGTTTACCCATATCCATCATACTATCATTTTGGTATGGGTGTGCACGGAATGCCTAGAATCAAAATTCCACGTTCCACTCCTATGATTGGTAGTGGTCCCATCCACAAACCCTTAAATAAGTTTGTCTATTGTTGATGAAAGTTTTGTAGAATGAAAGGTTTGTATATTAGTGATGTGGCATAGGACAAACCTCTAAAAGGTTTGTTTCTATTGTGGATGCCCTAAATAAATTTGTGTAATGTATATAGGGATCTGACCAAATTTTCTCATAAAAAAAAATCAAAGAAACCAATGAGAAACTTAAAGAGTGTAAGGTTATCATTGAGAATTTCTCTTTCTAAAATCTACAACAGTGTTTGCCAAACATGAATGCATTATTTACATAAATTACATTTTGTGAACATTTTCTAAGGATTCCAAAATCTATGAAACCTTCAATTTTTCACTATTGATACTCATCACATACAACTATACAAGTCCTACTAGACTAAGAAAATGGATTTACCAGTGAAACCACAGGGAGATTTATGAATTTTCACGATGTAATCAAAAGATTGCCTTACTCCCATCCGGTAAAACAGGCATTTCTGGAACAACAATTGGCTGTGGATTGGATAAACGGCATTTTTCTTTCGGCAAAGGAAATAGCTTTCCTTCAATTAAGCTGGTCATGACCCAGCTTGCGGGCTGTAACAAACTTTTGAAAATTAAGATCTATTTGCATAAATTGGAATTAAAAACGAACCACAGGCGAAGTTTTCATAAGCACGGTGAATATAGACTAACCAGTACAGCAATTTTCTGCTCAGAAGCACACTTTTTCAGGTGACGCGCTGCACGAATCTCATCCTGAACAACAATAACACCAAGAGAAATCTTCTTTTTCTCAAGAGACTCAACCAAGCACTGCAGACTTTTGTGCACATGGCCCTGTCCATGCTGTAATTGCATAAGAGAGAAGTCAGGCTAACAGTTATAACATGATTACTCAAAATAAGGATGAGACTCATCTAATCTCCTTCACATTTGTTTACGCTCCAGTTTTGTAATTCCATTCTTTGAGCTAGGGAAAACCTTAATTCTTCTCTTGCTATTTGACATCTGACAATAATTATTCTGCTTCAATCATGAGTTTTGATTTGAACATAATATATCCGATACATAACACAGATCAACAAAATAGAGCTTGAATTATTGAATTCCTGTACTAGGGAAAATTTTGAAAGATGTGTTTTCTGGTTCTAAACAATAAGGGATGTTGCTATTGACATTTAACGAGGCCTGCAGATAATGTATACTGAAAATTTAAAGTTTTGACATTTCAGACAGTTTTTGTTGCTGTAACATAGAAAAAACACATGATTCATAAGAAAGGATGATGATATCTTCCCAACAGGAACAAAATTTATAATTTTAATTTACAAAATACAGAATAGAAAGTGTAGATACAAGGGGTCTTAAGTTAGATGTAGAACAATAAGGCAATCCCATGTATACCTTGAGAATATTTCTGGAAATATGATATTCATGCTGCCCTAGGCTTTAAGTAGGCAAAGCAACCTAAAAATGAATCCTCCCAATGGCAATGTCAAAAACACTCCATACAGTCTAGCAAGAATCCATACTCAACCTTGTTCTGGCTATTCTATATACAAGTTGTTGTAAAAATAGGATATCACTGCTACATACTGCAAAGGAACTTGTTACCTTGATAACTTTAGTGAATTTGGTGCAGAAATTCTGTGTACCATGCAGCATGACTCCAACGCTGTCAAAGATGTAGGTATTGTCATTTTGACAACTAGATTTCCTGATCTGGTTCAGTGTCATATTGCTCCGATTAGATAATACCAAGTATCTGACAAACAAAAAAAAAAAAACTACTGTGAGAGAGTTACAGAATAAGTTCTGGGTGAATCAATTGACAGTGTGATTGCATTAATGGCATATTTTAAAAATTCCCAACAGTTTGAGGCTTTTAGGTGAGGCCGTGAGGGTCATTAAAGAGAGCCTCACTCAATCAATCAACCCAAGCCTTAATCCAATGAATGTGGTTGGCCAAATGAACCAAAAATCTATCCATCAACCAGACGACAAAAACTTACCAAATAGTTTATTAAAACGTATTCAGCAGAGGAAATTATACATCATAATGTTCACCGTCTAGTGATGTTTGATCAGGAATATATTACATTTATGATTTATGCATGGGTTTTTCTTGAACCAATTTTTTCTTAACCCTTTTTTTCCCAACCAGAAATGCCCTAATTAACTAGATGGAAAACTGAATTTATGACTAATTAGCCACGACCTCTAGCATTCTAATAGGTTATATAGGACTTGATTACCTGATAGTGACATCATCTCCACAACACAAGGTTCCAGTATCCCAAAGTTTGATTACTAGGCCCGTTGCTGAATATTTACCCATGACTAAAATAAAGCTTTACAGCTCAATCAACATACCAGAAAAAATTGCTCGGCAACCTGCAACGACCAGGACCAAGCAACCTATCCTCCAGTGCTCTCTCTTAATTCCATGACGTTGTAGGTTTTAGCCTCTAGTAACATATAGTCTTCCTTTTTTTTTTTTTTTATAAAAACATATTGTCTTCTTATTTGACCAACTTTAGTACTGGAAATTATAGATAGACATCCATCTAAAAGATGGCTGTCTCACAGAGGCCAGTGGGCTGGACTGGCTGGGTTGGTCCAGTGTCAGGCTAACTTTACATATTCACTACTGCACCTTCATTATAATTCTTAATTACAGAAAAAGTTACAGTTATAATCATGGAGTCACATAAGCAGCACCTTGCATACGACTACTTTTCAAAACCTTAAGTTGTTAGTTTGTACCAAAATAAGCAGTTCTAAACATATAGAAAAATAAGAATTGTTATTTTATATGCATATTCAATTGTATCAACATGTTAAGTGGTTTTAAAAAACAAAAAGTGGGTAAAACTTTGGTCTACAACTACTCTGTCATGACTCATGATATAAAGTAAAGCATAACAAGACATTTCACGTAATGAATATTTCAAATTCGGTCACAGAAAGCTATTATCTAAATAATCAGCCTAATCTTGTATATAAATTTAAAATTGGAAGAAAGAACAATCACACAGAAGCAAAACAAATACATAAGCAAATCAGCAAACATTAACTAACACTTGTAAACAAATTTCGAACATCAGTAAATTGCAGAACTTGTAATCTATGGTTGAAGATTTTACAACAGGCTAAGTGAAGCAAAAACATTTCCCTTCTATTACAACTCTGTTCATGCGACTATTATGAAGATTTGAGGAAACAAAGCAGGAGTAAACTCAAGCAGCAAGCATAAGCTAATAGATCAAGATCTATGACTTACTCATCAGGAGGCAATACAGAACCGACCCTAATTGAATCATATGCCCAACCAGCTTTAAGCAAGAAGGCATTCACAACACAACCATACAAGAACCTTGTCGTTTGCAACTGCAATAAACATGAAAAAGTGATTTTAGATAACACAAACATTATTAAGGAAATTGACCAGCACAGATGTCAAAAATATAGGTCTCAGCACAATGACAGCAACTTCCAACAAGGAAGAATAGAAAATGAGAGTGAAGGGACGAGGGAGCAAGTGAGCAACGGGTGTACTAAGTATGTGCTTCAATGCACAGTATGAACTTAGGATACAGGATCTAAGGTATCTTCCATCAGAAGGATCTAAGGTATGGCAAAGGTATATTTAATAACCGTTAGGATCTAAGGTATCTTCCATGAGAAGGAACTTACTTTCATAATGGTATCTTCCACTCATTACTTTCATCAATATCTTCCATGAGAATAGGATCTAAGGTATATTTCATATTGTAGTTGCTACTTGCTAAAGCACGATTATATTTCACAAAAACTATGTCGTTAAATGGTTTTGTGCCAACCGACTCTTCTTTGTGTGAAGTAGTGAAAATAAAAAGTTATTAGTTATCACATTAAGAAACTCAAATTTAATTAAGAAACATACATACAAGTTGAAAAACGTCCCAATTTCTTTCACCACCTATAGCACTAGAAGTAACGCTAAGAACTCTCACAGCAAAGTTTAGAGATTAGTAGTGATATAGCATATGAAGACCACCAGTCGGCAATTCCAAGACAAGATATTATGTAAGTAAAATATAACATATTAAACAATAAATTTAGACATTCATATTCATAACTTGTAATATTTAGTTGTTTACATGATGATTTAAGTTTTTGGTTCCTAATAGCCTTAGGATAGCCGAAGAGCCCACTAGCATTTCGATACAAACCCAATTCCTAATCTATCTTATCTCGAGTTTCCACATCAGTAACTAACCTCCAAATGCTTTCATCTAACCCTTTCATACCTTTGTCCCAACGAACCTCTTGTTGATTGTCATAAAAATCTGTGGATTCATAAAATAACTAGCTGCATGCAAAGGATGATGAAGTTGTTTCTCCCATCTTGCATCAATGAACTCAAAGGCTTTTTGATATTGTTCTTCCTCATTTGAAAACCTCTTAGTAATAGCCCCTTTAGCTCTATCCATGGCTTCATAAATATAACCCGTAGGTGGTCTTTTTTCACAATCCACAAGTCTAAGAACCTTAACAAGAGATCTCTTTAAGTCGTTAACTTAAGAGAATAAACAACATTCTTTCAAATGGTGCCACTCAAAAGATGAGTGGTTACTTTCTTTGCACTTCCTTTGACCATTTGGAAGAATTCCACAGTTAAGAAGTTACCATCTCTCTCAAGTAGTTTCTTTGTTTATGATATTGTGAAAGAGTGATAAAAGATGTTGCAAATTTCTTTGATTAGTGAAATTTCTCATCATGTTCACTACTGAAATTGGGTATATATGTACACAATAATGAACATACACTTCTTCAGTGCATTTTTAACTTGAGAGAGTTTACCAATATCCTCCAACATAAGATAAATACAATATGCCGCAAAGGGAGTGCAATAAAGGTGTCGTCTATTTCCCTCAAGTAGCCTTCCTCAAAAAATTAAGTGCAAACATATTACTTTTAAACAAGCAACAAAATTAGAGGCGTAATTCAATTATAAAACATATTAGTTTCATATTCTTACTCCCTTTTAAATAATTCGAGGCATTATCCATCACCACTTGAACTACATTTTCTTCTCCAATTTCCTCCACCATAGCATCAAGGATCTTAAACAACAAGCCCGAATCTTTGACAATTTCTGAAACATCCCTTGACTTTATAAAGATAGAGCCCTTTGGAGCGTTGACAAGGAAGTTGACAATATCTTTTTGGGCAACCGAATCACGGAAACCATCACACAAAATTGAGCAACCTTTTTAGCCCATTCTTTCTTGTGATCATCCATTGGAATTTTGGTTTCTTCAACTTCATTATTGATTAGTGGAACTCTTATCTCATGCATGATTGGTGGTTTCATTCCAGGGCCATATTGACCAATTTGCTTCAATCATCTTTGCAAAGCTTGGATAGGTGGCCGCATTAAAAGCAATCCCCACATCATAATACCACCTAGCAATCTCCTTACAAGCTTTGTCCCTTAGGTTCTTATCTTCAACATTAAACACTTAATAGTTTTTCCTTGCACTCGTCCTTTAGGTTTATGAGTGACAAACATATCCATTGGACCTCTTTGTCTTGGCCTTTCAGGAGCACACCAAGCATTTGGGCTTTTTCTAAGTGATGCACAAGGACCCTGTGAGGCGTTAAAAAGGGGCGCCTTTTGGTGCTTTTTTGGTAGGCGCAAGGCACTGGAAAGGCGCGCTTTTAGGGCATAGGCGCACAACAAGTTTTTTAAAAATAGAAAAAAAGAGGATATTGGAAGAGTAAACAGGTTTCACGTGACTAATACTCCAACAATTAAAAATGAAAGAAAGAGAGAGAAGTAGAGAAGAAGGATCGACGTTTTGGATTTTGGAAGGAGAGAGAAGAAGTAGCAGATCTAGCCTACGCTGCTGCCATCATCACCCACCAGCTGCCGAAGTTAACATCATCACCGTCGGTCACCGGTAAGTTTTTTTTTTCTCTCTCTCTCTCTTTATTTTTTTTTCTTTTGTTTGGTCTTCGAAAATTCTTCTCTTCTCTTCAAAAATGGAGTTTCTTTTCTTTCCCCTTCGAAAATGCTCTCTTCTGCCTTATGCCTTCTTTTTTTTCTTCTTATGTTCTGCTGCTTTAGCTATATATCCATACCTGTTGTTCCTTTTTATAAAAAAAAAAAAATTATTATTGCTTAATTTATCAATACTGTTGCTTACTAGTTATTATTTACAACTATATGTGATTTAATTTTAGTATTTGTAACTATATGTGGTTTAATTTTAGTATTTGTAACTATATCTGAATTAATTTAGTATGCATGGGTGTTGTTGCTTACTATATGAGTATTTGTACACATGTTCAGATTATTGATTGAAATGGATGGAAAAACATCCTCGATGTATGATAATACGGATCCGGCAAGGAAATATTCTACACCGGCTACTGAAAAGAACAATTGGACAAGTAAGTTTTGTAGCAAAGTGTTGAAGGGAGGGGTATTTCGTATGAAGCAACACTTGGTTGGAGGTTTTCGCAATGCCAAAAAATGTCCTATGTGTCAAGAATATGTAAGGGGGGAAATTAAACGATTTATGATGAAAAAAGCACAAATCAAAATGGAATTTGAAATGACTCACTATGATCGTGAACATTATGCTAATGATGATGGTGATGAGAATGAAGATGATGTTGATTTTGAGATAGTAGGTGTAAGTGGTG